>CM056602.1:601987-765891 GCA_029721355.1 Tegillarca granosa | reverse complement strand
ATCCGTGTTATGTTCATAGTACTTTTGGACAGACACTGGGGTTTACATCCGGTGTTATGGTTATAGTACTTTTGGACGGACACTGGCATTTGCATCCGGTATTATGGTTACAGTACTTTTGGACGGTCACTGGCATTTACATCCGGTTTTATGGTTATAGTACTTTTGGACGGACACTGGCATTTACATCCGGTGTTAAGGTTAAAGTACTTTTGGAAGGACACTGGCATTAACATTCGGTGTTATGGTTATAGTACTTTTGGACGGACACTGGCATTTACATCCGGTGTTAAGGTTAAAGTACTTTTGGAAGGACACTGGCATTAACATTCGGTGTTATGGTTATAGTTTTTTTGGACGGACACTGGCATTTACATCCGGTGTTATGGTTATAGTACTTTTGGACGGACACTTGCATTTACATCCGGTGTTATGGTTATAGTACTTTTGGACAGACACTGGCATTTACATCCGGTGTTATGGTTATAGTACTTTTGGACGGACACTGGCATTTACATCCGGTGTTATGGTTATAGTACTTTTGGACGGACACTGGCATTTACATCCGGTGTTATGGTTCTAGTACTTTTGGACGGACACTGGCATTTACATCCGGTGTTATGGTTAAAGTACTTTTAGAAGGACACTGGCATTAACATCCGGTGTTATGGTTATAGTACTTTTGGACGGACAATGGCATTTACATCCGGTGTTATGGTTATAGTACTTTTGGACGGACACTGGCATTTACATCCGGTGTTATGGTTATAGAACTATTGGAAGGACACTGGGGTTTACATCCGGTGTTATGGTTATAGTACTTTTGGACGGACACTGGGGTTTACATCCGGTGTTATGGTTATAGTACTTTTGGACGGACACTGGGGTTTACATCCGGTGTTATGGTTATAGCACTTTTGGACGGACACTGGGGATTACATCCGGTGTTATGGTTATAGTACTTTTGTACGGACATTTGAATTTACATCCGGTGTTATGGTTATAGTACTTTTGGACGGACACTGGCATTTACATCCGGTGTTATGTTCATAGTACTTTTGGACAGACACTGGGGTTTACATCCGGTGTTATGGTTATAGTACTTTTGGACGGACACTGGCATTTACATCCGGTGTTATGGTTGTAGTACTTTTGGACGGACACTGGGGTTTACATCCGGTGTTATGGTTAAAGCACTTTTGGACGGACACTGGGGATTACATCCGGTGTTATGGTTATAGTACTTTTGTACGGACACTGGCATTTACATCCGGTGTTATGGTTATAGTACTTTTGGACGGACACTGGCATTTACATCCGGTGTTATGTTCATAGTACTTTTGGACAGACACTGGGGTTTACATCCGGTGTTATGGTTATAGTACTTTTGGACGGACACTGGCATTTACATCCGGTATTATGGTTACAGTACTTTTGGACGGTCACTGGCATTTACATCCGGTTTTATGGTTATAGTACTTTTGGACGGACACTGGCATTTACATCCGGTGTTAAGGTTAAAGTACTTTTGGAAGGACACTGGCATTAACATCCGGTGTTATGGTTATAGTACTTTTGGACGGACACTGGGATTTACATCCAGTGTTATGGTTATAGTACTTTTGGACGGACACTCGCATTTACATCCGGTGTTATGGTTATAGTACTATTGGACGGACACTGGGGTTTACATCCGGTGTTATGGTTATAGTACTTTTGGACGGACACTGGGGTTTAAATCCGGTGTTATGGTTATAGTACTTTTGGACGGACACTGGCATTTACATCCGGTGTTACGGTTATAGTACTTTTGGACGGAGACTGGCATTTACATCCGGTGTTATGGTTATAGTAGTTTTGGACGGAAACTGGCATTTACATCCGGTGTTATGGTTATTGTACTTTTGGACAGACACTGGCATTTACATCCGGTGTTATGGTTATAGTACTTTTGGACAGACACTGGCATTTACACCCGGTGTTATGGTTATAGTACTTTTGGACGGACACTGGCATTTACATCCGGTGTTATGGTTATAGTACTTTTGGACGGACACTTGCATTTACATCCGGTGTTATGGTTATAGTACTTTTGGACAGACACTGGCATTTACATCCGGTGTTATGGTTATAGTACTTTTGGACGGACACTGGCATTTACATCCGGTGTTATGGTTATAGTACTTTTGGACGGACACTGGCATTTACATCCGGTGTTATGGTTCTAGTACTTTTGGACGGACACTGGCATTTACATCCGGTGTTATGGTTAAAGTACTTTTGGAAGGACACTGGCATTAACATCCGGTGTTATGGTTATAGTACTTTTGGACGGACACTGGGGTTTACATCCGGTGTTATGGTTATAGTACTTTTGGACGGACACTGGGGTTTACATCCGGTGTTATGGTTAAAGCACTTTTGGACGGACACTGGGGATTACATCCGGTGTTATGGTTATAGTACTTTTGTACGGACACTGGCATTTACATCCGGTGTTATGGTTATAGTACTTTTGGACGGACACTGGCATTTACATCCGGTGTTATGTTCATAGTACTTTTGGACAGACACTGGGGTTTACATCCGGTGTTATGGTTATAGTACTTTTGGACGGACACTGGCATTTACATCCGGTATTATGGTTACAGTACTTTTGGACGGTCACTGGCATTTACATCCGGTTTTATGGTTATAGTACTTTTGGACGGACACTGGCATTTACATCCGGTGTTAAGGTTAAAGTACTTTTGGAAGGACACTGGCATTAACATCCGGTGTTATGGTTATAGTACTTTTGGACGGACACTGGGATTTACATCCAGTGTTATGGTTATAGTACTTTTGGACGGACACTCGCATTTACATCCGGTGTTATGGTTATAGTACTATTGGACGTACACTGGGGTTTACATCCGGTGTTATGGTTATAGTACTTTTGGACGGACACTGGGGTTTAAATCCGGTGTTATGGTTATAGTACTTTTGGACGGACACTGGCATTTACATCCGGTGTTACGGTTATAGTACTTTTGGACGGAGACTGGCATTTACATCCGGTGTTATGGTTATAGTAGTTTTGGACGGAAACTGGCATTTACATCCGGTGTTATGGTTATTGTACTTTTGGACAGACACTGGCATTTACATCCGGTGTTATGGTTATAGTACTTTTGGACAGACACTGGCATTTACACCCGGTGTTATGGTTATAGTACTTTTGGACGGACACTGGCATTTACATCCGGTGTTATGGTTATAGTACTTTTGGACAGACACTGGCATTTACATCCGGTGTTATGGTTATAGTACTTTTGGACGGACACTGGCATTTACATCCGGTGTTATGGTTATAGTACTTTTGGACGGACACTGGCATTTACATCCGGTGTTATGGTTCTAGTACTTTTGGACGGACACTGGCATTTACATCCGGTGTTATGGTTAAAGTACTTTTGGAAGGACACTGGCATTAACATCCGGTGTTATGGTTATAGAACTTTTGGACGGACAATGGCATTTACATCCGGTGTTATGGTTATAGTACTTTTGGACGGACACTGGCATTTACATCCGGTGTTATGGTTATAGAACTATTGGAAGGACACTGGGGTTTACATCCGGTGTTATGGTTATAGTACTTTTGGACGGACACTGGGGTTTACATCCGGTGTTATGGTTATAGTACTTTTGGACGGACACTGGGGTTTACATCCGGTGTTATGGTTATAGCACTTTTGGACGGACACTGGCATTAACATCCGGTGTTATGGTTATAGTACTTTTGTACGGACATTTGAATTTACATCCGGTGTTATGGTTATAGTACTTTTGGACGGACACTGGCATTTACATCCGATGTTATGTTCATAGTACTTTTGGACAGACACTGGGGTTTACATCCGGTGTTATGGTTATAGTACTTTTGGACGGACACTGGGATTTACATCCGGTATTATGGTTACAGTACTTTTGGACGGTCACTGGCATTTACATCCGGTTTTATGGTTATAGTACTTTTGGACGGACACTGGCATTTACATCCGGTGTTAAGGTTAAAGTACTTTTGGAAGGACACTGGCATTAACATCCGGTGTTATGGTTATAGTACTTTTGGACGGACACTGGGATTTACATCCAGTGTTATGGTTATAGTACTTTTGGACGGACACTGGCATTTACATCCGGTGTTATGGTTATAGTACTATTGGACGGACACTGGGGTTTACATCCGGTGTTATGGTTATAGTACTTTTGGACGGACACTGGGATTTAAATCCGGTGTTATGGTTATAGTACTTTTGGACGGACACTGGGGTTTACATCCAGTGTTATGGTTATAGTACTTTTGAACGGACACTGGGGATTACATCCGGTGTTATGGTTATAGTACTTTTGTACGGACACTGGCATTTACATCCGGTGTTATTGTTATAGTACTTTTGGACGGACACTGGCATTTACATCCAGTGTTATTGTTATAGTACTTTTGGACGGACACTGGCATTTACATCCAGTGTTATGGTTATAGTATTTTTGTACGGACACTGGCATTAACGTCCGGTGTTATGGTTCTAGTACTTTTGGACGGACACTGGCATTTACATCCGTTGTTACGTTTATAGTACTTTTGGACGGACACTTGCATTTACAACCGGTGTTATGGTTATAGTACTTTTGGACGGAAACTGGCATTTACATCCGGTGTTATGGTTATAGTACTTTTGGACGGACACTGGGGTTAACATCCGGTGTTATGGTTCTAGTACTTTTGGACGGACACTGGCATTTACATCCGGTGTTATGGTTATAGTACTTTTTGACGGACACTGGGGATTACATCCGGTGTTATGGTTATAGTACTTTTGGACGGACACTGGCATTAACATCCGGTGTTATGGTTATAGTACTTTTGGACGGACACTGGCATTTACATCCGGTGTTATGGTTATAGTACTTTTGGACGGACACTGTCATTTACATCCGGTGTTATGGTTCTAGTACTTTTGGACGGACACTGGCATTTACATCCGGTGTTATGGTTAAAGTACTTTTGGAAGGACACTGGCATTAACATCCGGTGTTATGGTTATAGTACTTTTGGACGGACAATGGCATTTACATCCGGTGTTATGGTTATAGTACTTTTGGACGGACACTGGCATTTACATCCGGTGTTATGGTTATAGAACTATTGGAAGGACACTGGGGTTTACATCCGGTGTTATGGTTATAGTACTTTTGGACGGACACTGGGGTTTACATCCGGTGTTATGGTTATAGTACTTTTGGACGGACACTGGGGTTTACATCCGGTGTTATGGTTATAGCACTTTTGGACGGACACTGGCATTAACATCCGGTGTTATGGTTATAGTACTTTTGTACGGACATTTGAATTTACATCCGGTGTTATGGTTATAGTACTTTTGGACGGACACTGGCATTTACATCCGATGTTATGTTCATAGTACTTTTGGACAGACACTGGGGTTTACATCCGGTGTTATGGTTATAGTACTTTTGGACGGACACTGGCATTAACATCCGGTATTATGGTTACAGTACTTTTGGACGGACACTGGCATTTACATCCGGTGTTAAGGTTAAAGTACTTTTGGACAGACACTGGCATTAACATCCGGTGTTATGGTTATAGTACTTTTTGACGGACACTGGGATTTACATCCAGTGTTATGGTTATAGTACTTTTGGACGGACACTGGCATTTACATCCGGTGTTATGGTTATAGTACTATTGGACGGACACTGGGGTTTACATCCGGTGTTATGGTTATAGTACTTTTGGACGGACACTGGGGTTTACATCCGGTGTTATGGTTATAGTACTTTTGGACGGACACTGGGGTTTACATCCAGTGTTATGGTTATAGTACTTTTGAACGGACACTGGGGATTACATCCGGTGTTATGGTTATAGTACTTTTGTACGGACACTGGCATTTACATCCGGTGTTATTGTTATAGTACTTTTGGACGGACACTGGCATTTACATCCGGTGTTATGGTTATGGTACTTTTGGACGGACACTGGGGTTTACATCCGGTGTTATGGTTATAGCACTTTTGGACGGACACTGGCATTAACATCCGGTGTTATGGTTATAGTACTTTTGTACGGACATTTGAATTTACATCCGGTGTTATGGTTATAGTACTTTTGGACGGACACTGGCATTTACATCCGATGTTATGTTCATAGTACTTTTGGACAGACACTGGGGTTTACATCCGGTGTTATAGTTATAGTACTTTTGGACGGACACTGGCATTTACATCCGGTATTATGGTTACAGTACTTTTGGACGGTCACTGGCATTTACATCCGGTTTTATGGTTATAGTACTTTTGGACGGACACTGGCATTTACATCCGGTGTTAAGGTTAAAGTACTTTTGGAAGGACACTGGCATTAACATCCGGTGTTATGGTTATAGTACTTTTGGACGGACACTGGGATTTACATCCAGTGTTATGGTTATAGTACTTTTGGACGGACACTGGCATTTACATCCGGTGTTATGGTTATAGTACTATTGGACGGACACTGGGGTTTACATCCGGTGTTATGGTTATAGTACTTTTGGACGGACACTGGGGTTTACATCCAGTGTTATGGTTATAGTACTTTTGAACGGACACTGGGGATTACATCCGGTGTTATGGTTATAGTACTTTTGTACGGACACTGGCATTTACATCCGGTGTTATTGTTATAGTACTTTTGGACGGACACTGGCATTTACATCCAGTGTTATTGTTATAGTACTTTTGGACGGACACTGGCATTTACATCCAGTGTTATGGTTATAGTATTTTTGTACGGACACTGGCATTAACGTCCGGTGTTATGGTTCTAGTACTTTTGGACGGACACTGGCATTTACATCCGTTGTTACGTTTATAGTACTTTTGGACGGACACTTGCATTTACAACCGGTGTTATGGTTATAGTACTTTTGGACGGAAACTGGCATTTACATCCGGTGTTATGGTTATAGTACTTTTGGACGGACACTGGGGTTAACATCCGGTGTTATGGTTCTAGTACTTTTGGACGGACACTGGCATTTACATCCGGTGTTATGGTTATAGTACTTTTTGACGGACACTGGGGATTACATCCGGTGTTATGGTTATAGTACTTTTGGACGGACACTGGCATTTACATCCGGTGTTATGGTTATAGTACTTTTGGACGGACACTGGGGTTTAAATCCGGTGTTATGGTTATAGTACTTTTGGACAGACACTGGCATTTACATCGGGTGTTATTGTTAAAGTACTTTTGGAAGGACACTGGCATTAACATCCGGTGTTATGGTTATAGTACTTTTGGACGGACAATGGCATTTACATCCGGTGTTATGGTTATAGTACTTTTGGACGGAGACTGGCATTTACATCCGGTGTTATGGTTATAGAACTATTGGAAGGACACTGGGGTTTACATCCGGTGTTATGGTTATAGTACTTTTGGACGGACACTGGGGTTTACATCCGGTGTTATGGTTATAGTACTTTTGGATGGACACTGGGGTTTACATCCGGTGTTATGGTTATAGCACTTTTGGACGGACACTGGCATTAACATCCGGTGTTATGGTTATAGTACTTTTGTACGGACATTTGAATTTACATCCGGTGTTATGGTTATAGTACTTTTGGACGGACACTGGCATTTACATCCGATGTTATGTTCATAGTACTTTTGGACAGACACTGGGGTTTACATCCGGTGTTATGGTTATAGTACTTTTGGACGGACACTGGCATTTACATCCGGTATTATGGTTACAGTACTTTTGGACGGTCACTGGCATTTACATCCGGTTTTATGGTTATAGTACTTTTGGACGGACACTGGCATTTACATCCGGTGTTAAGGTTAAAGTACTTTTGGAAGGACACTGGCATTAACATCCGGTGTTATGGTTATAGTACTTTTGGACGGACACTGGGATTTACATCCAGTGTTATGGTTATAGTACTTTTGGACGGACACTGGCATTTACATCCGGTGTTATGGTTATAGTACTATTGGACGGACACTGGGGTTTACATCCGGTGTTATGGTTATAGTACTTTTGGACGGACACTGGGGTTTAAATCCGGTGTTATGGTTATAGTACTTTTGGACGGACACTGGGGTTTACATCCAGTGTTATGGTTATAGTACTTTTGAACGGACACTGGGGATTACATCCGGTGTTATGGTTATAGTACTTTTGTACGGACACTGGCATTTACATCCGGTGTTATTGTTATAGTACTTTTGGACGGACACTGGCATTTACATCCGGTGTTATTGTTATAGTACTTTTGGACGGACACTGGCATTTACATCCAGTGTTATGGTTATAGTATTTTTGTACGGACACTGGCATTAACGTCCGGTGTTATGGTTCTAGTACTTTTGGACGGACACTGGCATTTACATCCGTTGTTACCTTTATAGTACTTTTGGACGGACACTTGCATTTACAACCGGTGTTATGGTTATAGTACTTTTGGACGGAAACTGGCATTTACATCCGGTGTTATGGTTATAGTACTTTTGGACGGACACTGGGGTTAACATCCGGTGTTATGGTTCTAGTACTTTTGGACGGACACTGGCATTTACATCCGGTGTTATGGTTATAGTACTTTTTGACGGACACTGGGGATTACATCCGGTGTTATGGTTATAGTACTTTTGGTTGGACACTGGCATTAACATCCGGTGTTATGGTTATAGTACTATTGGACGGACACTGGCATTTACATCCGGTGTTATGGTTATAGTACTTTTGGACGGACACTGGCATTTACATCGGGTGTTATGGTTATAGCACTATTGGACGGACACTGGCATTCACAACCAGTGATATGGTTATAGTACATTTGGACGGACACTGGCATTTACATCCGGTGTTATGGTTATAGTACTTTTGGACGGACACTGGCATTTACATCAGGTGTTATGGTTATAGTACTTTTGGACGGACACTGGCATTAACATTCGGTGTTATGGTTGTAGTACTTTTAGACGGACACTGGCATTTACATCCGGTGTGATGGTTATAGTACTTTTGGACGGACACTGGCATTTACATCCGGTGTTATGGTTATAGTACTCTTGGACGGACACTTGCATTTACATCCGGTGTTATGGTTATAGTACTTTTGGATGGACACTGGCATTTACATCCGGTGTTATGGTTCTAGTACTTTTGGACGGACACTGGCATTAACATCCGGTGTTATGGTTATAGTACTTTTGGACGGACACTGGCATTAACATCCGGTGTTATGGTTAAAGTACTTTTGGACAGACGCTGGCATTTACATCCGGTGTTATGGTTATGGTACTTTTGGACGGACACTGGCATTAACATTCAGTGTTATGGTTATAGTACTTTTAGACAGATACTGGCATTTACATCCGGTGTTATGGTTATAGTACTTTTGGACGGACATTAGCAGTCACATCCAGTGTTATGGTTATAGTACTATTGGACGGACACTTGCATTAACATCCGGTGTTATTGTTTTTAGTACTTTTGGATGGACACTGGCATTACCATTCAGTGTTATGGTTATAGTACTTTTGGACGGACACTGGCGTTACCATTCAGTTTTATGGTTATAGTACTTGTAGACAGACACTGACATTAACATTCAGTGTTATGGTTGTAGTACTTTTGGACGGACACTGGCATTAACATTTATTGTTATGGTTGTAGTACTTTTGGACGGACACTGGCATGGTTATAGTACTATTGGATGTCTGCCGTTAGCATACAGTGTTATAGTTAAAGTAATATTGGACGGACACTGGCGTTAACGTTTAGTGTTGTGGTTATATAAGAATAAGACGAAAAATTGCGTTAACTTTCAGTGTTGTGGTTATATAAATATAGACGGACACTGGCGTTAACGTTCAGTGCTTTGGTTATATTACAATAGGACGGTTGTTAATGTTCAGTGTTATAACAATAGGACGGACACAGCCGTTAACGTTCAGTGCTGTGGTCATATTACAATAGGACCGACACTGGATTTAACGTTCAGTGTTGTGGTTATATAATAATAGGACGGCCACTGGCGTTAACGTTCAGTGTTGTGGTTATATAACAATATGACAGACACCGGCGTTAACGTTCAGTGTTGTTGTTATATTACAATAGGACGGACACTGGCGTTAACGTTCAATGTTTTGGTTATATTTCAATAGGACTTACACTGGAGTTAACGTTCAGTGTTGTGTTTATATAGCAATAGGACGAACACTGGCGTAACATTCAGTGTTGTTGTTATATTACAATAGGAAACACACTGGCTTTAACGTTCAATGCTTTGGTTATATGACAATAGGACGGAAACTCGCGTTGACGTTCAATGCTGTTTTTATATAACAATAGGACAGACACCGGCGTTAATGTTCAGTGTTGTTGTTATATTACAATAGGACCGACACTGGCGTTAACGTTCAGTATTGTGGTTATATTACAATAGGACGGACACTGGCGTTAACCTTCAGTGTTGTGGTTATATTACAATAGTACGGACACTAGGGTTAACATTCAGTGTTGTGGTTATATTAGAATAGGACTGACACTGGCGTTAACGTTGATTTCTGTGGTTATATTACAATAAGACTGACAATGGAGAAAACGTTCAGTGTTCTGGTTATATAACAATAGGACGGACACTGGCGTAAACTTTCAGTGTTGTTGTTATATTACAATAGGACTGACATAGGCATTAACGTTTACTGTTGTGGTTATATTTCAATAGGACTGACACTGCAGTTGACGTTCAGTGTTGTGGTAATATAACAATAGGACGGACACTGTCTTTAACGTTCAGTGTTATGGTAATATAAAAATAGGACTGACAATGGAGTAAACGTTCAGTGTTGTGGTTACATTTCAATAGCACTGACACTGGCGTTAACGTTCAGTGTTATGGTAATATAAAAATACGACTGACAATGGAGTAAACGATCAGTGTTGAGGTAATATTACAATAGGACAGACACTGGTGTTAACGTTCAGTGTTGAGGTAATATAACAATAGGACAGACACTGGTGTTAACGTTCAGTGTTGTGGTTATATTACAATAGGACAGACACTGGCGTTAATGTTCAGAGTTTTGGATATAACAATAGGACGGACACTGGCGTTAAAGTTAAGTGTTGTGGTTATATTACAATAGGACAGACACTGGCATTTACGTTTAGTGTTGTGGTTATATTACAATAAGACGGACACTGTCGTTAAATTTCAGTGTTGTGGTTATATAACAATAGTAAGGACACATTTGTTAATGTTTAGTGTTGTGGTTATATAACAATAAGACAGACACTGGCGTTAACGTTCAGTGTTGTGGTAATATTGTAATAGGAAGGACGCTTGCGTTAATATTTAGTGTTGTGATCATATAGCAATAGGGCGGACACTGGCGAAACATTCAATGTTGTGGTTATATTACAATAGGACGGACACTGGCGTTAACGCTAAGTATTGTGGTTATATAACAATAGGTCGGACACTGGCGTTAACGTTTATTGTTTTGGTTATATAACAATAGGACGGACACTGGCGTTTTCGTTTAGTGTTGTGGTTATATTACAATAGGTCGGAAGCTGGCGTTAACGTTCAATGTTGTAGTTATATTTCAAGAGGACTGACACTGGAGTTAACGTTCAGTGTTGTGGTTATTTTATAATAGGACGGACACCGGCGTTAACGTTCAGTATTATGGTTATATTTCAATAGTAAGGACACTTTCGTTAACGTTCAGTGTTGTGATTATATTACAATAGGTCGGACACTGGCGTTAACGTTCATTGTTTTGGTTATATTACAATAGGACGGACACTGGCGTTAACGTTCAGTGTTGTGGTTATATTATAATAGGACGGACACTGGCATTAACGTTTAGTGTTGTGGTTATATTACAATAGGACGGACACTGTCGATAACGTTCAGTGTTGTTGTTATATAAAATAGGACAGACACTGGCATTTTCGTTCAGTGTTGTTGTTATATAACAATAAGACAGACACTGTCGTTACCGTTCAGTGTTGTGGTTATATTACTATAGGATTGACACTGGCGTTAACGTTCAGTGTTGTGGGTATATAACAATAAGACAGACACTGGCGTTAACGTTAAGTGTTGTTGTTATATTTCAATTGGACGGAAACTGGCGCTAACGTTAAGTATTGTGCTTATATTACAATAGGACGGACACAGACGTTAACGTTCAGTGTTGTGGTTATATTACAATAGGACAGACACTGGCGTTATCGTTCAGTGTTGTGGTAATATTACAATAGGACGGACACTGACGTTAATGTTTAGTGTTGTGATTATATAACAATAGGGCGGACACTGGCGTAACGTTCAGTGTTGTGGTTATATTACAATAGGACGGACAATTTCGTTAACATTCAGAGTTTTTGTTTTATAATTAAAGGACGGACACTGGCGTTAATGTTCGGTGTTGTGGTTATATAGCAATAGGATGGACACTGGCGTTAACGTTTAGTGTTGTGGTTATATAGCAATAGGATGGACACTGGCGTTAACGTTTAGTGTTGTGGTTCTATAGCAATAGGATGGACATTGGCGTTAACGTTCAGTGTTGTTGTTATATTACAATAGGACTGACACTGGCGTTTACGTTCAGTGTTGTGGTTATATAACAAAAGGATGGACACTGGCGTTAACAATCAGTGTTGTTGTTATATTACAATAGGACGGACACTGGCATTAACGTTCAGTGCTGTTGTTATGTTACAATAGGACGGACACTGGCGTTAACGTTCAGTGTTGTTGTTATGTTACAATAGGACTGACACTGGCGTTTACGTTCAGTGTTGTTATTATATTACAATAGGACGGACACTGTCGTTAACGTTCGGTGTTGTTGTTATGTTACAATAGGACTGACACTGGCGTTAACGTTCGGTGTTGTTGTTATATTACAATAGGACGGACACTGGCGTTAACGTTCAGTGTTGTTGTTATGTTACAATAGGACGGACACTGGCGTTAACGTGTTAGTTAAAACATTGAATTACCTACACCTGTTTTATATATTATATGCTTTTATTTTTATACTAGAATATTATTTTGTAGATAAAGTGTATTTATTGAACAATATCACGGGATCCGTTGGAATTTATTACTTTGTACTGAACAACGTAAGAAGCCGGAATCTTGGGTAAGACATAGTGATATAGATGTAACTCTGTTTGATTGTTGGATGCACTTCAATACAACTATAACCACAACACTAGATATTTAGCACCAGTGTCTGACCACACATGGGTGTTTTTCAACCATTGATTATACTATGCGTTTTTTTATTTTGTCATGTTTATTTGTCATTCACTTGTATCGTGTCTTAGTTGTGTTAGTTGTTGCTAAATTATTGATTTGCGGATGCAAAATTTCTTTAACTTTACGGCAAATTGAACAAGATTAAAATATGTAAAAATAAAAAAAATTGTTTTATCATGTAAAATCAAGATTGATTTCTTTGAAAACTTTAACTACCTTTTAAATTATTAAAATTTCCAGGTGAAGGTATTCTTTCACAGGAAATTGTTATAAATAGTGTATAAGATGAGTTATGTCATGGCAAGACGCAACAACAGTTCTAGAGAAAAAGAGGCTCTTATACGTGGTGGTACCAAATGTTCACGTGAACACTATGGCAACCAACAGTTCTAGAGAAAGAGAAGCCCTTATACGAGATGGTACCAAATGTTCACGTGAACACTATGGCAACCAACAGTTCTAGAGAAAAAGAGGCCCTTGTACGTGGTGGTACCAAATATTCACGCGAACACTATGGCAACCAGCAATTATGAAAAAAGAGGCCCTTATACGTGATGGTGCCAAATGTTCACGTGAACACTATGGCAACCAGCAATTATGAAGAAAAAGAGGCCCTTATATGTGGTAGTAACAAATGTTCACGTGATCACTATGGCAACCAACAGTTCTAGAGAAAAAGAGGCCCTTATACGTGGTGATACCAAATGTTCATGTGATCACTATGGCAACCAACAGTTCTAGAGAAAAAGAGGCCCTTATTCGTGGTGGTACCAAATGTTCATGTGATCACTATGGCAACCAACAGTTCTAGAGAAAAAGAGGCCCTTATACGTGGTGATACCAAATGTTCACGCGAACACTATGGCAACCAGCAATTATGAAAAAATGAGGCCCTTATACGTGAAGGTGCTAAATGTTCACGTGAACACTATGGCAACCAGAACTTATGAAGAAAAAGAAGCCCTTATATGTGGTAGTTCCAAATGTTCACGTGATCACTATGCAACCAACAGTTCTAGAGCAAAAGAGGCACTTATACGTTGTGGTACCAAATGTTCACGCGAACACTATCGCAACCAACAGTTCTATAGAAAAAGAGGCCCCTATACGTGGTGGTACCGAATGTTCACGTAATCACGATGGCAACCAACAGTTCTAGAGAAAAAGAGGCTCTTATACGTGATGGTACCAAATGTTCACGTGAACACTATGGCAACCAGCAATTATGAACCTTATTGTACGTGGTGGTACCAAATTTTCACGTGATCACTATGGTAACCTACAGTTCTAGAGAAAAAGCGGCTGTCATACGTGATGGTACAAAATGTTCACGTGAACACTATGGCAACCAGCAATAATGAAGAAAAAGAGGCCCTTATACGTGATGGTACCAAATGTCCACGTGAACACCATGGTAACCAGCAATTTTAGAGAAAAAGGGTCTTTATACGAGATGGTCCCCCCCCCATTTTTTAATAACTATACTATATGTTAACTATTATATTTCAGATTTGATGTTTTTGAAAAACTTCAGTATGCATTATGTAATCTATATAATTTATACCTTCTCTTTCTTATTTAAACCATCTGAATTAGTCAACTACATTTATAATTAAACTTCGAAGAACAGACCTGACGACGTTTGTGGTGTGTCTATGTTGGTGAAAATTTTATGGAAAAAAGAAAAGTAACTGTTTGATCTGAAGTAAAATGTAATTATCGCATTGACATCGATTTTAACCTGTTGTCCCATCTCGGTACTGACGCCAACATTTCGTATCAAATATAGTCGCTAGATAGAAAACAATCATGTCGATAAGATTAACCTGTCCCAAGTGAAATCAACAGATTCCTTGGATTAAAAAACTTTTTGACTTAATAAAGTAGAAATAATCAGAAAAAGGGTAAAAAGACAAATAAAGGAAATTTAGGATGATTATCTTCCTGTGATCCCCCGTGAGATTTCTAATGACATCTCGGAATATTGTGATAAGACAAACACGTGGCTTTTGTCAGAAGTAGGTTCAGAAAAGGCTTCAAGGATTATGTAACATAGAATAGTAATTAAATAAGTTGGTTCTAAAAAATGCTTCCGCGGACAAGAACTAAGGTAAACTTTGTCAACAAAATTGCATACCATACTTTGTTAAATGGACTGGAACCAAATTATTTATCATTTCCGAGATATTTTGTTAGTCAATATGTAATCTTCAACACAACTAAGTACATATAAAAATAAGTAATTAGACTCTACCCAGCAATACAAGTTTTGCAGTATTGTAAATAAAAATATTACTAAGAATACATGCCATAAACATTTAGAAACACCTCCGCGTGATAAACTGTAAAAAGACGGAAATGTTTTCATAAAGCATTGGTCCTCAATTGTTGTATTTCAGCACGTGACATGTTATTTAAGTCCATGTTCTTTACATTGGTTATTGTAATATATTGTACATAAAACAATAAAACCATTGTATATAACACAAAAAATGACAAATTATCGTATTAGGGCCATTGATTAAGAACCTGCCTATTATTGAATAGACACTGGAATATAAAGACAGTTTGCCACCTGCCAACCCTGTATTTTATAACTAGTGGTTCATATACACACATAACAAAACAAATATACTTTAAATTACTGAACAATGAACTAGTCATTCCTATATTAATATGTTATCTCTAAATAAGAAAAAAATGATTTGATTTGAAAATCATTGTTTAAGTAGAGAAAATATTTTTATAATATACAGCAAAATATAAATCATAAGCATTAGCTTAGCTAGTTATTAAAGTTTCTTTAGTAACCGTATGTAACGGATTGAGTCGAGGTTAATGATGGAATTACTCAAATAGAGATAGATAGATAGATAGATAAATAATTAATTGATGTATCTAATATTGACCAATAAATAAATATTAAATACTAGTTGTGGAAAAGGTTAATCAAGTATAAAGTGGTGAGTTGACATTCCTCAATATTTATCACTTTCATGGTATAAACGCAGATAGAAATGTGGAATTGCAGTGGATAATGAAAAATCACGTATTCTCTTGGTTTGATAAATGGGGTCGACGACATCACACGCAAACAGTTTTTCTATAACTAATGGTGCTGATAATTTACTCCACCTATCTTGACATCCAGCATGTTTTTTTTCGCGGTTTGATGATTTCGTGTTAACATTTAGCACGTATAATATATCATCAGTGTCTCCAAACTCCAAAGTCATAATCAGTTGAACAGACTCCGTTCCATTTAATTACGAAAATAAGTGACAATAATATTAAAAACGTTATCTTTTAGACAAGACCAAACGCTCTTATAACAACTGCCAAAGTATATACCTTAGAACAAAATCATGTAATGGACAAGAAAACACACCTGCACATAACGTGCATTAATTTTTTACTTCTTGTCGTTTTTATAGATATATTTAATAAGTCCTTTTGCACTTGGAACAGAGCTTACTACTGTTTGTGACTTTTATCTTCAAATCGATCATGGCGTATCGTCAGTTATTTTACTTTCGTAATAAGTGCTATCTTAAAAAAGGCAATCTTATTTTTCCAAGTTAACAAGTGGACCAACTTCAATCAAAGTTTTTATATATGTCTGTAATTGACTTATTATATTATACCGTTGTTCTGTAATAAAATTTTCATAACACTAAATAGCAGCTTAAAAAGAACATGACTATCAGCAGTAAGCAATAAAACATTGTTAAAGACAAAATATAAAAGCCATCAAAAGGAAATGAACAATAACGGTAATTGACTTCACTCACAAAACAGGAAGGAAAATCAACTAAAACGTATAAAGAGAAAGCGATTAATGATTGACAAAAGCGATAACAAGCTTCCCTGAGACATTGAATTACTATACCACGTGGTCTGAGTACGTCCATTAAGCCTAATACTGTTGTATATCGTTTAAGATTGGAGAGCTATATATGGTGATAAATAAAGATTGGAACTACTTTTATATACTGCATAATGGTGCATGACTATACCAAGTTTTGAATGAATAGAGCTATCAATTAAGTTGGATTTCCAGACAGAATTATCCATCATGATAAAAAGACACTAAAAAAACTATTAGACTACTGCACACGAGTCTATAGAAACACAGTTAGGTGTAGATATAGCATACTCCAAAGGGCAGAATGTCAACATAAAGCTTTCTCGGAAATAAACAAAACACACATAAGAGTTACAAGATACTGTGTAATTGTGAATAGAAACACGACGTATGATGTTTATATTATACACTTAATGAATGTCTAAACATTCTATCACCATTATATTCTGTTGCGAAACTATGCATGAAAACTAAAATACATGTACATATAAAATCACTTAATAGGATTTAATATCAAGAAAGAGCTATTTCTTCAAGCACCTGTTACTAGAATCACCTCATAATTGTACATGACAACACAATCGTTTAGATGAGCTATTATAGGGACTGGGCATTCAAGGTGTAATATTGTTGAACAAGGAGTAAGCGCATAGGTACCAACAACACTTTTTTCAATTACCGACCATTTCATTTAGAGTTATGATATCTATATAAAACATCAATATTTATGAGGTTTAGTAGCTGTTGAATAAAAGGAGAGATTTAGAAGTCGACTGTTGAGGTTTAGTAGCTGTTGAATAAAAGGAGAGATTTAGAAGCCGACTTTTGAGGTTTAGTAGCTGTTGAATAAAAGGAGAGATTTAGAAGCCGACTTTTGAGGTTTAGTAGCTTTTGAATAAAAGGAGAGATTAAGAAGCCGACTTTTGAGGTTTAGTAGCTGTTGAATAAAAGGAGAGATTTAGAAGCATACTTTTGAGGTTTTGTAGCTGTTGAATAAAAGGAGAGATTTAGAAGCCGACTTTTGAGGTTTTGTAGCTGTTGAATAAAAGGAGAGATTTAGAAGCCGACTTTTGAGGTTTTGTAGCTGTTGAATAAAAGGAGAGATTTAGAAGCCGACTTTTGAGGCTTTGTAGCTGTTGAATAAAAGGAGAGATTTAGAGGCCGACTTTTGAGGTTTAGTAGCTGTTGAATAAAAGGAGAGATTTAGAAGCCGACTTTTGAGGTTTTGTAGCTGTTGAATAAAAGGAGAGATTTAGAAGCCGACTTTTGAGGTTTTGTAGCTGTTGAATAAAAGGAGAGATTTAGAAGCCGACTTTTTTAAGCACGTTTACGCCTCATAGCGCCTCTCACCACAAAGGTTTCATTCCCTCCGTATTGGAGAATTCTAGATTTAAAATGTTCAATTTGTTTATTTTTGTATAATATGTACGCACGTTTCCTCTATGATTTATCAAATGATCACATCGATAAAAATGTTAGAATCTTGGCTTGGGCTTAAATCGGAATATATATATTTATAAATGTGTGTGTGTGTGTGTGTGTGTGTGCGTGTGTGTGTGTGTGTGTGTGAAATACATATCTATATCAACGTAAGAACTTTTATATATATATATATAGTCTAGAAATCAATTTAAATTCGAATTACAAATGGTTACTGTAGAATTAGGTAAAAGAGTAGTAATGCAGAGCTAAATTGTCCCGTTTTATTTTTTAACCATGGATTCGTAAATAAATATATAATACACAAACCAGTTAAATTTTGATGGAAAAATGGAAATATTTTCGTATTTTTTACAAAAGAGACATGAAATTAAAGGAGATAGATTGTTTAAAAATAATACAAAAAATGTACAACAACAAGTTATGTCAAAAATAATTTCTTGAATAAACAATATTTATTGCATAATGATACAAACATAAAGTCATTAATTAGCATGAATCCAAACAAACCTATCCCTGATTATATATAAACATCAAAATAACCATTGTGTTTTACAGTATTTGTGAAGGACGACCAAAAAGTGATAAATATACGGTGTGATTTTTATTGAATTTAGATCTAAAGACTATCCTTGTTAATATATAGAAGTTGGAGAGGACTGTAAATTAAAAAACTTGTAAAAAGCTTAAAAAGACGTAGAGCAAATCGATGATAAAAGTCTGCACATTGGCTACAAGGTAGCGTGTAGACGCCATAATCCTAGTAAAACAACCGAACAAGACAAGACATCACATTATAAACGCCAACACGGAAAGTTAAGTTTATATCAAGTGTGGTTACAAATCTCACCCCACATGTTATATTACTGCTGGTCAATAAGTGTGTAAATTATTAATCAAAGTACCACCAATCCTTGTATAATTTTGAAAATACTAGGTATGATGTATCTCGTTTTATAATTATGCATAAAAACTCAAGTCTAGAAAAGTATTAAGAAAATATGTATCTCACATATTAAACAAGACAACCAGTCTATCTAGCTAAAGTGACAAATTATGATCCATCTCACTGAAAAAATTGAACACGACAACCAGTTTAGCTAGCTAAAGTTACAGTGTGATGCAACTCACTGAAAAATTGAACACGACAACCCGTCTAGCTAGCTAAAGTGACAAAGTATGATGTATCTCACTGAAAAATTGTGCAAGGCAACCAGTCTAGCTAGCTAAAGTGACAAATTACGATCCATCTCACTGAAAAAATTGAACACGACAACCAGTCTAGCTAGCTAAAGTGACAAAGTATAATCCATCTCACTGAAAAAATTGAACACGACAACCCGTCTAGCTAGCAAAAGTGACAAAGTATGATCCATCTCACTGAAAAAATTGAACACGACAACCCGTCTAGCTAAAGTGACAAAGTATTATCCATCTCACTAAAAAATTGAACACGACAACCCGTCTAGCTAGCAAAAGTGACAAAGTATGATCCATTTCACTGAAAAATTGAACACGACAACCCGTCTAGCTAGCTAAAGTGACAGAGTATGATGCAACTTACTGAAAAAATTGAACACGACAACCCGTCTAGCTAGCTAAAGTGACAAAGTATGATCCATCTCACTGAAAAAATTGAACACGACAACCCGTCTAGCTAGCAAAAGTGACAAAATAGATCCATTTCACTGAAAAAATTGAACACGACAACCCGTCTAGCTAGCTAAAGTGACAAAGTATGATGTATCTCATTGAAAAATTGTGCAAGAAAACCAGTCTAGCCAGCTAAAGTGACAAGGTATGGTGTATCTCACTGAAAAATTAAACATGACAACCCGTCTAGTTATTAATAATGACAACGATGTATTTTTGGCATAATTGTGCATGAAAACCCGTCTAGCTAGGTAAAGTGACAAAGTATGGTGTACCTCACTGGGAAAAAAACAACATGACAACCGATCTAGCTAGGTTTATTTACAAGGTATGATTTATCTAACTGAATTATTGAACATCACAAGTCTTTCTAGCTAAAACTTCAGGCAAATACAATGTATCTATTAAACAATAATACCGGTTTAATTTTGCTGTACCACGTATGTACATTTCGGAAATCCATTGCTCATCAGTGATATAAGGGGGGGGGGGAAAGGTTAAAGGAAAAAAGATAACCAAAACATTTGAAAATTAATCAATCTTAAGTTCCAAAATTTATATGTATATATCCAAATCCAGCTACGAAATGATTTGCATGAGGGAACAAACCTTAGTTTTAAATTAATTAAAAAAATTAGGACGGTTGAAAATTTTGACACACAAGGTACATTTTCTGACAGCACAAAGTACTGCTGACTGTGTTTAATTGCATAATTATGCATGGCAATCCAGGTCTAGCTAGATGTGAAGCAATACTTAGAAAGTATAATAGATATTGTTTCATTTGTAACCAAAATTTTACTTTCTCAATTATAATTCGAATTCGATGACAGAAAGATAAACCTACTTGACTAACGAAATTCAAATTCGTAAAATATTAAGAATTTATGATAAACAAATCAATTTTAGATAATGTCAGGTCATTAAGGCTTAAATCAAGTCTTTATAGTCAGTATGTAATTATGGTATAAATTGTTTTTGATAATTTTTCCTATAATAAAAGTTTTCACATTTAAGTGACATGAAAACTAAGTCTATCAATAGATTTAACAGAATACGAGATGGAAATATAAGAAGTATTGAGCAAATACCACATTAGATTCGTATGATCTAAAGTCTTAGTCTCCGCCCTTGTCGGTCAATTATAGCTCTATGATATATTTAGTTGTCGTTTGCGAATTGATCAATAAATATAATTTAAATATATTTTATCTATTTGAAATGTTTGATATTTGAAGCCATTCATTATTCTTTTTATCAAGCAATACATTTTACCAGGTTTTTATAACACAGAATATGTATACTATTTTTATTTCAGATATCCTGTCTAAATGCTATGATACGAAGGAAACAAGAAGACATCCAGGACAAACATAACAAGACATTTATTTTATGCAAAATGCAGAACTGCTTTTAATCAGCTTTTTATTTTTTTATTTCAGTATAATAGTGCATAATAAAGATGTGTTCTATCTTTATTGCTGTTTTAGACCTTGTAAATAAACTACCTGTACCTGACTATTCAGGAACTTAACAAAACTGCGTTTTTCATCCCCGTTTATTTTATTTTTATTTTTTTATTTACTTATTATTTATTCATTTATCTATTTTTGTTGCTTGAAGTTCAGCTACCAGCTTTTTAATCCAAATCAAAGTTTTGTTTTCTGTTATAATAAAATAAACATACCAGTCCTTGTCCATATCACAATCTTAAAAACAAAGTAAAAACTTTGCAAACTGGCAAAACATGTGATACACGTGAACTTCCATCAAGGAAGTGAGGCCGGGTGCTCCGGAAGGGTAAGCACCTCCTGTCTTGCTAGCTACACCCGTCACATGCAAGTCAATTTTGAGAATGAAAGGAACAAAGAACTATGGTAAGTCAAAAATATCCAGTATAAGTTGATATACAGTGACAGCATACTTAACAACAATATTGTGATGACGGCCATAAAACGTTTTAAGGGCCCTGATTAGCCTAGGCTTGCAATATCCTTGTGTCAACAATTCAATTGTATTTTCCTTTTTTTAAAAAATCATATTTGTATCCTCTAATTGCTGGCTGCAGATGGTCTATTTTCAAAAGTAACTTTTCGATAGTTTCGGAGTCGAATGGAGAGTAAACGGCGTAAATCACCCGTTTAAGTGTCACAGTTTTAGCTTTTAAAATAATGATATCAGCAACTTTCAAAATTCCAGAGACCTTCTCGGGACAGTTTGGTTCTGTACTATAACTCAAATGTTCTGTCCCATTAAGATTCGGCAATTGACATTCTTAATTGAGGAATGAGTTTCCGAAATGTGGACATCTGGCACATCAAAATTTAACTGGTATTTGTGTTATTTATTTACAAATATTTCAACAGTTCTATTTTGACAGAGTGATCGACGTTTGAATTAAATTCTTAAATGAAACTTGCATGTCTTGATGGATAAATATAAAATCTTAAGTAAAACTATAAATAAATTATCGAAGCCTGAAAGGGATTGCTTATTATTGATCACCAAATTGACCGTCAAAACACTATTAATTGTTATGGAAAGTAAAACAAAACTTGCTATTAACCATGAATTACTTTAAGATTACATTTTATTGACACTGTAATTTGTAATTTTAATTTAATCGACCATAGGAAAATATGTTTTTGACAATCTGTACTTCTCATTTATGATGCAGTGAAGGAATGTTTGTCTTTTCAGCTTTCCCGATATATATATATATATATATATATATATATATATATATATATATATATATATATATATATATATATTATCGTGTTGTGTCGTGTTCTTAGTTGCAAAATGTGTTGAAAGAAATATGTAGAAAGGTTCTTTACGTTTTTGTTTGTATTGACTTGTATTGTTTAGATTATTCAATATTTCTTTTTATTGTATTGTCAGTCTCGTAACCTTAGTTTGAAATGTTGATGGTAGATTTATATCTTCTACCTTTTTCCTCTCAATAAAATATTAATCAGCAGTAAGGAAGATACGTGTTACCGTTACCTGTAAATATTTCATATTGACATTTCATGACAAAATTGATATAGCTCTAAGGTTGAATGAGTTTTACACGTACTCGTAATTACTTTTACATAGCAACAATTACTGTCTCTGTATCATAGCTTTTTGATTAACAAAGTGAAACAGAGAAATTTGTAACGAATAAAAGTAACAGAAATTAAAACAGTCTAGAAAAATTTGAGCCTTTCTTCTTAAAATTTAAATTAGAAAAAAAATTAAATAAGTTTTTAAAAGATAAAATTAACAATATTTCATATAACCCAAAACTAAATGAACAAATAGTGCAAATTAAAATTAAGAAAAAATATGTTAAAAAGACCTTTTCGTATTCGGTATTAATTGGGATGTTTCTGTTAATCATCGACTGAGACATGATGATTTTTATACCAATGCGCTCCTTCCAACTGGTGTCTAACAACACTACAGTTGATAGAGTGTCGTTAAGGATAAAACATCTCGGGATTTACATATTTTCTGAACGAACACAAAAGTGGCTTACAATTTGATGTAAACGATCTGACAGACAACAAGGTAAAACATTAATATCTAACGCAATATTTAATAAATAAAATATTATTATTCTTATTTTTTACTGAAAGAGAAAGAGCAATTCTTGTCGTCAAACTCTGAAATACATGTATCCATTACTGCTACGTTGTTGTTTTTTTTTTTTTTTTTTTTTTTTTTTTTTTTTTTTTTTTTTTTTTTTTTTTTTTTTTTTTTGTCAATAACACACATAACATATTCAGAGTAGTGACATTTGTATATTTTATAAACAAAAATATATATAAACTGGTAGGAAAGTATAGATTCTCTATAATCAATAAAACACAACATACCAGTCCTTGTCCAAATTCCAATCCCCCCCCCCCCCAAAAAAAAAAAAAAAAAAAAAAAAAAAAAAAAAACAAGATAAAAAGGTGAAAGCTGGCAAATTTATGTGATACACGTGAACTTCCATCAAGGAAGTAAGGCCGGCTACTCCGGACGGGTAAGCACCTCCTGTCTAGCTAGCTACACCCGTCACATGCAAGTCAATTTTGAAAAGGAAAGGAACGAAGAATTATGATAAGTCAAATATATTTAGTATGAATTTTGATACAGTTACTACATACTTATCAACAATATTGTGATGACGTCCATAAATCTTTTTAAGGGCCTTGATTAGCCTAGGCTTGCAATATTCTTGCGTCAACAATTTATTTTTTAAGCAGTTTGCCTCGTTGTAGAAAGTCTCCATAGTGGGAACAAGCTATACCATAACATATCAACTGTACATGTGAAACATATACCCCATACGCAGGAGAAGCAGGGATATCACTGCAAAAAAAAACAAAAAAAAAAAACAGAAAGTTGACAATTGAAAAATTGAAGTCATCACGTTTGTCGAATACTTTAGATGTAACTTTTGTGGGTGGCATAATTGAGATAAAAGTCCAAATATGAAGCAGAACATATCTAACGCTATATTTGACAAATAGAACACTACTTTTCTAATCAAATACTGAAAGTTTAAGGAAGTATCTATTTAAAATATATTATTATCACGGAAGCAATTCTCGTCAAAGTCTGAAATACAAGTTTCCATTACTGCTTTATAATTGAAAGATTAAAACGCTTAGCAACTGATAAATACAATGAAAATGCTGATGTCATGCTATAACATTACTTATACTTTTTTGCCAATAACAAATAATAATTTATTCAGAGTAGTGACACTTAATATTTTATAAAAAGAAAACATAAACTGGTTAGAAGGAATATTTTCTCTAAAATCAACTGAATTTCTCTGCTATTGATTAACTGATCGAAATGATGAAAATAACAGATTTTTATTTGATGGAAAATTTAAAATGTTTGTTGAAAATTTTGTAAACAACAGAAATGTTAAAAAGTTGGACGAATAATGACAATACCAATGTTGTTCCACAAGCCAATACAAAAAAAAGTATTTAATTAACAATTATTGCAAATTTTAGAACCATAAGAGGGACCAAAAATATCCAATTTATTAAACAACGAATGGCTTTTGGTGGTATTTTGCAAAGGAAAAGACAACACGAAAAAAACATGAATTAGTTTACTGTACACCTACAGATTGACATAAGTAATGTCAAAAATAAATTCTTATTAATAGTCTACAATAATTACAAATATTTATTATAACATAGCATGATAAACACAAAGGAAGAAATAACTAGCTCACACGTTTAGAATGATTCCAAACTTTACAAAACATGATTATGGATTAACATTTAAATAACATAATATACCAACATGTTGTGAATGAAAACACGTTAACTTGATGAATACACTGGTACCCAATTACAATAATATCAATCAGAGTTATCCCTGAAAAGAAAGACACATTAAAATAGCTATTATATACCTTCACATTGTGAATGACTACACAAATCTTTATAAATGTATTAGCACCCAATTAGACTGATTATCCCTAATAAAAATATTTTAATAATCCGTATTTACCATTATTTGAAGAATAAAGACACAAAGGGTGATGAATATAAGGTGCGCCCAATATTGAATTTCAAAATAGTATGAGGACTCTTTTTATGGACATATTAAAACCGAAATTGGAACTTAACTGAAAAACATAAAGGTTACCACTAATATGAAAATAACGATCCTATCCTTATTGTCTCCGGTTTAATTAGTATGTTAATTTTATCATTCTTATCGGTCATGGTGAAGTCTTCAATATGTTACGATGCGTTCCTTACAACAAGATGCCTTCACAACTCCAGTGTAAGAAGGACCGTAAAGGATAAAGTTTGAGTTTTGGGTCTTGAATGTTTCCTGACCACAATCGAGTCTTTCCGTTGGTTGTAAATGAACCACTTGATAACAAGTTAAAGTATTAACGGAAACAACAACAACACAAAGGTTCGCAAAATCAAACCACTTTTCTAAATAAATAAAATATCGATAGAGTAAATATTTTGAAACGTATAAATACCATAAGACTTATCAGAAACAAAAGAAGAGGTTTTTTTAAAGAATCGAAATACATATACAATGGTCAATTCAAACAAGTTTTCATTTCAATTGTACCTTTCAAAGCTGATGAGTTTTGTAATCAGTTAGTTCAATATTTTGTCTTTTTGGTTTTTTTTTTTTTTTTTTTTTTTTTTTTTTTGTTGCATTAAGGCTGATTGTTTGACATTATGTAATACATTTGTCTTTCCACTTTTTCTTATCAGATTCAATATGTGTAATTTTATTTCATAATTTTCAATTAAACACACTTTAAAGTTTTCTGTTCCATCTGTTAAAAGAATTACATGATTTTCTTATGGAATTTTCATTATCAAAGAAATGTGTTACACACACCCATACACATACACACACACACACTATATATATATATATATATATATATATATATATATATATATATATATATATATATATATATATATATATATATATATATATATATATATATAAACAAGCAAAAAGCTATCGTTTTTTCAGATAGGATGATATCGATTTCCTTGGGGAAATGGAATGCCTTAAAAAACTAATCAAGTCATTTTGTAAACAAGATATTTATTCACGAGATGAGGACGGTCTAATGAAGCGTAATGAAGTTTACCACATATACCATCGGACTTACTAGTAAAGTCCTATTGTTTCCTTTCTTAAATGTCATGTTAAAAATTCATTTATTTTTTCATCAGGATCTCCTATGCCCTCCTTTGTCTTTTGTAATAGCACTTACACCTTATTTCTGTGAAAACAGAATTTGAACTTAGGTTTGTTAATATCAAGTCTTTATTTATTAAACACCTTTTTTGTCAGCCACTTATAGATGTACATTATTGACGTTTGATTGTTAACTTTTTTATTTACAAATCTTTCTAACACATCAACAAGAAGATATGATTTACTTATAATGGGAATGGGGAAAACGTATTCTTCATCAGGACGTCAACAAAAGGATCGACTCAATATTACAGACAAATTGTCAATAATTGTATAAGGACAATGACATGTAGTGATCTTACTTCTTTAACTGTTTCAAAAAAGGAAAAGGTCACTGGCCAATCAAACTTTGATATTATTTAAAACTGAAGAATGATATAAAAGAGTAAGATAAAGATCTTAAAACCAAGTCAAAAAGAGCTTGCAACAATAATATCATTATATCAGTATAATTCATCACCTCTGGTTTGTTTGGATATATTCACATTGTCACTCAATTTGGATTCTTCGATATAGCCTAAAGATCCTAAACACGCTCTGGGATTACCTTGAACTGGTTGCTCTGTTTGTATACAGACATTTTGTAAATAAACCGTAACTCACAAAACAAATTCTGTTATAAAATCACAAAATCACGTGCTGTATGTGACCTACATGTTCCCAAAAAAAGTTCACCAGATTAATCGTTACTTTTAATTGGGCAAATATAAATAAATTATCGGACTTATTGTTTAAAAAGCTATTAATTTTGAATGTTGGGTGATAATGCGAATTTAGTCAGTATGATGCAGAAAAAGAATTATTAACAAACACAACAACTTTGTTTTAAAGAAATAGGCGATTCATATTAATAAAACCATAGAACAAGACAAATATATCAGAAAATAAAAATTAACGAAAAGGTCCGTCTGACAATGAGCTAATTGACTTCTATGATAAAAAACATGCGAAAAAAGAAAAAAAAGGTAAAGTTGATATCAACCCATTGAGATAATGATAGGGCAAACAAAACCGAAATAGTTGAAAAACAGAAAATCTTATTAAAAACAGATTTGTCTTGAATGCTTATGATTCAATTACTTAAAGTATAATATGTTTAGGATGAGAAAACAATGATTGATTCAAGGACAATACGGCATTGATAAATATATATTACAAACCAATAAAAAAGAAAAGAAAGAAAAAAATAATATTTAAAAATCTTTTGCATAAGGTAACACACCTAAACAAGTTTAAAAAATTGAGACGGCAGGAAATTTGTACATGGTTCATTTTCTGACAACACAAAGTACTGCCTAATAAGTTAAGGATACCCCGCAGAGGTACCCGTAAAAATATAACAAAAAACCTGCTTAATTTTGAAGTGCCAAATATGTACAAACTCTAAAACCTTACCCTAACCCTTAGCCTAAACTATAAAATATTAAGAAAAAATTACCAAGTTCAGTTCTTCAACAACGAAAAAGACGACTATTAAAACAAGGATTTGTCGAACATCTATAGATATCTATAAACACTTTTCTACAAAATGTTAAATGTAAATGACAAATGAAAATTATTGAAAAATTAAGCTGAAGTTAAAATCGAAAAAATCAAATGAACTACACGATATTTTAATGCATTATAGATTTAAGAATTGTAAAACTGAACTGTTTATTCTATCATCTGTTTATTTATGACAATAAAGCGTATAGTGAGGTCTTAACAAAGAGATATTTGGAATTTACCAAAATCAATTATCTCACACAGGTGATTTGAACCCCTGTGTGGTTAGATAGAGGACAGACATGTTTAACAAAATACATGTGTTAATTTTGATATGCTATATGTTCACATTTAGTAAAAGCATTTTAAACAATAATAAGCTTTGCTGTATTAAAACAGACTCATTATCTTTTTTATAAAATAAATTGTTGAACTATCGACTGCATAACAAATGAGTTAAAATCTTTACTTGGGGGATTTTGAAAAATCTCCTAGGGGTAACAAAAGGACAGCAATCAATGATTTTATCAATATGCTTGTTTGATCATCAAATTGAAAACACAGATTGGTAAGGAATGAACAAAAAAGCATCCTTAGAAGATTGATTGACGATATTAAGGAAAAACAATTCGTTTAATGAATAGTACTTTTAATCTCTTCATGAATTCATTTTGATAAACTATTGTGATTTAATGGACAATTCAAAACCCATTAAAGAACCAATAAAATTCAGATTGAATCATTTTGAAAATGATGGATTTGTTTAGCTAATATAACTAGTCGATATAAATCATTTAATCCAAATGGAATAAAAATCAGATACTGCTCATCGCTGTCAAACATCAACATAATTAGTATTTAATTGTGAAGCTTTATAGGTTTTAAATTGTTTAATCTTGCATATTGTTTTACTTTTTTATTTTATTTTGTTGCTACATATCCATGCACACTTTTTTACCAATGAGAGACTAACTTCAACTACAACTTATGCAGATGACGTTGCCGTCAGACGAAAATGGACCATCGATTAAATATAACCACAATGTAAACTTTTATAAATGCATTTTAGATTTAAAATAGAATGAACAAAACTTCAAATTAAATTATTTTTTGACAGTTTACAGTAAAAACTAAAAAGTTGAATTAGGATGCAAACCGAAATATTGACATTTTAAACATTTAAAACATGCGTTTCATGAGGAAGTATGGCATAAAAATACATTTAGCAGTTAGAATAGGGTTTTAGAGTTTCTATCATCCCATTTATTTTTCAATAAATGGTTGAAGCAATATGAAGCTAAATGTTCTAGATATTGATAAATCCAGAGATCTTAAAAATCTTCATAGATAAATTGATATGATAGATATTGATAATCATCATATTCTTCCTCCTACATAGTTACAATTTTGCCTGCTGATAGTACTGACAACATTTGAACTATGGATTTATTGGATTCTAAAAACCGTATGTCTCATAATATTGTATCTTCTTATAAAAAACAAACCCGTTATGCGACGAAACGATTTTGGCAAAAAGATGAACATTTATAAGGAATTGAATTTTACAAAATTCGTCTTATGATTTATTTGATTGAAATGCATAAATACGAGCGCTAATTTGCCACACTAACTCATTTGTCGAAAAGTTTGTGTCAAACTGCTTGTAAAAAATTAGATAACCCTTACCATGTTTCAAACTAACAAAATCAGATTCTAAATATTTGTTTTTGAAGACGGGCTGACTTGGAAAGGTTCTGAATGTTATTATTGTATGTGGTTGTATGATTTTTAAAACACATAACTGTTTTCACTTTATTATGATTTTCATGAAATAGTCCCAAAATAGCAAAAAATGCAACATGCGCCTAGACAAAATAAAATAAAAACAAAAAAAATGGCGGGGTAAAAGTAAAAAAAAAAATGAAATATATAAAAATCTGAAAATATATTCAATATTTCATTTGGAATTTTTAAAAAAAAACTATTACTGCAGTGACAATCCAAAGATGGGAAGATTTAATAACAAGTCCTTATGCGTGTAATTTACTCTTGATTTATTTTGGTTTGTTACGTGTAAGTTGCATTTTGTCATGTTCTAAGTGATATCGGCTGTTGCAAGTGCAAATTGTTTCAAGTTGCTAACTTTTTTCTATCTTAAAATATTGATAATCCTGATTTTGAAAACGGATATCTCTGAAATTCCTTTCCAAGAAATGACAAAGCAGACTAGCCACAAAAAAAAGTTTTATTTTTTTTATTATAATTTCAAAATTACAAATAATTATTCTTGTATCACTGAAAGATAATTAGCGATAAAAAAACTGGATTTCCAATAGGAAAATTTTCTTTGTATATAGCAAAATTCTTTAAGCTCTTGCCGTCGGTCTACAATTACTGACAACAATGTGTTTCTTCCATTTATGTGTTACTTCCATCTTGACGATTTTCATTCCAGATATCTACTCGTAAATTGTTTCCCGGAGGATGCCATGATTACAAAATATTCTCTCTATTCCGACAATATACTTAACTGGCGTCAGTGAAATCAAACAAAATAAATGAGCTATCAGTAAAAACGTCGGCAAAAAGTAAAACGAAATGTTTGTGCATAGAGTTACGCCCCCATACATGCTCTAAATCTCTTAATTGATTTTATCGACCTTAATACAATAATCCCATTATCGTTACTAATTGCCCCAGCTGAGTAAAATGATCACGGGTCATTTTTTACTTAATCAAACGTTAATGGACTATTCAAAATATTCTTGCATGAGTCTAGTATTAATATCTATCGGGAAATGTGCTACCAATTACCAACCATGCAGAATAATGGAGATATTTACTGTAAACTTTTAACGCAGAGAGTAGTTAATGAAGTATAAAATGGAGAGAAGGAAGAGGTTACATGTGTGTTGACATGTTTGATATAATGTTGAATGGTTAATGTTGCTTTTCTTCAACATTTAATGTAGAAATATGTTACGAGGTAATATATTCATGAATTTTCTTTTTAAGGAATATCAGCATTTTAAAATAAAAAAATATTTGCAACTAAAACACATGTTCTCCGCGACAGCATTTACAATTTAAAACAAAGCGGAATACTAATTGATGATAAACAAGCCAACCAAGACAAACATACGAGTCCAATAGGTGTATTCATAATGTATGACAGAAGTCACACCCGAGGAATTAAATAATTCATTCACTAACGAGTCTTGCAATAACGTGCATAGATAATTTAAAAATTAATTTTTATTTTTATTTTAGCATAAATACATTGCTTCTTATGTAATTAACTTAGTCTGTGTCGCAATGTTTTACATTATCACGTTTTACTTGAGACAGACATAGTCTGTATCTTAATTTAGAGTTTTAAAATAAAAAACAAAAAGACTCATTTTACAAACCATTATGTTTATTTAAAATGTTTAATTTGTTTTAATTTTAGAAGTATGACTGTCATTTTGACGGAAGATAACGACATTTTACATGTTGGTTACATCCAAAAGAAAGTATCTAAATAAAATATTTAGAAATGTTCAAACTTTGTTAAAACATTATACTTTGTATTAATTCATAGCATTGCTACCCATTTTAGTCAAAACAATCCGGATGGTAATAACTATTTCATTTATTTCACTCAAAGTTTAAAAAAACTAAAGCATTTTTATTGACAGATAGCGTTAATTTATTTTTTATTGTTTAATATTTGAGAACGAGGATTATTGCCTTTGTTAAATATTGTAAATATTGTTAAAGCTGATTTCCATTTTCCACCAACTAATCGCGTTTAATTTAGGCTGACACATAATTAATACTATTATTATTATGACTTTTAAAGAAATATGGAAAGATATTAACCAAATTTTTACTAAAAGCTATAATTATATTACTCATTTTATCATTATTAAAAGAAATAAAGACGAAATTAAAAATTAACTAATTGAAATAAGCAAATGGTTTAGTTAAACTTGCCTACACGGCATATCCTATTAATACATAATTAAACTTGGTAATTCTGTATAGGTATCAGAATTGTTAATTTAATTTGTCTGTGTCAAATCAATGACAAGAAAAACTAAAGCTCTTCAGATCAGGCCCAACTTTCACAGTGTACATTCAGTTGAGTGAATGATTGTGAAACTGGAGCCAGGTTTGTACCTATTGTTAACCCTTCTGTTTTACTGTCAGGGGTACAAAAAATTAAAAATCTTACTTTCATCAGTATTACAAAACATATACATTCAATGACTGTTCGATTATTGGATTGTTTTTTAAATTTTAAATATTATAAATGTAACACTTGATGTGTATTTACTGGAGTTATAGGAGTATTTTGTTATTTTTTTGCCTTAAAACCTCGTCCGTAGGTTACTTAAAATATGATTGTCTTTTCTTGGTTGGGTGTTTCTGTCATTAACTTGTGGTGTGTTTTAATTAGGTTGTCTGCTGTCGCTTTTCTCTACATCAATAAAAAAGTTTTACGGTTCGATTTGTGTCCATTATCTATGCTTTTTTCGTTCATGTTTTTTAAGATTATCTAAAAAATAAATGTAATGCATTCAAAACAAGACTTTGAGATATAAAGTACTTCTTCCTTGTGATAGGAACATATAAGCATACATGTATCTTCAATAAATAAACAACCTCACATGTTTTGTATAAATTCGACAACATCATACCAACCTTATAATAAAACATACCCATAAATTAATCATTTAACACATATGTGTAATGACCCAAATCCTTAAAAGAGGTATAAAAGCTTTGAAAGAACCCAGCATTAAAAAAGCATCATCTTTCGCCCATTTTAATGTTGTTAAAGCGGGTCTTTATTGTTCAATTTTAATAGTTTTATTTATGATACATGTGCAAAATTAACCTTTATGTGCCGACTTAAATATTTACGTCATGTCATTCATATTTCAATTCATTTATTCATGATAACATTTATCATGAATAATGTTAAAAAAAAAAGAAATATGTGCAAAAAGATTGAGAACTTGTCTTCTAAAGCACGAAAGCAAAAGATATGTTAATCCTGATATGAACACAATGATATATTTATCTTTTTTCAAACCCGGTTGTTGTTAAGGGTAAAACAAAGAATTAGGCTTATCATTTTTATCGAACATTCTCAATGACATATTTGATAGCAACATGCAAGGTTTTCTTTACATTTGACAAAAGCCATTAATCACAATAAATATAAAGAAAAAGAAAGTGTAAAAGGAAAAGAAAATCTAAACACTTTTAAACCACATTAAGTACATAAACATTTATCAAACCAACTTGTCAAATTCTTTTTCTCGTATAAACATTTTACTTCTTTATATTGTAAATGAATAAAACATCATTTTAATCATTTACAAAGATTTATATAATCACTCCATTTCCTGTATTTTTGATTAACAGCAAACGACAAACCTAAGAGAACGTTAATGAGGAGCAATTCAGGGTAGGTTGAAATAAAACTTAAATTTTTGTCAGATGCCAAAAAATTCATATGATGCACGTCTACAAAAGAATACTTTGACGAATCGGATAAGCTTGAAATACATTTAAAAATTAAAAAATATATATTTACTATTCCTTAGCATATACCGCTGTTGGTGGAGTAAAAGTACCCAAGCATATCCTTAGTAGTCAGTACTTTGTCCTGACAGAAAATGTATATCATCTAGACGTCTTATTTTTTTAAATTTGTTTAAAGCTAAGATTTGTTTCATCATGCAAAGCATTTCTTAGCTGGATTTTGTTTCATATAATTTTGGAACCAAATTCTTTATCTATCAAGTTTTTCGGCCCCTAGTGTCACTGATGAGGAATGATTTTCCAAAATGTACACATATGTCGCATAAAATTTTTTGTTATTTATATATATATATATATATATATATATATATATATATATATATATATATATATATATATATATATAAACAACATGACTACAAGTAAGACAAGTATGTTTAGGTTTTGAAACTTATTATAAAATTGTGGTTCTAATACCGATAAATTATTTAAAGTGTAAATTCATAGTATGCCAAACTAAATACAGACATTTATATAAAACGTATTAGATTTGTCTCTATGTATACTATACCGGTGTCAGTTTTGCTTAAATCAGGGTTAAATATGTTTTACTCCGGGGATGTATGTGTTACAGATGTTTTCAAACCCAAAGCTTGTTTTCATTATTTGTCGCAAAATCATGTTACTGTAACTCAAAGTCTGCCAGAAAGGGTGTATGGTATAAAAGCTTAAAGAAGTAAACTTATAAATTGCTGGTAGTAGCTTTACTTTACGTAATTAAACACAAACATACCAGTCCATGTCCAACTCACAATCCTAAAAAACAATGTAAAAACTTTGAAAACCGCAAATTTAATTATACACGTGAAATTCCATCAAGGAACTGAGGCTGGGTGCTTCGGAAGGGTAAGCACCTCTTGACTAGCTAGCTACACCAGTCATAAATGATTAAGTTATAAACAACTAACATAATAAGTTTGCAATATTAAAAAATGTGTTTGTTGTCTGATGTTGATTTGATAAATCATGAAGTCGCTGTATCCAAACTTATCCGGGATATATTTGTTGTACCTTTAGTTTCGGGTTCCTTTAATTATCAAATTTGTTTTCGCATGTGGTGGTGTAGCTAGCTAGACACTAGGTGGTTACTCCTTCGGAGCACCCTACATTATTTCCTTAATAGAAGTTCATATGTTTCACTGAATTAGCCAGTGTTCTAGTTTTTACTTTGCTTTTGAGATTGTGAATGGATATGAGCTAGTATATTTTTGCCTTTCATTTATAAAGAGTTAAGATAGCAAAATCAGATTCGGACAAAATAAAACAGTGATCCACAAAAATCAACTTCCTCAGTCAAAATGCAAATAAAAAAATTCACATTAACACATCTGAATATTTAAAAACAAAACATTCTACAACGGAAATAGAACTCCGTATGAAAATGTTGTTTCGTCATGCTAATTATATGATTTGCGTGCAACGTTAAATAATTATTATTTCAGAAGAGATTTACCATTAAGGAAAAAAAAACTTAAGTTAATTTATTAAATAGAGTACTGAGATTGTCATCAAAAATTATAAAGAAAACATTATAATGACACAAGCCAACACAACCAAGAATACAAAATATGTAAAAATTAAAATATAATTATAATTATTTTTCATATTATTTGTCTTATCTTTTTATCATTCAACGTTTTCGACCCTTGTGTCACTAATAAGGAATGAGGAATGAATTTCCATAATGTGGCTTTATGACACATGAATTTTAAGCTTGTATTATTGTTAAACATGGCTAACCCACAGTATCGTTAACATATATTATAAGTAAATTTATATTTTATCCGTTTAAAAAGCATTGTACATGAAATAGATATATTTTACATCGGATAATTTAAAGGCTATAAATGCTTTTGATATTGATTGTTGTTTGAACACAGATCGTATTTTGAAAACAGACTCGTATGTTGACATAGACCCGTATGGTTTTGTTATACACGAGAACATTTTTCAAGGAATTGAGACCGGGTTCTCCGGAAGGATAAGCAACTCCTGTCCGGCTAGCTTCACCCGTAACGTGCAAAAAAATATCTAATTTTATATTTTTACAACTGGTACAAAAAATTAAAACATAAAGGAGACTTGTTAAATAAAAGATTTTAAATTCAAAAACACTTTAACTATTTAACAATTTTTTTTAATACTCTGTTTAATTGAAAAAAATTAACACGACATTTAAATCTTAAATTGTGTTTTTATCCCACTCGTAATTAATGTTAGCATCAATGTACCGGTTTGTATTTTAAATAAGAAAAAAAAATCATTTTTATTTTAATTAACTTTGTAACAGCCTACGCAAAGCAAAAGCACGATACGGTTGTTTGATATTAACAACTTTACACAAAGACATATGTAGAATCACTCATTATTAAAGATACAAATTTCCTTCATTTGTCGGTTTTTTTGGAATACATTCCAGTTGTTTGGTTAAAGTACCTATGGAGAGAAGGTTGTCAACTATAACATTTATTTCATAACCCAGTGATTGACTTTTGTTATTATTTCAAGGATAAAAATACGTAATATTGTTTACAGCAAACATACAGTAGCTTTAAACTCATTTATGTAGGATCATAATTATTGTTTATGATATCAGTGATCATAAACACGAAAAGTAGATACAATAAAAAACACACCTCAATAAGTTCATTATGAACAACACCCCTAATAGGTGCAAAATTAATAACATATAAGGGTAAAAATAGAAATTTACATAATGCGTTCAAACATTTTGTATAATAGTGTTCATTTTAAAATTCATTTTAACACTTTAAAGTAACTTGAGCAAACCTTTGACAAAATTTATAATTATTTGTCATAAAGACAAAACAAATGAAAAATAGACAAGAAGAATAGTCTGGTGTCTGGTTTTGCATCATATATATATGTGTGTGTGTGTGTGTGTGTGTGTGTGTGTGTGTGTGTGTGTGTTGCTACGGTTGTTTTTTCATTTTTCTATATTTTAGGGTTTTAGTCAGTTTTGAATTGTTTGAAGATACGGTATCCATCAACCCATCATACTATTCCATTATAGAAAAAACGATCAAGTTTATGTCTAATGATTAATCTTAAGGTCAAACATCTGTGTCATATTTAAAGTGTTGTGGATTATGAAAAAAAAATGTCAAGATTGTTTTAATATTTGAAGTTTCTGTAATTTGGAATGGAGATTATTCTAATATTAGGATTTTATGACCAGTAGTCCTGAAATGTTTTATGTATTGTTTTATCCGTTTGTTTATATTTGTATATTGCTGTGTTCTTGGTCGTGTAGGTTCTCGTCAGGTATTTGTTTTTCAGTTACTAATTTCTTTTATTTGATGCAGTTTACTATGTCATAATTGTATGCTACTTTATAAAGTCATACAGACTTATAAAAAAAACTTTTCATGTAATAAACTTTAGATTTATTCTTTTGAATAGAAATAAAAACAATTTAAAATCATTTATTGCAGTCTATGAAAAAATAAGATCATATTATCAAGCATGTTACATTTAAGGAGACATGTTCAAATATATCACAAAATACCAGTTAAATTTTGATGTGCCAGATGTCCACATTTCGGAAATTCATTCCTCATCAGTGACACTAAGACCGAAAAGTTTGATAGATAAAAAACATAAGCCAAACAGTTGAAAATAATGAATCTAAAGTTACAAAATTATATAAATCCGATTCTAGATAAGGAATGCTTTGCAAAAGGGAACAAACCTTAGTTTGAGTTAAATTTCAAACTTTAGACGGCTGAAAATTTGGCTAAATTTTGCTAATTTTCTGAAAGCACAAAGTAATGCCTACTGAGTTATGGATACTCTCGGGGAGTGTTACTCTACCATCAGCGTGTCCGCTCAGGGGTAGTAGCTATATACAAATACCAGTTAAATTTTGATGTGTCAGATGTACACATTTCGGAATTTTTTCCTCAAACAAATTCGCAAAAAGTTTTTTTTTAAATATTTTAATACAATTAAACATAAAAAGTAGTTAACACTCTAGAATACAATTAACAAAATTGGTGTTGAGAATACAGATTTGGTTTTGTATGTTTTCTCCTGATTTGTATTCAAACTTCAGCATGTAATTTAGGTTTGTACTAATTATTTGGTGATTATTGCGATGTAGTGTACTTGAAATTGAAATTTACTTAATCAAATAGTCGAATTTCGTGTGGAGTCTGTCAAATACATTCAAAGAAGAAATCATGTATACAAAACTATTCACACACTCTCTCACAGACTCTCAACTTCTTATTTTAAATCTGTATACTCAAAGTCTAAATTTTAGATAAAATTATCAAAAAATGCGCCCCTTTTTATGTTACTGGTTCTAGGTTATTATTTCATTTATGACAGAAACTTAAAGGATTTTCAAATGAGCTTGGCAATATATATATATATATATATATATATATATATATATATATATATATATATATATATATATATATATATATATATATAATAAATAAATAAATAAATAAATGAAAATAAAATAAATAAATAGATAAATAAATAAAACCCCTAATCATCACAAGTTTGATTGTATATGTGAGTCAGTCAGTCATGATAATTTTCTTTTAAAAGAAAACGATGTTCTTCGCCACTTTTGGCAAGAAGATTCTTGGAACTGCAGATGAAATGATATTAAATTATTTTTATTACGAATTAAGTCTTTGTTTTTTTTTTTATAAAACACAAATATTCCAGTCAATGTCCACATAATAATCCCGTCATAAAATCCAAAGCAATAATTTTGAGAACTGGTCATTAAAGATATATACGTGAACAATCAGTATACATGTATTATATTATATTCTCCAGAAAGGTGATTTTTGTTTGCTTTAAAGATCACATTAATCAAACTTATTTGAAAAAAAAAAAAAAACACTCTAACTCTTTATGTGGACATTTTTATTTAAAAATTATATTTGAGGTTATTTTAGTGTCATATGAATCTGTTTGATGAATTTGTGAGCTTGAAATAAAAGATACGACGGATTCTTCATATTCTTCTTCATATTGGGACTTATACCTCAATTATGACACCCACGAAGGTTACATCTAAAACTATACGACATACGTGATGACTTCAATTTTTTCTATTGTTAACTTGTCGTTTCTTTGCAGTAATACCCCTGCTTCTCCTGCATATGGTGTATATGTTAATACGATATAGTAAAGATTGTTCCCATTACGGCGATAAAATGATAAAAAAATAAAATATTTACTTGGGGACAGAATTTCAAAATAACTATGAATTCTGTTGAAGAGTTTGCTAGAGGTTGGGCTAAATTAGAAGACGTAGAACTTCATACCTTATCCGGCTGGATAAGGGAAATTATAAATTTTATAAAGTCAAGGATTGTCAAACTTAAAGAGTCTATGGGTACCAAACCTTCTTTAGTGCTTAGGGACTCTGAGATTTCTGTAATCCTTACGGACATACATAAAAAGTATGTTGTTGTCCCTGCTGATAAAGCTTCTAACAACATTATTTTCGTTTGTAAGAGATTCTATGTTGAATGACTTAATAAGGAGCTCGGTTTAAATAGTATATCGGGGAATCCTACTTATACCAAAACTAATTTGAACAAAGATGAAGTTCTTTCCAATAGTAGGGGAGTCATTGAGTCTTTCAGTATCAATTTAAAACAGAAAGAACTTGACCTGCCTTACTTGTATTGGATTCCAAAATTTCACGAAAATCCATACAAGGAAAGATATATAGCAGGTTCCTCTAAATGTACTACTAAATCATTATCAGTAATTCTAATACAAATTTTGACAGTCGTGAAAGATGGCCTTCAGACATACTCAGAAAAAGTTTAATCTAGCATCTGGCATCAACGAAATGTGGATTCTCAAAATTCCACTTATAATTTTATATACATTAATGTCACCATTTATGGTTAAAGTTGCAGAAACACAGAACTATAAACACTATTAATTAAGCAATAGACGTTCTTTGAGGTCAATCCACCAAACGGAGACAGTGGTGAGTGCTTGATTATGATTATAGAAGAGGATAAAGTGATTTATAAACAATGCCTAACTACATGACAGAACAGCATGGATTGTTTGATCCACTAAAATAGATAAGCATAAGGTCTTTTTTTCTCGCATATGTGATAGATTTATCTAACTGAATGGGTGGTATAATATTTTTTTCCATATCGCACCCCGCGTGCGCACATGTAGCCTATCTCAGTTGAACGGGGACTACATTTTTTTTCAATTGACAAGGGTCATAATTTTGTGGGAAAAAATTATTTGAAAACGACAAAAAAGACTTTTTTATGATAAATAATATCAGTTTTACTAAACAATGTATATATATATATAAAGAGAAAAATCGTTGTTATGTTTTGCCGCGTAGGTTCACATTCTGCTGTGAGTGAAACGTTATTTGCTATTGTTGCGTGTTTTGTATTTCATCCGCTAGCAACGTTATAGAAGGGATTCCGGTATTTTTTCGTAAATTTTATGCGAGAAAAATAATCAATTACTCGACTGAGGTCGAGATCGGAAAATTCCGATCTTGTGGTCAGATTTTTCTCAAACTTGTAATAGATTCTCTTTATCTACCACGACAAAACAGTAAGATGTGTTTGATCCAACATGACAGAACAGCATGACGTGCTTGTTCCACCATGACTGAAAGCATGAAGTGCTTTATCTAACATAATAAAATAGCATAACGTTCTCCACCCATCGTGACAGTATAGCATGGAGTGTTATATCTATCATGATTAAACTATTTCAAAAATAAAACAAACAAAAATTCATAAAATTTATATTTATTTTGAAAAATTAACAATTATATAAATTTATGAATCTACAAACAAATTTATACAAATAACAATACCCTTTTAAATTGTAAGTTTTATTAACAACATACAAAGTCAAAACTGTTAATAATTGATATCCATGGCAACCTTTAATCCTGCTAACACGCATCAAACCCACAGGAACATAAACCGTAAGTTATACATCTAGTGCAGAGGGTTGTCATAGTGAATGAGTAAAGCCAGGTGTGTAAGCCTGTGTTATGGTACAACAGGGCCAGATCAAAATATAGGAATGAGGATATCATATACAATAATAGTTACCCACAATTACAATTTATATTTGCATTAATTTACTTAGTATAAATTGTTTTGTGGTCACGAAAAGGTAAAATGACTTAAAATGGCTAATGGTAATCTTAAATAGGAGATAATTAAACTACTATTTTCAGTTGTTACTGCAGAAAATGAGATCAAGCCCTTACATGTTTTGAAGAGTGATTACCTTTAAAACAAGGTAATTACCACCCAAAATAAAGGAGTCGTTACGATGAAATAAGGTCAAGCTTGCCTTATTTGTATACAAAGTGATAAAGTTACAAACAGGATAATTAACACCAAAAATTTAAACTTTATTGCAGCAAAAACTGGTCAAACCTAACCAGCATTTGTTAAATGGCTACCTTGAGTTTACTTTAGTTGATTAATTGTATGAGCTCCAAGTCCAAAATGACCTTAATACAATTTAATTCACTTGACAATTCTATTTAGTCATAATATTTTGTTCTATTTTACTAAACTTGATCATTCAAACATGCTTCAATACTAAGTTGTTATTACATCTTTACATACATGTAGACAACAGAATTGTTACTTATGTTCTTTTTTACCTTGGACACAGTCACAGATCTAACATTCATCAACATTTTTTAAACAAATGTCTGACTAGACTTCAAAATTTTATCTCAGGTATATTATATAAAGACAGTTTAATAAAACAAGCACATTATTACAGCACTAAATCATTATGAGGTTACAATTTAAGTAGAAATTTTACACTTTGTAAGTATTGGGTCTATCTTAAACAAATACCAATCAATCTACCTTTTACATAGTCCAAACTAGGATTCTGAGTATGTTCGTAATATCTGACTAGACACTGCTTTTTTACACTATCTATTCATTTTCTGCTACACACACTGTTGCTGGCATGAATATAATTTTCTAAATTTAATTCTGGTAAGGCCAATTTAACAAAATTGATAGATTCTCATCCCTGCCTGCCCAACCGAAAATGTGTCGCCCCAAGTCATTTTATTTTCAATTCCCATCCCACGCATATTCAAAGTGTTCTGGAGTTATGTCCAGTCCGTGGCTTGTCAGAAAAGGGTTTTAAGAACTCCCGTAAAAACCGCAAGTGCGAGGTTGAAGTGCTTCATACATGTTACAGATAGAGTATGGTTTCTCAATTTTGAATCTTGCCAGAATTAGTGGCATGGTACAGTGCAAATATAGCAGACACACAACAGTTAGTGGAGATGTACAATAATTTCATAAGCGGTGATATAGACAAAAAGTGCCCTATTGCCGATGTAGATATTAACCATGTGAGAGTGTTAGTTCTCATATAAAATAAAAATTAAAATCCTCCCACCCGCCCCAAAATTTTTATCCAACCTAGATGAGAATCTGCTATTTCAATTGAATTTGCCTAAACTAAAATGTTTTGGCTACATATTTCATACATCAACTGAAGGAAGGACAATGAAATTTAACTTTTGAACCAAGAGTCTGTCTGCAGTGTTCAAGTTTTACTTTTAGAGATTCTATCACTGAAGATCGATTTCTTTTATACCATTGGTATAGAGTATTGAAGGCAAGTTGAGGTGACAAGGGAGATAACTCTAGTATTACTTCCACTGTACAGACTTCCAATATATCTGAAAGAGAAGTGTAAATACATATGTCATAAAATTATGAAATTTTTTTTAATGATGATGAATATTATTTTACTAACAGATATGTATATATAAAGGAAAAAATTGTTGTTTTGTTTTGTCACACAGGTTCACATTCTGCTGTGATTGAAATGTTTATCTTTATTGTTGCATGCCTTGTATTCACCAGCTAACAAAATCTTGCATCGTAATAGTAGGAGTGGAGTGGAGTAATGGTGTTTTATGCCCCAGTCAAGATTCTTTCACTTATTTCGAGGCGGTAAGTTCTGGGATGGTGGAGGAAACCAGAGTGCCCGGAGAAAACCACTGACCTTCGGCAAGCAAACTGACAAACTTTCTCACACTAGGATTTGTTCCGAGTGGGATTCGAACCCAGGCGGTGAGAAGCACTGTGATCTGTAAGCGCACACTTTAGATCACTTGGCCACCAAGGCCCCTCAAAATAGTAGGAATTCCGGTATTGTTGGTAAATTCTACTTGAGAAAAATAATTAATAACTTGACTGAGGTTGAGACTGAAAAATTCAGAATTTTTCCATCTCAACCTCAAACTCATAAAAGATTGTCTTGTCTCACATGATTAAACACGGAGGATGTTTCACTTGTTATAGTCAAGTAAGTTTTACAGATAAGACATTTAAAGTCTTTTACTCGTCAATTAATCATTTAAAATGGCTCAAACTTGCAACAAATGGAATCAAAAGAAGACAACACTGAGGATGCCAAAGATTTCAATAACCCTAAAAAACAACAAAGAAGGGATTGAGATAGCCAGGACATTGGCCAAGAAGAGGCACAAATTCATTCAAAAACTATTTTGACAAAATTGAAGAAAAAAGGCAGCCCATTTGCAAGCTTTAAGAAAATTGAAAAAAAAAAAAAAAAAAAAAAATATATATATATATATATATATATATATATATATATATATATATATATTATATATATAATGCACAAGTCTACCAACCATATTTGCAGTTGAGTAATGGTATTAGGTACTTCTTGATGACATCATTAACATATCTAACAGTGATATCCTTCTGCTTCGTTAATACAATACCTGTAAATCAGTAAATATGAAAGTTTAGATAATATGAAGTACTCTGGTTTGATTGGAAATGTTCATCTAGTCATGACACTATGAAATCTTCAATGTCTTAGTCTATTCTATAACCAGAAATTCGATAGATATTCTTGATCTGTAGACTATGACTATGTGACTAGCAATAACTATGATACCTTAGGATTATAAGTTAAGCAACAAAAATATAAGATATATATATATATATTTAAATCAATATATTTCAAAAACCATAATTGTAGAAAAAGGATATTTTGTTCACAGAATTACATATAAAAAATAGTTACAAAACATTTATCAAAGAAATCACCAAAATCATTAAACTGCTCTATCTCCCAGGTAACATAAATGCACATTATGTAAAGTAACAATAGAGATTCATGATAACAAAAACCTACCTACTATCCTGATAATACATAAATCATAATCAACATTTGTTTCACTTTTCCGTGATTTCCATTTCTGCATCGTGGTATTTAATGCACTTTGTACAAAGGTAGTTTTAAATAAAACTAAACCCTCAATACTGAATAACAACTCTATACTCTTCAAAAGTTCAAACTTCAACGCTGAAAATAAATAATTTAATATTGTAAGTAAATACAGTTTGGTTTCCATGGTGATGTGCTGTCACTTTGAATAAATATTATTTTAAATATTAACTTGACCTGGATAAAAGCTTTAAGTCTTCAAACTGAACAATTAAAATACATTATTATTTTGTAAGTCAAACAGAAGTTTGGTTGCCATGGTAATATTAAATTCACTTTGTCCAAAGTTTGTTTTATATCTCATCGATATAATAAACAACTTGTCTGGAACACATTTTATTTATCTTTATTTAAAGTTTAATCTATAACAAAGCTATGTGTTGTTAAGTTGGGTTTCTGATCTGACAAGACCGACAGATTTGGTTACAACTTGACGTGTGTGATAGAGTAATTTTTAACCACAGTCTGAATTTTTTCTGTCCAGAACAACCTTTAACGAGTAAAAGGTTTGCAATATATCTACTGCATACAACACTTGAACCTGCATTATGCAAAAAAAAAAAAAAAAAAAAAAGAGAGATCCATTTTAATGTTGTAGCTAATGATGTCAAAATCAAGTCATTTGTGACTTCACATCCTTCATGTGCCAACATACATGTATGTGACCTATCAACAACTATTTGATCACTAACCTTTGTTACATGATTTTGTGGTTTCTGTCTTCGTTGCAGCATCCAGAGAGTGAAGCAGTGATTTAAGTAATGAGTCACTTGACTGTAGAGGAAATGTCCAATTACATAACTTAGTGTAACATTCAGACATCTGAAAAAGTAGGAAAAAGTAAGTTTCTGATAAAAATATGAGAAAACACAAAACAAAATTTACTGTTCACCAAACTGTAAGAATTTATATCATAACAATTACAAAAAGTTCCATGTTTTAAAAGAAGAGAGTTACAGTAAGAGGCATATTTGGATGGACCCATATTGTGAAAGCAATTGAGTTACCTCAAATTCTGATGAATAAAAAGGTGGAAAAAAGATTAACATATGATTAAATCATTTTAAATTTTATAAAAATAAAAAAATGATGGAAAGGAGAAATATGAGAATCTGAAAGTAGGATAAAAATTTCATCAAATTTTATCACAACACTCATATAAATTATTATACAACTCAAAGCCATATAAGATGATGCTTTATATTCTAATAATTCTAACCTATGTTCTCATAATCCTGAAAACAATTTTTGGAATGCTCTAAGCTTTTCCCTTGCATATTTCACAAGGACATTAAAATCCTGCTGCAAAAATGTTTGACTATAAAATTCTTAATATGTCATTCTATTTCTTTGTGTCTTAGTCAAAAAATTAATGATCGCCAATTTTTTATGAAAACATGAAATTTAATGTCTGATGTTATTCAATATGTTGTTGTACAAAATGTCGTGACCACAAAGCAACAAATCAAAAAAAAAGGAAGATTTTCAGGTATATAATTAGGTTTATTTATAATTTGTTTACCTGGTCATGTTTCTGTTTTTCATCCACTCTAAGTTTACTCATAATACAATGTTCCATAACAGTAATGATTGTGTTACATCCTGAAATAATAACATACATGTAAATAAATGTAAGAATCAAGTTGATGAGAATAACCTTTGAAACCTAAAAATCTAAAACGCTACACGAGTAAATGTAAATAGGCTTTCAAATCTTGTAGATGACATTATAAGAGTCAATGAAGATGATTGGGTATAGGAGTCAATGAAGATGAATGGGTATCCTTGGCTCAAAATTTTTAAACATTTTCACAGACAATATTCAAAAAGACAGTGATATTTTTTATTAGGGGAGGGGGCACCAAAAGGTACAAATTATTAAACTTACCTGTATTGGATTTATACAGAATTTCTGGCCAAACACTGACAATGGCTAGTCCAAGAGTAGCGTAACTCAGATATGATGATGTCATACAGGTGTAAAACATTACACGTACCTGTTCCAAGTCACCTAAACAATACATAAATACAAATCATCAAATTTAATCTACAACTGGTAGAATTATGGTCTGATACTACACTACCAAGGTTGTGTATACATTTTGTAAGGTTTTATAAAAAAACCTCATTAAATTGCATTAATTGGAATCTATGAGAGTTGGTGATTAATATGCCAACTGACCAAGGGGCAATAACTCTGTAAATAAAGGGATGTATTTCAACTTGTATGTTGCTCATCTACTTGATATAATGAATATGTATAAATTCAGTAATACAGATATGTCTTATATACTGATATAAAATTGAATGTAGGTCAGACAAAGTTTGGGTAGATGTACAGAAGGATAAAGGTAATCTATTACGAGTTGGAGGTCATGATGGGGAAATTCTGACCATGAGATTTTTCATCTCAAACAAGGTTCTACCAAGTCTTAACAATGCTGAATATTTTAACAATGTTTTGATTTCATATATCTCTTAATATTTGCAAGAACATTGTGTAAAAGTGTACAAATAACAAATGAGGTCATGACCTTCATTTGTGACTCTGACCTTATTTTAAAGGTCATTTCAAGAAAAAGTCAAAACTGAAAACCCCATGGCATTACCTGTTCAAATAGTCAAGTTATAATAATTTAAAGCCATTTAATGATATTTTTGAATTAAACACAAAAACAAGCAACCCATTTTTCGACCATATTTCACAAAATGAACAAACTATAGGCTTAAGACCCTAGAAAAGCCATATATCACATCAGATTTTTTTCTCCTATCATCACTTTTGGAGAAGAAGATTTTTTAAAAATATTTGGACCCCTAGGTCACCTTGACTTAGTTTTGGTAGCCATAGCAATGCCATGAACAAATTTGAATTGCACTGGCCCATACATGCTACTGACCAAGTATCATTTAAATCTGTCCAGCAGTTACAGAGGAGAAGTTGGAAATAGGTGTTTACAATGCATGCACGCTTATACACACGCCATGCCATGCCATAAAAGTAGTCTCTGTTCAATTTAGATATGCTACACATGCACACCCAGGGTGCAATATGGAAAAATTATTGTACCACCAATTCAGTGGGATAAATTTATCACATACATGTATGTGAGAAGGATTTATCTCTAAAGATCTAACAATTATTGAAGGTAATGACTTTATTATCATAAAGCACTGACGTTTTTGATTGCTAGTAATATCCATTCATATGTTCACTGAACTTTTGTTCAATAAAAATCTCTATCAAAAAAATCTATAAATTGACTAAATAGACTTACCTTCTAATTTACAAAGACCAGTAAAAAATCGACTGTAAAGAGAAAAATACATTTTAAAATTAAGATTTCATGGACACAGTTTTGTATAAAAATAAAACTTTAGTAACTGTTACAAAAATCAGTTTGAGACAATAAAACTAAAAACAATCATCTCCAGCCTGACAATAATATAGAAACCTTACAAAATTTGGTCAGATTAAATACATGTTCATGTATATAATATTGTCTATGTTTATATGTACATAAAGTCAAGAACAAAACTATGGTGGCTTATTTCTGACATCAACATAATTTTAGTCGACATAAAATTATCTCAACATGTCGACTTAATATCTTGACAAGTCAAGGTAATATCATGGAAAGTTGTGATACCAAAATAAAAAGTTGAGGTAAGTTACACGACTTGCCACGTTAAAAATAAGTAAAAATATCGACATAATTATCACAACTGGTCAACATAAGTACACTGTATCATGGCATGTTGTGTTATTTATCTCAACTTTTCATTTTGTTATCACAACGTTCCATGATATTAACTTGACTTGTCAAGATATTAAGTCGACATGTCAAGATATTAAGTCGACATGTTGAGATACTTTTATGTCAACTAAAATTATGTTGATGTCAGAAATAAGCCACCATACAAAACAGCTAATAACTTTTTTTATATTTTTTAACTCTTTTTTCTCTAAATCACTGGAGTATTGCAGAATGGTGTTTTACATCCAAGTCACAATTTTTTTTCTTGTGTATCAAGGAAGTCAGTTCCGGGAGCGTGGAGTTATGGTGTTTTACACCCCAGTCAAGATTTTTTTTCCCGCTTATATCAAGGCAGTCAGTCCTGGGAGCGTTGAGAAGTGGTGTAAAATGACTTATATTTTTATCAAAGTAGATAACTCTTGTATGGTGGCCTGGAGTAGTGATGTTTTACACCCTAGTCTAATTTTTTATTTACATCAAGGCAGTCAGTTCTAGAAGAGTAGAGTAATGGCGTTAAATGAGATATATTTTTATCAAAGTAGATAACTCTTGTATGGTGGCCTGGAGTAGTGATGTTTTACACCTTAGTCTAATTTTTTATTTACATCAAGGCAGTCAGTTCTAGAAGAGTAGAGTAATGGCGTTAAATGAGATATATTTTTATCAAAGTAGATAACTCTTGTATGGTGGCCTGGAGTAGTGATGTTTTACACCCTAGTCTAATTTTTAATTTACATCAAGGCAGTCAGTTCTGGAAGAGTAGAGTAATGGCGTTAAATGACATATATTTTTATCAAAGTAGATAACTATTGTATGGTGGCCTGGAGTAGTGATGTTTTACACCTTAGTCTAATTTTTTATTTACATCAAGGCAGTCAGTTCTGGAAGAGTACAGTAATGGCATTAACTGACATATATTTTTATCAAGGTAAATAACTCTTGTATGGTGGCCTGGAGTAGTGATGTTTTACACCCTAGTCTAATTTTTAATTTACATCAAGGCAGTCAGTTCTGGAAGAGTAGAGTAATGGTGTAAAATGACTTCTATTTTTATCAAAGTAGATAACTCTTGTATGGTGGCCTGGAGTAGTGATGTTTTATACCTTAGTCTAATTTTTTATTTACATCAAGGCAGTCAGTTCTGGAAGAGTACAGTAATGGCGTTAAATGACATATATTTTTATCAAGGTAGATAACTCTTGTATGGTGGCCTGGAGTAGTGATGTTTTACACCTTAGTCTAATTTTTAATTTACATCAAGGCAGTCAGTTCTGGAAGAGTAGAGTAATGGCATTAAATGACATATATTTTTATCAAAGTTGATAACTATTGTATGGTGGCCTGGAGTTGTGATGTTTTACACCTTAGTCTAATTTTTAATTTACATCAAGACAGTCAGTTCTGGAAGAGTAGAGTAATGGCCTTTAATGACATATATTTTTATCAAAGTAGATAACTCTTGTATGGTGGCCTGGAGTAGTGATGTTTTACACCTTAGTCTAATTTCTTATTTACATCAAGGCAGTCAGTTCTGGAAGAGTAGAGTAATGGCGTTAAATGACTTATATTTTTATCAAAGTAGATAACTCTTGTATGGTGGCCTGGAGTAGTGATGTTTTACACCTTAGTCTAATTTCTTATTTACATCAAGGCAGTCAGTTCTGGAAGAGTAGAGTAATGGCGTTAAATGACTTATATTTTTATCAAAGTAGATAACTCTTGTATGGTGGCCTGGAGTAGTGATGTTTTACACCCTAGTCTAATTTTTAATTTACATCAAGGCAGTCAGTTCTGGAAGAGTAGAGTAATGGCGTTAAATGACATATATTTTTATCAAGGTAGATAACTCTTGTATGGTGGCCTTGAGTAGTGATGTTTTACACCTTAGTCAAATTTTTTATTTACATCAAGGCAGTCAGTTCTGGAAGAGTAGAGTAATGGCGTTTAATGACTTATATTTTTATCAAAGTAGATAACTCTTGTATGGTGGCCTGGAGTAGTGATGTTTTACACCTTAGTTTAATTTTTAATTTACATCAAGACAGTCAGTTCTGGAAGAGTAGAGTAATGGCCTTTAATGACATATATTTTTATCAAAGTAGATAACTCTTGTATGGTGGCCTGGAGTAGTGATGTTTTACACCTTAGTCTAATTTTTTATTTACATCAAGGCAGTCAGTTCTGGAAGAGTAGAGTAATTGCGTTAAATGACTTATATTTTTATCAAAGTAGATAACTCTTGTATGGTGGCCTGGAGTAGTGATGTTTTACACCCTAGTCTAATTTTTAATTTACATCAAGGCAGTCAGTTCTGGAAGAGTACAGTAATGGCGTTAAATGACATATATTTTTATCAAGGTAGATAACTCTTGTATGGTGGCCTGGAGTAGTGATGTTTTACACCTTAGTTTAATTTTTAATTTACATCAAGACAGTCAGTTCTGGAAGAGTAGAGTAATGGCCTTTAATGACATATATTTTTTATCAAAGTAGATAACTCTTGTATGGTGGCCTGGAGTAGTGATGTTTTACACCTTAGTCTAATTTTTTATTTACATCAAGGCAGTCAGTTCTGGAAGAGTAGAGTAATTGCGTTAAATGACTTATATTTTTATCAAAGTAGATAACTCTTGTATGGTGGCCTGGAGTAGTGATGTTTTACACCCTAGTCTAATTTTTAATTTACATCAAGGCAGTCAGTTCTGGAAGAGTAGAGTAATGGCGTTAAATGACATATATTTTTATCAAAGTAGATAACTATTGTATGGTGGCCTGGAGTAGTGATGTTTTACACCTTAGTCTAATTTTTTATTTACATCAAGGCAGTCAGTTCTGGAAGAGTAGAGTAATGGCGTTAAATGACATATATTTTTATCAAAGTAGATAACTCTTGTATGGTGGCCTGGAGTAGTGATGTTTTACACCTTAGTTTAATTTTTAATTTACATCAAGGTGGCCAGTTCTAGAATGGCAGAAGACAATTCCTTTGGCCATGGAACTGATTAAATTTCCCGAATTATATTTAAAGCTGAAAAATGTAATAAATAACATTGTTTGGAGGTTAGTTATGAGCTATTAAGGTAGTCCTAAGATGATAGATATGCAGTTCATTAATATTTCTTCACATTTATTTCTGGCAACATTTATAACTAAGATCTTACCACAATGATGATCTGCCTGCAACAGGGACTATATCTGGTAGAAATATACAATTCCATAGCGCCTCCATTACCTTTTGTCTTAATAGTGTCTGTAAAGATATCACATATCAAATTAAGGTTTTTATGCTTCAAATATAATTTGTATATTTGCATAGAGTATGTGAGAATTTGATGGTATTTTATACATAATTTGATGTCACTGTATGATTGATATCTGTAAACCAATCAATAATTCAGAGATAATTGAAAAGTATTGTATGACAGTCACAGCTAAGAATACAGAAGAAAGTACAGGTGGGTGACAAAAGTGAGTAAATTTTCCACCATGTTGGATTTTTACAAATGAAATATGAATGTTAATAAAACACCACTTACCTGTTTTTTTTTATTAATATTTGGTTATATATCCTCTGGATCTTATAACTTGTTGTAATCTCTGGGGTATGGATGAATATAAGCTCCTTATATAAAATAATGGGATGGAATTCCAGGACTGAAGCAGAGTGGCCTTAAGATCATCAACAGTGTCTATGTTTCCCAATCGTTTTTTCACATAATTTTTCAACACCAACCAGACATTTTCTATTATATTAAGGTCAGGAGACTGTGCTGGCCATGGTAATGTTGGAATGTCATTATTTTCTTTCCAAGCTCGTGTTTGTCTAGAGGCATGAGGTGGGGCATTGTCATCTTGGAAAATATAAGGTTTATCACTGAAATATTTCACAACGACAGGCCACAGATGTTCATCTAATAAATTAATGTATTTTTCAGTTTAAATTACCATCAACAAAAGTTAAAATTCCCAAACCATAATATGTCATGCATCCCCAAACCATAACTTTCAAGTTCCTACCATCATGGCGATGGAGATGTCCAATGCACTCCGGCAAATATTTCTCATTCCGTTTTCGCCAAACTTTCACAACACCAGCTCCACTGACAGTAATTGACATTTCATCACTAAATATTATTTTACTCCAGTTTCGCTCAACAGTCCACGGTAATTTAGTTCTTGCCCAACAAACACGTCGCACACGGTTCACCTGACGGACTCCGAGTTTTTTCAAAATACATCTTTTCCTGTAGTCATATTTGTGCAAACTACGCTGAATAGTCCTTTTTGACACATGAACATGGTTTACATTATTAAATTCGTTGGTTAGGTCTGTCATGGTCTGTCATGGTATTTGTCCTGTCTCCCGAACTGCCTTCTCGTAGCCATTGTAAACAAATGGTGTTTAATATAGAAGCAGACGATAGTTACCTCCCATATGAAGAGTGCTGACTCACATACCTACCGTAGTTATTCTGAAAAAAAACTCCGCTCATTTTTACTACGTAACATTACTTTTTTAATATTTTAAAGTTTTGACTTCGGAAATATTAAAATCCAACATGGCGGAAAATTTACTCACTTTTGTCACCCACCTGTACATGCAAAAATTTTGTCAATATATCATAGTATGTTTTATTACATATTAAGCCTCTGCTGTATTTGGTGTTCTATGTGATTGATTGACAAGAGTATTTTATAGAACTTTCATTTGAAATTTATTAACTTACCCAAATATTCTTCTGTATGAGATAGTTGAACAGTGATAATAATTTGGATTCTTGATCTGTAAAAAATGGCGTTGTCATCTCATCATTAACTGTAGAGGTATGAATCAGATATAATGTGTCCACATCACTACATCTCAGGGCCTACAAAATAATAACAAATTATCATTATAAATCTCAGGGCCTAGAAGTAATAGCAAATTATCATTATAAACCTCGGGGCCTACAAAATAATAACAAATTATCATCATAAATCTTGGGGCCTAGAAATAATAACAAATTATCATAATAAATCTTGGGGCCTAGAAGTAATAGCAAATTATCATTATAAATCTCAGGGCCTACAAAATAATAACAAATTATCATCATAAATCTTGGGGCCTAGAAATAATAACAAATTATCATAATAAATCTTGGGGCCTAGAAGTAATAACAAATTATCATTATAAATCTCGGGGCCTAGAAGTAATAACAAATTATCATTATAAATCTCGGGGCCTAGAAGTAATAACAAATTATCATTATAAATCTCAGGGCCTAGAAGTAATTATAGCAAATTATCATTATAAATCTCATGGCCTACAAAATAATAACAAATTATCATAATAAATCTTAGGGCTTAGAAGTACAGTAATAATAAATCTCGGGGCCTACAAAATAATAACAAATTATCATTATAAATCTATCATTATTTTAGAATACCAGAATCACATGTTGCTAAAGCATCCCTTTTCACCACAAGAAAAATCCAAAGATTTCCTAGAGAAGAACTGTTAAATCTAAAATGAAAGACCTAGGAATAATTATAACATGAGGCAGAAAAGTAGAGGTATGAAACTTTTAAATGAAGAGATCTTGTGCTGTGCTGACATCATGCCGATAATGGATTTATGGTGTGATAAATAGATAGGTTATGTAACAAATTAGCTACACAAGAAAAAACTTGATGTTTAGATACAACAAACTGCAAAACTTACAGGCAACTACATTTATTCTAAAAAGAAATTAAATTAAATTAAAAAAATAAATAAATAAAATTCAGCTAAAGCTTTAAAGAGATAAATTTTTTGTTACTGTTTTAAAATATAAAGATAAAAACTTGAATTGCCATCAATGTTTTATTCACAATTTTTATAGAAAGTCTTTTGGCAATGTATGTTCTATCAAAATCATTTTTAGATATCTAATGCTATTTACAGTTTTTAATTCAAGTCAGTCTATTTTTAACGATCAATATAAACATTTTCACAGTCTAAGCTCATATATCATTTGAGAAAAAGGAAAGTCAAACTCTTTATATAGGATATAAGACATTTAGACAATAGAATTGTTGCAACAAGCAAGGTCTCTGTAGATTTTAGACAACATTTAGACAATAGAATTGTTGCAACAAGCAAGGTCCCTGTAGATTTTAAACAACATTTAGATAATAGAATTTTTGCAATTAGCAAGGTCCCTGTAGATTTTAGACAACATTTAGACAATAGAATTGTTGCAACAAGCAAGGTCCCTGTAGATTTTAGACAACATTTAGACAATAGAATTTTTGCAATTAGCAAGGTCCCTGTAGATTTTAGACAACATTTAGACATTAGAATTGTTGCAACAAGCAAGGTCCCTTTAGATTTAAGACAACATTTAGACAATAGAATTGTTGCAACAAGCAAGGTCCCTGTAGATTTTAGAAACATTTAGACATTAAAATTGATGCAACTAACAAGGCCCCTGTCAATTTTAGACAACATTTAGACAATAGAATTGTTGCAACAAGCAAGGTCCCTGTAGATGTTAGACAACATTTAGACAATAGAATTGTTGCAACAAGCAAGGTCCCTGTAGATTTTAGACAACATTTAGACAATAGAATTGTCACAACAAGCAAGGTCACTGTAGATGTTAGACAACATTTAGACAATAGAATTGTTGCAACAAGCAAGGTCCCTGTCAATTTTAGACAACATTTAGACAATAGAATTGTTGCAACAAGCAAGGTCCCTGTAGATGTTAGACAACATTTAGACAATAGAATTGTTGCAACAAGCAAGGTCACTGTAGATTTTAGACAACATTTAGACAATAGAATTGTTGCAACAAGCAAGGTCCCTGTAGATTTTAGAAAACATTTAGACATTAGAATTGTCACAACAAGCAAGGTCCCTGTAGATTTTAGACAACATTTAGACAATAGAATTGTCACAACAAGCAAGGTCACTGTAGATTTTAGACAACATTTAGACAATAGAATTGTTGCAACAAGCAAGGTCCCTGTAGATTTTAGACAAGAATTGTTGCAACAAGCAAGGTCCCTGTAGATTTTAGAAAACATTTAGACGATAGAATTGTTGCAATTAGCAAGGTCCCTGTAGATTTTAGACAACATTTAGACATTAGAATTGTTGCAACAAGCAAGGTCCCTGTAGATTTTAGACAACATTTAGACAATAGAATTGTCACAACAAGCAAGGTCCCTGTAACTTTTAGAAACATTTAGACATTAGAAATGTTGCAACTAACAAGGTCCCTGTCGATTTTAAACAACATTTAGACAATAGAATTGTTGCAACAAGCAAGGTCCCTGTAGATGTTAGACAACATTTAGACAATAGAATTGTTGCAACTAGCAAGGTCCCTGTAGATTTTAGACAACATTTAGACAATAGAAGTGTTGCAACAAGCATGGTCCCTGTAGATTTTAGAAACATTTAGACAATAGAATTGTCACAACAAGCAAGGTCCCTGTAGATTTTAGAAAACATTTAGACATTAGAATTGTCACAACAAGCAAGGTCACTGTAGATGTTAGACAACATTTAGATAATAGAATTGTCACAACAAGCAAGGTCACAGTAGATTTTAGAAAACATTTAGACATTAGAATTGTCACAACAAGCAAGGTCCCTGTAGATTTTAGAAAACATTTAGACATTAGAATTATCACAACAAGCAAGGTCCCTGTAGATTTTAGAAAACATTTAGACATTAGAATTGTCACAACAAGCAAGGTCACTGTAGATTTTAGATAATATTTAGACAATAGAATTGTTGCAACAAGCAAGGTCACTGTAGATGTTAGACAACATTTAGACAATAGAATTGTCACAACAAGCAAGGTCACAAGTAGATTTTAGAAAACATTTAGACAATAGAATTGTCACAACAAGCAAGGTCCCTGTAGATTTTAGAAAACATTTAGACATTAGAATTGTCACAACAAGCAAGGTCACTGTAGATGTTAGACAACATTTAGACATTAGAATTGTCACAACAAGCAAGGTCACAGTAGATTTTAGAAAACATTTAGACAATAGAATTGTCACAACAAGCAAGGTCACAGTAGATTTTAGAAAACATTTAGACATTAGAATTGTCACAACAAGCAAGGTCATTGTAGATGTTAGACAACATTTAGACAATAGAATTGTCACAACAAGCAAGGTCACAGTAGATTTTAGAAAACATTTAGACATTAGAATTGTCACAACAAGCAAGGTCACTGTAGATGTTAGAGAACATTCAGACAATAGAATTGTCACAACAAGCAAGGTCCCTGTAGATTTTAGATAACATTTAGACAATAGAATTGTCACAACAAGCAAGGTCCCTGTAGATCTCTGACAAACATAAAGTAACTCAATGCATTTTAAATTTTTTTATTACAGGACATATGGATATTTGGCCCAGATATCCATTTAATTTGATCAAATTTAACAAAAAATTTTTAGAAAGATAAAAGGTAATAAGAGGTCAAAGGTCATAGAACTCTTCTGTGTTGAAAGTATCAAAGTTAAGAAGTGTACAAACTATCTTTAACAACTTTAGGTAATAAGAGGTTAAAGGTCATAGAACTCTTCTGTGTTGAGAGTATCAAAGTTAAGAAGTGTACAAACTATCTTTAACAACTTTAGGTAATAAGAGGTTAAAGGTCATAGAACTCTTCTGTGTTGAGAGTATCAAAATTAAGAAGTGTACAAACTATCTTTAACAACTTTCCCGTTATACAAACCTGCGTGGTCCACAGTATCAGGAAAGACATCACACTTTCTGTTTCATCTTTACTTAGAATTCTCTGTACAAATTCTCCTATGAGCATTGTATTTTTCTTGGTTAAATAATTCTTCATTTCTCTTTCTAACACTTGAAATAATAAAAAGTACATGTAATAATATGGAATCATGAGATGTCATTTACAGAACAAATATTATCAGAGAAGTGATGTTACTTAGAACTTCTCATCAAAGAGATAAGTGGAATAACAGTGTTTTACACCCGAGCCAAGTTTATTTCACTTCATGTAATTTAGTGCTAGAGAAAACTAGAGTATGTGGGGAAAAACACCAACCTTTGACAAGCAAATTGACAAGGGAAAAAAACACCAACCTTTGACAAGCAAATTGACATGGGAAAAAACACCAACCTTTGACAAGCAAACTGACAAGGGAAAAAACACCAACCTTTGGCAAGCAAATTGACAAGGGAAAAAAACACCAACCTTTGACAAGCAAACTGACAAGGGAAAAAGTCACCAACCTTTGGCAAGCAAACTGACAAGGGAAAAAAACACCAACCTTTGACAAGCAAATTGACAAGGGAAAAAAACACCAACCTTTGACAAGCAAATTGACAAGGGAAAAAAACACCAACCTTTGACAAGCAAATTGACAAGGGAAAAAACCACCAACCTTTGACAAGCAAACTGACAAGGGAAAAAACACCAACCTTTGACAAGTAAACTGACAAGGGAAAAAACACCAACCTTTGGCAAGTAAACTGACAAGGGAAAAAAACAACAACCTTTGACAAGCAAACTGACAAGGGAAAAAAACACCAACCTTTGGCAAGTAAACTGACAAGGGAAAAAAACACCAACCTTTGGCAAGTAAACTGACAAGGGAAAAAAACACCAACCTTTGGCAAGCAAACTGACAAGGGAAAAAAACACCAACCTTTGACAAGCAAACTGACAAGGGAAAAAACACCAACCTTTGGCAAGCAAACTGACAAGGGAAAAAAACACCAACCTTTGGCAAGCAAACTGACAAGGGAAAAAAACAACAACCTTTGGCAAGCAAACTGACAAACTTTCTTGCACTAGAATTTGACAAAGCATGATTCAAACCTAGGCAGTGAGAGGCACTGTGAATTGTAAGCAAATTCTAATCAAAGAGCATTTGTAACTGAAAAAGGGAAGTAACTTCTCCAAATTTTTAATCGAGCAAAATTAACAAAAACAATAATACCTTGAGAAAATTACTATAAAATATTAACACTGTAAATGATTATATGTAGTACCTTTATATGAAAGAGACACAGATGTACCAGGTAACTGGGACTTTGAAATGTTTTCATCTGTACACTGAAAGATAAATACACAAATAAAGAATTTACATGATACAGTAGTACATGTACTTGTAAAAACAAAACCCCACATACAACAAAAAATGTCTGTTCTAAACATTTTTATAAAGACATACAGCCAATATTACTTGGATAAATTAATCTAAGTAAACCAAGTACCTGCTTGATTAACATTAAAGGAAAGTTAAGGTCCAGACAGTGTTGGTTTAAGACAAGTTTCATAATACAATAGATTTATTTCTCACATATTGTGATAAAGAGAATCTATTATGAGTTTAAGGTCAAGATGGCTATGCCTAGTTTGAGATGAAAAAAATCTAGACCTCTGTTGAGTAATTGATTATTATTCTCGTATATATTTTACAAAAAAAAATACCGGAATCCCTACTATTACGATGCAAGATTGTACTAGTGGATGATTAAAAGACATGCAACAATAATAAATAACATTTCACTCACAGCAGAATGTGAACTAGACCTAAAATACTACGAGACAAAACGACAACTTTTCTCCTTATATATATACATTATTCAGTAAAAATAATATAATTCATCATTAAAAAGTCTCTTTTGTTGTTTTCATTTAATTTTTCCCACTAAATTATGACCCTTGCGAATTGAAAAAAAACTGTAGTCCCCATTCAACTGAAATAGGCTACACATGCGCACACAGGGTGTGACATGGAAAAATATTGTCCCACCAATTCAGTGAGATAAATCTATCACATATGCAAGAAAGATTTATCTCACTGAATTGGTGAAGAGAATGAAACTTTATTTGTTATTGTTGCATGTCTTGTATTCATCCGCTAGCAAAATTTTACATCATAATGGTATTTATTCCAGTATTTTCGGAATAAAAATTCGAAGCACCTCATCAGAATTTCCATATCTTGACCTAAACTCGTAATAGATTTTCTTTACCACACACTTAAATGTATTCAAAGATTATTATTTGACTTTTGAAATTGCAATCTGGAGTTTGCACCTCAGTTATATAACAAACAAAACCAACTGAGAGAATGTCAAGATTTCAATTGTCCCTTACTGATCAACAATATAACTTGCCTGACAAGCCATATTTACTTGTTTAAGGCATTTAGATGATAAGTCATGTTGGGTCTTCAACAAACCACAAAGTTGATATACTTACACTTTTCTTTCCTACAACTGGGACCTGCTCTATACTTTTTCTTTTCCTCCTTCAAAATAAACAATAATTATATTACTGAACAACTGGATTAATTAAATATGTAGGTATGTGATGTTAAAAAAAAACAAATACATAGGTTGCCATTATCACTATAGAAAGAGTGTTAGAGTGAATTTGTTCTAGTTGTAAAATGTTTCAATAGAATATTTCACAATGGTAATTGAAACAATTTGAATATTCACTACTATATTTGACAAATGGAAATGGGAATATTTCACTACACTGTTATGGGACCAATGGAAATAATCCATTTTTGTAATTGGGTAATTGGACCAACTACTGTAATTTCATCAATTAATACATGTATTTTACTACTGTTATTGCACTAACAGAAATGCACATATGTCACTATTGTAATTGGACAAATTTAAAAATTTCACTATAATAATTGGATAAATGTAAAACAGTCACTACTGTAATTTGAACAATTGGAATATTCACAATTTAACTTATCTAAATATTAAAATTCCACAGAATTAAGATGTTTAAGAAGTATGTAGCTTTAAAAACCAATTTATAACTGTTACATTTTAAAGTGTCAAAGCTGTGTTGTCACTATCAAAGTTACAAGAAAAGTGAAACAAACTATAAGGAAACTATATGGCCAAATTATAAGGCTAGACAAATAAAAGTGAAACAAACTATAACAAGATTATATGTAGAAAAGTGAAACAAACTATAATGAGACTATATGTAGAAAAGTGAAACAAACTATAACTAGATTATATGTAGAAAAGTGAAACAAACTATAACGAGACTATATGTAGAAAAGTGAAACAAACTATAATGAGATTATATGTAGAAAAGTGAAACAAACTATAACGAGACTATATGGCCAGATAGATTATCAGGCCAGACAAATAAACCTAACTGTTCCACATGGAAATTATTAATGTTCATTCTGGAATATGACCTACAATTTTATTTATAAACTTTAATGTTAGTATGGTGAGATGAGGATAAAAGCTTTTACCTTTGTTTTGTTATTTCTGATGAATCTTCTAAATTTCCGGACTTTTTACTGGGTGTTTTCTGCTGACTGAGTTTTGGTTTTACATGGATAACATCAGAGGGTGCAACTGCATGAAAGCTACAAGGTGTTTTTCCAATAGTTTGCATCTCCCTTTCCGCATCAGAAGAAAATAAGAATGGTACTGGTGTTCCGACTGGTGTATTAGTCTCAGATTCAGACGTAGACAGATGGTGCACATCCACTACTCCCCCTGATGATAACAGGTCTCCTCCTTCTGACAGTGGTGAAAGCAAACCTGTCTCCCTCACAGGAGAGGGTGGAAGAGGAGACAATGGTATGATGAATTTGAATGGTGACAATGGTAAAGGTGACATAGCAATCATAGGGGATGATGAACTTGACCTTGAAAAAGACACTGGAGTTGCTGATCTACTTGTAGTGCTAAAAGTGCCACCTGCTAGATCTGCTAATTCAGGGGACACAACTCTATCTGTTCTATCAGAAACTTTAACATTGTAATCACTTTGTTTGGATTTGTTATCCACATCTTTGTCATGAGTATTAAAATCTTTTAAATTTTCTGATTTTAATTCTTGATTAGAATTTGAAGTTTTATCACTATCAATTTGTTTCTCATTTGCTACATTATCTTGCGGATTTGATATACCAGAGTTATCTCCCTTACTATCCAGATTTTCAGAGTTCACTGTACATTTACACTGATTATCATTTTTGTTTTTACTTATGTCTTTTAATGTGCCTGAATTTACCAGACTGATATCATCCAGTAAACCTGTCTCAGCTGAATTCTCCTCTTCAACATTCTCATCCACTGACATTAAAGTGTTTTTCCTGGATTTAACAATCTCTGGATTTTCTTTCTCAATAGACAAAGATTTAATTACAAAACCTGTACTTACTTGTCTAGACATAGCTCTGGTAAATCTCTGTGGACTCCACACAGAATGGTCTATTAAATCTACATTTTCTTGTGAGTCTTTGTCAATACTTGATACGGAATCACCTACAACATCTCTACTCTCTTTATCTTCCTTATTCTCAATTACAATACAACTGACAGAGTTCTTATCCAACTTCTCACTACAAACATTTTTATCGACAGAGTCAATGTTGTCATTTTTCACACCTTCTTTATTTGTTTCTGAATTTTCACTACAAGTTGGTTTGCTATGGTCATCAATTATACTAACATCTTCAATAACAGAGTGTTCAATTTTATCATTAATTGTCATTTCATGTTTCAAGGCACCTGTATTTTGATCTTTACATTGAGTATTATTAGGATTGTCATTAGGAGGCTGAGTTATCATCCCAGTACCTGATTTGTCTATTGCACTCTGTTCTGTTTCATTAGCATCTAATCTTTGTGCTGTTTCACTGATGTTAGTCTCATTATTTTCAGATTCAGCAGAATGTTTATTCTCTGTGATCTGTGATTCAGGATGTGACACAATTCTGTCAGTAACATTTTCTGGTTCAGATTGGCACCTTAAAAGCATTTTGGACTCTGTCCGAGTCTCATTTTTTGGTGAGGATTTCAATGACTTATTCCTGGTTATCACTGGTTCAGCAGGATTTGATTGTCTAGATGAGTGAGATAACTGACACGATGATTTATTATGTTCTATAGTGTGTCTATCTTGTTCTTCATGACCGTTTGTCTTTGTTAGATTTCTAGTCAAAGGACGCGTAATGTTTGTCTCATTAGACTCGGGAGTAATTTTTGTTTCTCTGGACTTGAGAGTAATTACTGACTCTCTGGATTCAGGATTCAAGACTTCTCCCCTTACAAAAGGTATGGGTTTGTATTTTAAACCATGTTTTGTTTGTTTGTTTTTAGAGTCTTTTTTCAGTGTTCTGACAGGACTATCCACAGACCTTGATCTAGTTAAAATAGATGACTTTGAAACTGGTGTCTTATTTTTTGGAGACATTAACATCTGCGGAGATAATCTAGGAGGTATAGAAAAATCTGAATCATCATTGGACTTATTTTGTTTATCACATTCATCATTGTTTTTACTACTCCTGTCACATTATCATTTTTTGTCATGTGATGATCATTTTTTGTTTTGTTATCATTATTGTTTTGTATCACATGATCTGCTGTAAGAGTTGTGTTCCTTGAGTCACTATCACTATCTGAATCAAATACAGATTTCTTTGCATTTTTCTTAGGTGATGACATCTTTGTGAGTGCAAGACCATTATTTAACGTAGCAACACTGTCATTAGAATCTTCAGATATATTTTTTACCGGAGACAACTTCTTTGTAATTGTGTAACTGTTATTTAATGTAGACACACTGTCGTTAGAGTCCTCCGATATAGGTCTAAACATGTTCTGATTATCACATTGTAAACGACTGTCATTTATCTCACTGACGTTCTTGTCACTAACATCACTAATTAATGGTGATATTTCTTTTGTTGTATATTTTGTTTTTAATCTCACAGGAACTTTTCTTGGAGTTTTTAAATCTTCGTCATCAGATTCAGACAAATCTCGACTCAGATCATTCAGAAAACCCGGACAGTTTTCCTTGGAGACCCCTAAGTAAGAACTAAGTATATTATTTCTGTTGGAACTACAAGATGTTTTATCACTAAATGTCAATTTTGATGCTGCTGCAAACATCTTTGATTTCTTGTTTTTTAACAGTTTAGAGGGAGATACTTTTGTTTGTGGCAACTGTTTCCATATTGAATGTTTCCGTGGTGACCGTCGTATTGGTGATGAATGTAAAATTTGTTTTTCTAATTGTTCTGCAATATCATCATCAGAGCTGTTACTATGGTAACTGTTGTCTATACTATCACCCTATTTTAGAAAAGAAATAAACAAAAGACATAAAACATTCCATAAATAAACATAATTCCAAAAGACTTGTTTATTAAGAACAATGATTTTAAACATGCAGTAAAAGCATGTTGTAATGCCCCCCCCCCCCCCCCCCCCCCCCTCCCTTTTTTTTTTTTTTTTTCATTTTTGCTGATTTCAAATTTGTTTCAGTCTTGGACTTTGATTATTTATACATCAACAGATCCAGACAAATTATAATCCTGCTGGGACAAATGGTGTTTTCTGTTACTGATGCTGGGGTGTATTTGTTCTATTATGCTTCAAGTGATAATATAAGAAAAGTAATTACTATTTTAAATGTTTGATCTGGACTCCCAACTTAGAAAAAACTCAAGACTATTTAGACATCAAGTCCCTTTGATTTATAAGACTAATGATATCTTTTATACCCTGCCTGGCTTCCCAGTTGGAAGTTCAGGTGTTAGCCAATTTTCAAGGTTTTTACTTTCCCTTTGGGAATGTGGTTTGGACATGGACTGTTATGTTTGTATTTAATTATCAGATAAAATACATCAAGCTTACCCTGTGACATATAGTAGGTGTAGGTGGTAAGGGAGATAATGCATGAATCAATGGACTGAACGACCAACTAAGGTCTTCTTCGTCACAAGAATCAATCATATCTTTAGCCACCTCAATGTTCTTAGGCTCTTCAACAAAAGTATCTGAAAAAATATTGTAACAATAAGATACAAGTCTCATTAAGAAACTAAATGTCCCTTTAATGAGATAAAATAACACTGACTTATCTTGAAAGAATAAACAAAAACTTATGATATTAACATGATTAAAATGTACATTGTATAAACATGATACAAGTAAGTACAGTGTAATCTGAAAAACTAAAATCTTGAGAAAGCTGAAATATGAGTAAAAAGTCTGAGTAAAGGAAAACCCAGAGTAAACTGAAATTCTGTGTTGACTGAAATCCTGAGTAAACTTAAATACTGAATATCTCAAATTGAGAGTAACTGAACTGAACTCTGAGTAAAGAGAAATTCTGAGTAAACTGAAATTTTGAGTTGACTGAAAACCTCAGTAAACTCACATGTATTTTATCTTTCTCTTCAGACTCATACACTGACCCCTTCCCCACCTCATATGTTTTCTACCTTCTTCCTGAGACTTATACACTGCCTCCCCCTCTTTTATGTATTTTACCTTCCTCCTGATTCTGACACACTGACATTCCCCCCTCTCCTATGTGTATTTTACCTTCCTCCTGAGTCTGACACACTGACACAACCCCCTCTCGTATGTGTATTTTACCTTCCTCCTGAGTCTGACACACTGACACAGCCCCCTCTCGTATGTGTATTTTACCTTCCACCTGAGTCTGACACACTGACACACCCCCTCTTTTATGTGTATTTTACCTTCCTCCTGATTCTGACACACTGACACACCCCCTCTTTTATGTGTATATTACCTTCCTCCTGATTCTGACACACTGACACACCCCCCTCTCGTATGTGTATTTTACCTTCCTCCTGATTCTGACACACTGACACACCCCCCTCTCGTATGTGTATTTTACCTTCCTCCTGATTCTGACACACTGACATTTCCCCCTCTCGTATGTGTATTTTACCTTCCTCCTGATTCTGACACACTGACATTTCCCCCTCTCGTATGTGTATTTTACATTCCTCCTGATTCTGACACACTGACATTTCCCCCTCTTGTATGTGTATTTTACATTCCTTCCGATTCTGACACACTGACATTCCCCCCTCTTGTTTGTGTATTTTACATTCCTCCTGATTCTGACACAGTGACACACCCCCCCTCTCAAAGTGTATTTTACATTCCTCCTGATTCTGACACACTGACACACCCCCCTCTTGTATGTGTATTTTACATTCCTCCTGATTCTGACACACTGACATTTCCCCCTCTCGTATCTGTATTTTACCTTCCTCCTGATTCTGACACACTGACATTTCCCCCTCTCGTATCTGTATTTTACCTTCCTCCTAATCTGACACACTGACACACCCCCCCTCTAGTATGTGTATTTTACCTTCCTCCTGATTCTGACACACTGACACACCCCCCTCTTGTATGTGTATTTTACCTTCCTCCTGATTCTGACACACTGACACACCCCCTTCTAGTATGTGTATTTTACCTTCCTCCTGATTCTGACACACTGACACACCCCCCTCTTGTATGTGTATTTTACCTTCCTCCTGATTCTGACACACTGACATTCCCCCCTCTCGTATGTGTATTTTACCTTCCTCCTGAGTCTGACACACTGACACAGCCCCCTCTCGAAGTGTATTTTACATTCCTCCTGATTCTGACACACTGACACGCCCCCCTCTCGTATGTGTATTTTACCTTCCTCCTGATTCTGACACACTGACACACCCCCCTCTTGTATTTGTATTTTACCTTCCTCCTGATTCTGACACACTGACATTTCCCCCCCTCTCGTATGTGTATTTTACCTTCCTCCTGATTCTGACACACTGACAAACCCCCCTCTCATATGTGTATTTTACCTTCCTCCTGATTCTGACACACTGACACACATCCCACTGACACATCCCCCTCTTGTATGTGTATTTTACCTTACTCCTGATTCTGGCACACTGACATTTCCCCCTCTCGTATGTGTATTTTACATTCCTCCTGATTCTGACACACTGACATTTCCCCCTCTCGTATGTGTATTTTACATTCCTCCCGATTCTGACACACCAACATTCCCCCCTCTCGTATGTGTATTTTACATTCTTCCTGATTCTGACACACTGACACACCCCCTCTCGTATGTGTATTTTACCTTCCTCCTGATTCTGATACACTGACATTCCCCCCTCTCCTATGTGTATTTTACCTTCCTCCTGAGTCTGACACACTGACACACCCCCCTCTCATATGTGTATTTTACCTGCCTCCTGAGTCTGACACACTGACACACCCCCTCTCGTATGTGTGTTTTACCTTCCTCCTGATTCTGACACACTGACACACCCCCTCTTTTATGTGTATTTTACCTTCCTCCTGATTCTGACACACTGACACACCCCCCTCTCGTATGTGTATTTTACCTTCCTCCTGAGTCTGACACACTGACATTCCCCCCTCTTGTATGTGTATTTTACCTTCCTCCTGATTCTGACACACTGACATTCCCCCCTCTCGTATGTGTATTTTACCTTCCTCCTGAGTCTGACACACTGACACAGCCCCCTCTCGTATGTGTATTTTACCTTCCTTCTGAGTCTGACACACTGACACACCCCCCCTTTCGTATGTGTATTTTACCTTCCTCCTGCGACTGACTCTCATCTGTAGCAACGGATAAATCTAAATAATTCTCTTTCCGTAACTTTTTATCTCCCTTTGGTAGCAATCCTACAATATATAATAAAATCATTATTATGATAATTTTTTTAAAAACTCCCTTCATCTCTGCTAACTAAGTCAGGGTTTTTTTCAGGTTTTTCGCCATTTATCTTGAACCAGTAACCTGGATATGGGTGTATAAGTCTTAATTTATTTAAATACACCATTCTGTTGTCTACTATTCTCAAAACTATATGGAAAAAATTTCAATAAGTCTTTAGTCAAGATTAATTCCTTTACACTTCAATACTGACTGTCATTGTTTCCTAGATCAATGAGTAATGAACCAGATTTTAGAGAAAGAAAATCTGACTACATGTTTAAATTTATCATTAATTGACAAAGTCTGTGCATTGTTTTGTATAGATAAATTATTGGGTTGAACGATAGGACATATGGACAAATGGATGACCTGATGGACAGTGATTACTTTACAATCATCATTGTAACAGTGGAGGTTTTAAATCATCAGACTATAATTCCGTTCTTGAGCTGGAAAATGTTCAGTTGTTCAGTTAAGAATTCACAACGTTTTTACATGCACAACATGAATTTTTTCTTTTTTTTGAGCTGTCTGACTTTGTTGTGTTAATGTGAAGCTGTCTCGTCAAATAAAATAAATAAATAAATAAATAAATAAAAACAACAAATATATATTTACCGTTTGTTTTCAATAAAGTCCAGTATTTTTCAAGTCTTTCCTGCAACAGAGAACAGATTACATCATTATTAATTCAGAACTAATAGACCTACAGATTTAATTTGTAATCTATTCCTGTCACTTTCTCCATGTTTGTCCTACATTCTGTTCCATAGTTTGTCAATACTTACCAAAATATTAGTGTCTGGCAAAATATCTATGAATTTCAAACACTATTAAAAGCAGGCTCTAAATCTCTGACAAGAAAACTGTGTACATGTATCTATCTATCCAAAGCCTGGTTACTCAGATCACAACTACTCAACATCTGATTGTTCTCTGTTAATTGTCATGTTGTTACATAATTTATTTACTTTGTAATGCTATAGCATTGTTCTTGCTTTGCACCAAAGTATTACTATTATTATTATAATTTGCTAAATTTAACCTCCATTTATATGTATAGTTATTTAGCCAAGAACTTACATAGAAGACTTTCAAAATATTAGGCTAAATACGTCTTATTTGCATATAGTGTAAATATTGCCCAAACAAAAGATTGTAAAGAAAAACACATTTAAAAACAGTTAAATCCCTGACATCTATTATCTATATTCCATATTTCATCAAGATCAGTACATAAATAAATATGTAATGTTCATTTATAGATTTCTGATATTTATAGTAATGGTGGCCATTTTGGATCTCTGATTGATATGTATAATAATTTTTTTTTTATCTTAGCTATCAAAGAACTTTCCATATTAAATTTTGTTTCAATTGGCCAAATACCTTTAAAAAAGATTTTCAAAGATCTAGGTTAAAACAAACAGAAATGCATTTGTTATATGATGAAGCTCCAGCATCTCTTTTCTACATTTCAAATTTGGTACATCAATGAATCTGTATATAGATTTGTTTCCTATTTTTAGTAATGGTGGCCATTATGGTTTAAGGCTGACATGTGGGACATAATTTTTACAAATCATGGACCTTCCATACCTAATTTCATTTCAATTGTCCTAGTAGTTTCACAGGAGAAGTCTTAAGTATATGGAAGCACAACTGCAAACTTTACCTTGCTATAAGCTCACCCTGGTTTTGCCAGGTGAGATTAAGTGTAAACTTTAGCTTTGGTGAATTACTCTAGACAGAATATGTGATGAACAGAAGGAAGAAAAGACAGAGGGATGAAGGATGAAAGATAATTAAGACTGTAGCTCCTTCTTACCACAGCTCTGTGTAATCTCTGTTCCAGTTTTCTGTGTTTCTTTAACAATAAACTGTGTTCTGATTTAGCTGATTTCAAGTCCTCTGTAATATAAAAACAAGGTCAAACAAGGTCAAACAAATTAAACAAGTCCTCTGTAATATAAAAATAAGAATTCCTTGGATTTAAATGTCTCGCCTGGTTAGTTTTTGATCAAGTAAAAAACACATTACTTTAACATAAACTTTCACATTTTGACACGCTGCCACCACTGCCTACAATGACACTAGAAAAGTAACACCTAAGTGTTATGAAAATGCCAGGCTTGACAACGAGGTCAAACAAATAAAACAAGTCCTCTGTAATACAAAAAAGGTCAAACAAATTATACAATTTAAGTCATATAACTTTTTCAGGCAGACCTATAATATTTTGTTAGTTTTCAAAATGTTCTTAGAATTTTAGCCTAGTCTTCAACACAGATATATATATATATATCAAGGATCTCTTAATAATTATTGAACAATTTACATGTATAACTATAGAACCATTAGAACTGTCCAGAAATGGATACCATAGTGCTATAACTTTCATTGCTGCGCGAAACAATCATTCAGCACTAGTTTATTGAACTTTTTTGTCAAATCTTTTGTAATTATTTTACATGATGACAAAATAATACTAAATATTTTTACCAATGTTTTAAATTTGAAAAATCTATTCTGATGTGAGCAGGGGTAGTCACCAATTACATCAGATTGTATGGTCCAAAGATATAATGTTCTCTAAAAATTTATTTCAAAATTTTGAAATGGTCCCTTAACAATATCAGCCATTTTTCTTTGAAATAGTCATGTGATTTCTTTCTATTTTTAGAACCATATGAGGTCACATAAAAACCCAACATGGTGTAGATCAGGTAAGTTTATTACAAAGTTATACTAAATTACAGGTAAATACTGTATGGATATTGTAACTATTTTAAGATTTTGATATTATAGGGTTCAGGTAGAACTAAGTCATTTCAGATTTTATTTATTTGATTATATAAAACAAGGATTTATATAATAATCATGCCTTTATACCAAGGTATGTGATGTTAATACATGAATGGGGTCACTGATATCTTTAAATCAAGTACACTTAACACAGTTTTATACAGATATATATCAAGGTTATATCTCAATACAAGTACAAATATATAAATATATATATACTGGTATTGTGTGATTATTGATGATCTAACCAAGTTGTATGAGGTAAGGTAAAGTAACAAGTTTGTCTCAACAAATTTATCCAAAATAGAGAATGTTCACTCCAAAAGGTACCTTGAAAATTTATCAATATCAACTGTTTCATTAATATTACATTATGAAGAAAATCAAGGCCCCCAACCTGTTGTTATGCTATGTTAAACCATAATGAACAATTACCACCTGATTAAGTTACAGGTAAGAATGGTATGTTTTTAACAAGGACTGTCTGCTGCACGAGTCCTGAGTTCCGATTATGACTACATGGCATTGTATTTTGTATGAGTATTAGGAGAAATGGAAAATCCAAATCAAAGATTTTTTCCCATGTAAAATATTCTGTAGCTTCAATATGAAATAAATTTAAAATCAAACATCATTTAAAAATTGGAATAAATCAGTCATTTTGCTAAGTTTATAAAGTGATATTCCTTTTTCCTTTCTATTCTTTATTTTAGACTATTAATACAGATATGGAATTCAGGAGTTAGCAGCTGCTAAAATACACAGACAAAATGAAGAAAGTTTTCAGGCTAGATCCAACATTACTGTTCTATATTATATGTTATACATCGGTAGCTTCATGTCAGGAAGAAGATGGCATGGTTATAGAGCCTCAGGAAATCGCTGCTCAGGCGGGTCAATCTGTGGAATTTGCTTGCAGTTATAAAAGCATATCAGTGTCATGGTACATAAAGAACGGCACATCCATTAATCGGTTAAACAATTCAAGAATCCAAGATAAAAATGGAACACTGACATTTTCTAAGGTTATGGAAACAGATGATGGGGAGTATATATGTAAAACCATCGACAATGCCATGAACGGAACAGCCATATTAAAATATTATGTAATGCCAACATACTTTATGGAGGGGATGATCGTCGTCTCTATAAACCTGGCGTTAGTTGTTATATTTCTGGGATGTGCCGTATTTCATTTTATAAAGAATAAACGGGATCAAACCAAACAGAAGAAACAACAGATCTACCAGGCTGAACCATGAACAAATATAAAATAAAACAGAAATCTCTCAAATTTATCATAATGAAACAAAAACAAGAAAACATTCCACATTCTGAAACGAAAACATGATAAAATAAAGAAAATTTAACTTTGGAATAATGACACAAACTAGGAATAAATTGTAATTTAGCAATATGAAACACATATTTTTTTCTCCTTGTTTTTTTAAAAAAAAAAAAAAAAAAAAAATAGAAATCCACATCTAATATAAAAAAGTTGCTTTAAAATCCATTGCAAATGCACAAAATATATAATACTGTATATATTTATAATGTGTTTTTATCTGAGAATCTTAATGAGATAAAAAAAATTTAAAAATAATGAAATTTGTCAAGGTAATTGCCAATTTTTGTCAAAAAGTGGAGATATCTGAATGGGGTTTCTACTGCTTTTGTTGTCTCGTAATTTATTTATTTTTTCAAATAAAAACTGTAAGTTGTGATGCCAAAATCCAAAACAAATTTTCAAGTTAAGTGGTATTTTATTATTATAGAAGTGAATTTGTTCAAAACTTTGAGCTCATATTATCAGGAGATTCACTGTAATCATACATTACCAAAACAATTAATATGTCGACTATTTTTATGATTTACAATTTATATGTCGACTATTTTTATGATTTATAAAGGAAAGATTTTATAACATTGTATTAAATAAATAAAACAAATTAATGTTACAATCTTATTGAATTTTTCATTTTCACTAACAAAATGATCTGTAGTCAATCTATAAACATTAACAACAGACAATGTAGAGAAGTTATTACATGTTTATGTTTATATATATATATATATATATATATATATATATATATATATATATATATATATACACCTGTTATGTAACAAAAGAATCCTTGAGAACGTTTTCATATCTTCTGAGACATTTTTTAAGCTATGATGTTATTTGTTGTTTGGAAACATAAAAATGATTTATACTATTATTACACAAGGGAATTAACTATATATTAATTATGATATCAAAACATTATTGCACAAGGGAGGTTACCACTTTTCATAACCATCAATAGGGCAATTCAGAGTTCATTTGGTTTTGTTTTAAAGAGATTAAATTCTGTATTTCTCTTTTTGGATTCTTAATTCCTTGCTATCATTAAGACATTTATAAAATGTCATAATTTTATAGTCTTTTAGCCCACAAATTTCCAAATGCTCATTTAACGCAATTTGAGCGGTTACCAGGTGTCAGATTTGCTATAATTTAAGTATCTGAACCCTTTCTCAGAGTGAACTTCCAGTTTGTCTGGCATAGTGTCACCGAATGATGAACAAGTGATGCAATAGATCAAATTTGCAGTGCTACAGTTTATGTGGTTTTTAAAAGAAACTCTGTGATCAAATTTGACAGTTATTTAATTCATAAATAAATTAAAACATTTTTACAAAGACAGTATGATGCATGTATTTAGTCTTGGAATTTTTCCATACCCCTACTGGAACCTCTTTGTTATAGACAGATGATTTTATTCATTTCATCAGCTGGTCATGGCTTTGATGTGATTGTTTAACAAACAAATTTTTACAGAAAGAATGAAACAACATAAACAGACAAATGATTACAGGTATTTACTGATTAATAAACAAACGCTGGCTGTTTGGATCTTTATAACTTTATTGCAAGTTAAACTTTGACAGGTTACACAGTGAATTGCAATACTTGGTATCAAGTATTAATCAAAGATGACAAATAACCAACTTACTGTATATCCTTGTCCAACAGTGTTTTTAACTGTAAAACTTGCAATCCACCTATGTAATATGATTTGTCTTGTTTAATTTCGGCTGAAAAACTCAAATTGCCCAAAAAGCTGTTCTTTACCACTGCAGTAGCTCAGTTGGTACAGTGCTCATTCCATAAGTTGGGGGTTGTGGGTTCGAACCCTAACCAGGCCTGAACCAAGACTTGAAAGTGGGTAGTGACTGTTCTTTTGCCAAGCACTCGGCATTATGAAATGGAAGTTGCAGTTCTTTCGGATGGAAACTTAAAATTAACAAGATATTGTGTCATGGTAGGTGTGGCATGATAAAGAACTAATAATTTAATTATACTGTATAATGCCATCAGCGCAAAGCACAGGAAAAAATCTACACTTATGGCTATAGCTGGTAGTGTGTTGATATAAGTCAAATAATCAAATATTCTTGTCTGGGACGTTAAATACCATTACTCAATTCTAACTCCCAAAAACTCTTCAAATGTCCAAATGTCATATTGGGAATATAAATATTGCTTACCGGTATGATGAGTTTAGTGAAGTTTAAAAAAGGTGTTAAATGCTCAAGTCAAGTAGCAGGAAAAAGCAAATTTGGGGTAGAAAACTGATAAAGTTTCTTATAATAGGATCTGCTCTAGTAAGATTTAACCCTAGGTGATGAGAGGCATTAGGGCTAAAAAAGAAGAGTTCAATAAATACAATTTGATGTTTATATGAGGATATTTTTGATGATTAAAATATTTTTCCATAGTAACCTTAAATTGATTGGTTTGTTGGAACAGATATAAATATTTTACATCTTTTTTGAAAATCAATACTGCATAGATATGTCTTGTCAAGCCTGAAAAAATGTCCTTATTGAGTCTCTTTTCTCTCAGCCAAACATCAAAGATATCTCAGAAATTCTCCAGACAGGCAGACTGAGATAGTTTGGACATGTAGAGCACAGTTAAGGATGGATATCTAGGATCTGTACACTGAATGAAGCTAGGGTAGCCCAAAACTGACCTGGGATGACCTAGTAAAATGGGACTGTAAGTCCCTAAGAATGGGTGATAATAACCCATTGGATTGCCAAGCATGAAGGAGGAGACTGTTCTTGACTGAACAGCCAGGCCCCAACCTTATAAATGGAACAATCAAAGGCCTGGATAATCTAAACAGGATAACGATGATGACGGAATGACAAAGAAAACTTGAGAATATGAAGAAAACCACAAACTATTGCAAACCACACATACCAAAGACTGAATCAATCTTGTTTTTTTAAACTGTTAATAAAATCTTCATGATTGATGTTAACTTATTGTTTTTACTTTAGTCACTGTTGTTTTAATTCAGAGTGTGATAAAAAAGCTTATGAATAGTTATACCATCTTTAGTTTTATAAAAAAATATTTCATAAAAATGACAACATTGACTATTGTTTTAATTCGGCCATGTTTGCAGTTTCTATTGTCAATGATAGACGAAAACGTATTCGGTGCTCTGATTGGATTAAATTGAGTGATTTAAATAGAACAAGAGGCCCATGGGCCTTAACGCTCACCTGAAGATATGTCAAATATTGTTTGCAAAGTGCAATAGACAATATATTAAGTACAGAAACTTTAAAAGTTTTCTCAAGTTTAGAACTCCGACAAAACTTTATCAGAAATATATCCACTCACATTTCATTTATAAGTAGCTTATATAATATGCATGAAGTAACTGTAGAACAATGAATAAATTCCAAATCATTAATTAATTTCAGTATACTTATGCAGCTATGTCCTTAACCTTTGAACATATATGACCTTGAAGCATATATGATTATCATGTCAATACCTACAATATTCTAATATACATGCCTATGCATGAAATTAATAGCTTTCAAGATAATTAATAATTTAAGTATTCCTATGTTGATATGACCTTGACCTTTGAACATATAATCTTGAACCAAATATCAAAATGATCGTTGTTGCAATACCTACAATATTTTAATTTACATGCCTATACAAAAAGTTGATAGTTTTCAAGATAATTAGCAATTTAAGTTTTTTTTGGCAGCTGTGACCTTGACCTTTCAACATATGACCTTGAACCATATATCAAAATGATCGTTGCTGCAAGACCTACAATATTCTAATATACATGCCTATACAAAAAGTTAATAGTTTTCAAAATAATTAGCAATTTAAGTATTCTTCTGCAGCTATGACCTTGACCTTTCAACATATGACCTTGATCCATATATAAAAATGATCGTCATGTCAATACCTACAATATTCTAATATACATGCCTATACAAAAAATTAATAGTTTTCAAGATAATAAGCAATTTAAGTTTTTTTTCAGCTGTGACCTTGACCTTTCAACATATGACCTTGAACCATATATCAAAATGATCGTTGCCGCAAGACCTACAATATTTTAATATACATGCCTATACAAAAAGTTAATAGTTTTCAAGATAATTAGTAATCTAAGTCTTCTTTTGCAGCTGTGACCTTGACCTTTCAACATATGACCTTGTACCATATATCAAAATGATCGTCATGTCAATACCTACAATATTCTATTATACATGCCTATACAAAAAGTTAATAGTTTTCAAGATAATTAGTAATTTAAGTCTTCTTCTGCAGCTGTGACCTTGACCTTTTAACATATGACCTTGATCTATATATCAAAATGATCGTTGTTGCAATACCTACAATATTCTAATATACATGCCTATACAAAAAGTTAATAGTTTTAAAGATATAGTGACATTTATATAATTTTAAGCAATTTCCCCACTCAGTGCCTTACAATTTCCCCATTTTGAGCCCCATGGCTACCATTTGTGCAAATCTGAAAATAGATGACCTAAGGATGTTATAAATGAAATAACTAAGGTATATCTCTTGTAGATTCAGAGGAGAAGATTTTTAAAGTTTTTCACTATTTCCCCCCTTATGGGGCCCCAAGGGGACATAACTCCTTCATTTGTGCAAATTTGAAAGGGCTTCACCCAGGCATGATGGTTTCTAAGTTTCATTAAATTTGGCCCAGTGGTTTTGGAGGAGAAGATTAAAATGTAAAAAGTTTACGCACGACGGACGACGAACGACGCACGACGGACGAAGATGGATAGCAATAGCTCATCTGAGCTTTCAGCTCAGGTGAGCTAATAAACCAATCAAATATCGCGTTTTATACAAGTCACGGTTATTTACAACAGGTTCCAGATTTAAACTCTAAAGAGTCATAGAAAATAAATAGAAGTATGGTGTGCACTTTAACATCAAAAATCGGAAAAAAATCTCTCAGAATTTTATGTCAAAACAACAATTTTAATCATCTATGGCTAAAATTTTCACTTGCCCCATCAGACAAGTTTAATCTGAAGTTTACTTGCCTGACTGTCAGTTTTACTTACCCCAGGCAAGCAGACGACCTTTACTGTCAAGCCCTGGTACATGAGACAATCATTTCTTGTTTAGTTTGGTGTCTCAGAGCCAGAGCAGGACTGTCCCAGGAGTTGACACTGACGTGTGACTGAGAAGAACTTTAGGTCTCTTGCATCTCTGTAATCACTTTTAGACGACAATGGAGACAGCAGGTCAAATTGTTGACACTCATGGCTGGTCAGTGTGCCCAAAACCGTTAGGAACCAGTTACACGGAGTTATTTTAAGAATGTTTCTATGTTGGGCTGCCAGTTACACAGGGGCAATGCCAATGTCAAATGCAGTGGCTGCTTGCACATGTGCCTAATTGGTTTTGTTTGGCCAAATGGAGATGTGTGTTGTTCATTGACGAGACTCGCTTCAAACTTTTTTGGTCATTTGATGCCAACAATTCTATTGACGCTGTGGATAGCAGGATCTTTCCTAAGTGGATCTTAAGCCTAGATGGTTAACACTGCTGTGATCTGAAGGCCATTCTTTTCTACAGCCCCGAAGGCATGTTGACATGTATCAAAAGGAGAGAGAGTGGAAGAGTGGAGTAATGGTGTTTAACGCCCCAGTCAAGATTCTTTCACTTATTTCGAGATGGTCAGTTCTGGGATGGTGGAGGGAACCGGAGTGCCCGGAGAAAATAATTGACCTTTGGCAAGCAAACTGACAAACTTTCTCACAATAGGATTTGTCCCCGAGTGAGATTCGAACCCTGGGGGTGAGAGGCGCTGTGATCTGTAAGTGTGTGCTTTAGACTACTGGGCCACCAAGGCCCACAAATCAAAAGGACAAACTATTATAAATTAAACTTACCCTTTAACTTGTTGATTTGTGTTTCTTGTTTCTGGTTACTGTAACAGAGGAATTATGTACATATAAAATAAGTTACATAACATCAGGGAAAAAATTTATTATTGTAAAACACAGGTTTAAATGTCCAAAACCAAGATAACTGTGAACCTTACTGTTATTCCATCAATTAAACAATCAACCTGATTTTCATTTGGGTCATTTAGAAATGAAAGGAACTAGCACTGCGTATGTTATAATGTATAAATGTGTTTAAATCTCTGCAGTGATTACTTCAATTCACCATGATTTCATCAGAGATTAAATCTGATTTACACCATGATAAATTATGATTAAGCTTACTTGATTGTTACACATCAGTTCTACTAAAATTCAATCATGCTTAATATGGTTTATTTACAACATATTTGGCAAGCAACTTTTCATCCATTTTTTAAATACCACAATAACTTGCCCCTATGTAATATATATTATTTTAACAAGAATTCCACGGAATTAAATGTCTCGCCTGGTTAGTTTTTGATCAAAGTAGAAAATACATTTCTTTAACATAAACTTTCACATTTTGACATGCCGCCGCGGACAACGACACTGGAACAGTAACACCTAAGTCTCACCTTATAGTATTGCCAGGATCAACAAAAATATAACAAACAAATCTTTAGACTATTTGGATCTTGTAAAACAGATATTGGAGGGTTGAATTGACAAATGCAACCTTAGATTGTTTGAATTAATCCCAACACCAGTAAAATCTCGGACCTTATACCACTGGAAATACTGAGAGATTTGATATTCAACTTTCAGTTTAACTAACCTTAACTCAAGTGTGTGTATCTTCTTCCCGCTTTCCTTTTTAGTTTCTTCATATTTCTCCCTAAAACATGAGTTGGACTTTGACAATGTTTCATATTGACGTCTAGCACTCTGAAAATATTCAAATGAAAAAAAGTTTTAATTACAGTAAATTTTTGGCATACTAATAGGATTTATCACTTCTTGTCAAATTGTGGTGTCAGTAATGCCAGAAACCAAAATGTCCAAAAAAAAACTTCTGCAAGCAAACCAACAAATTTCTCACCCTAAGATCACCTATCCCTCATGGAATTCAAATCTAGGTGACGAGGAGTTGGGATTCTTAATCATACACCATAAACTACTTGGGAACCCAGGCTCCAAACTTAAAGACTGTAGTATGATAAAGTACACTATTCAGTTACACAACATATTTTTATTATTGAAAAATGAGCATAATGCTGCCAAAATCAATATGGTCTATAAGTCTTTCTTGAAATCTTTTGATTTTTTTTTCCTGCATGAAAAACATAGAGAATAATGAATTTTGACACTGATAATGCATAATATGTCAAATAATCGTCTGTTAAGTGATGTTTTTGACACAGACGCCAATCAGGTCTTTATTATTTCTTTCCTAAAATAACATACTTTATCAGACCCCATGACAAGACTAACAGATGTTATACCAGGCATTACATATACATGTATACATATATTATGCTTAACTAAAGAGTTATCTATCTTTTCTACTGAAATTTGGGCCAATGAAATGTTAATTCACAAACATACTGGCAAGAGGCCCTGTGATCTAAATGTGATTCCTTGTTCACAAATGTCCCATAAAGAAGTAGAGCACAGTTAGTTTTTTACCAAATGTATACTGAGAAATTTTCGCGACATTCTAATTTTAGCACTATTTCAAGGTCAGATTCAATTAGCAAAAATTGAGAGCATGTAAATTTCAACATCTGGAAAAAATTTTCAGCAATGTTTGAATTGTTTCCATTTGTACATAGTTTTACATGTGTGTGGTCAGGCACTGCATCATTCGGTAGTTGATCAACATTAAACAGTGTTCACAGTTATCAGCTAATAAAAATATTCACATCTAGATTTTCATTTTTTCTGAACTTTACTAATCTATGGAAATTTTTATTAAAATAAAAAGTACAGCTGACTGGTTTTAATGAATACCTTAAATTTGCTCCCGTATTTCAAAACAGGTTTACAACACATGGCCAATTCCCACCTTACACATACAGGTGTGACAATCATAATTAGGCTCATTAACAGATTAACAAGATTCTAACTACATGTACATTACTGCTGTTTGTCTTTTTCACTGTTATTTTGAGTAGTAGCAAGGAAATCTTATGATTGTTGTTATGTATTGTTTTAAATTTTTGGTTTTAAGTTGGAGTACAGTTATCAATTATATCACAACATAGCACAATTCAATTGCAAATCACAAATGTGAAAATAATAAGGAAGGGTTTAACTCCCTCATTCACGAAAATTTTAAAACGAGAAAATTTCCCAGAATACAGTATCAAGCTCTTTAAATACTTATATAAAATCAGTTTAAAATTTGGCTATCAAAAGTAGGTACACACACCATACTAGAGGAGATGTATAAAGACGGTGTAGCTGATCTGGCCCCCTCATTAGGAAAAACCTTTAGAAAATAATGTACAAAAACACATTTAAACGCAGTACATTTGTGATTAACAGAAAATACAAGTTCTGTCAGGTTGACAAAATTGATCATCAAAATTATGTCTGATAACTTGATAATTAAAGCACTGTAAATTTTATTAACAATATCAAACTTACAACAAGGATTGTCAATCTGTCCTGTTGCATATGAAATAAGATGTCTTTATATCTGTTTTACTTACCACAGCTGATGTCAATCTGTCCTGTAACGTCTGAATTAACATGTCTTTATATTTGCTTTCAGCCTCCATTGATTCTTTAGCCTGCAACAGAAATGATTTATTTCAATTTTTTAACATAAGATATCTGCATACATGTCACCAGTCATCGGATACTCAACAGGCCAATTGACCTCTTTAATATTACATAGGTATTTATTATACTAATAAGGGGGCGATATTAAAAAGGTTTACTTGTTTTCAGGGATGAAGACATTTGCATGAGAGAGAGAGAGAGAGAGAGAGAGAGGGACAGGGACAGAGAAAGAGAGAGAGAGAGAGAGAGTGTGTGTGTGTGTGTGTGTGTGTGTGTGTGTGTGTGTGTGTGTGTGTGTGTGGTTTAACAAACCTGTTTCATAGGTTCTAACTGCTGTAGAGAAGAACCCAGCTGTACCCTCAACGTTTCTGACTCCCTGTGTAAATAAAACATAACAATAAGTACATGTAAAATGTTATTTCTAAGGCTATTTATAATTTCTATCTGTCTGGTGTGTTAAATTCAGTCATTAGACATTTGTTATCACCAATTTTCTACAAAAATGTGATTTGGTTTTAATTTGTGGTTCATGCCAGGTACTAAGTCGCAGGTACTTAAATCTACACTTCATCAAGGAAACAGAAAACTATTACAATTATTATTTTACATACTGATAATTTGATAATCAGGTGGCAGTTAAAGTTGGATGTAATTTCATCGTGCAGTGAAGATTAAAATTCCCCAGGTATAAATTATACAGGAGTTGCACTGTAATACACTCGTTAATGACATTAGTAATACATGTATTATGTTTATTTATATTCAGGCTTTCATTATTTTTTTTATAAATGTTCTATGTATCAGTTTTTTATCATTGCCTACTCACCTCTGTAACTGATCACATTTCTTCATTGTCTCTTCAAGTTTCTTAGTTTGTGATTCATGATGTATTCATGTTAAGGAAATAAGAACTTTTTTGGACAATACTTTAACAGTTTTTACATACCCTCCCTCCTTGACAAAACCCAACTTTACAAGAATCACTTCATTTATACCAGATATAGGCATTCTAACAACAAAGTTTTATCATATTTAGATCAGTTGTATATGTTAAAGTTTATATGCTACAATAGGTGGTGAAATAATACAACAGCACATCAAAGAAAAAAAAAAGAAAAAAATGCACCTGAAAAGCATGCATCCAAAAAAAATTATCATGGCCTAGTTAGAGACCTTTTAATTATTTTTTAACTGACACATCATAAACAAACTTATATGTTATCATGTAATGTGACCACTCATGTGAGTTTAAAAGGATATCTTCACTCTTTGCTTTGAACTTTTTTATCAACAAACTGAAAATAAACATTTAAGACATAATTATTCACAATCCTGTAGAGTACATACAATGCAAAATATTTACAGAAGGGAAATGTTAATCGACAAAATATCACAACTGAGAGAAATCATTAGACTACAAGTTAGTCTGAAGATATTTCCTTTGGCAGATCAGAAATTTTAGCTACTGGTTCCACAGCCTGGTAACATTTGTTCATGAGCAACTGTCATTTCTGTGAAATGTAATCATAACAGTTCACTAAACCTGAACTTCTAAATTTGTTTTACATGGAATAGTTGGGTTAAGGGGGCGGTTATGCACCAGAACTTTATATGTCACAATGTCTTGTGAATCAACTAAAGACTCAACTTGTGGGTAAAGACTATTATCTGACTGTCAGTGTATTGTCATAATTGTGGAACTGCCACAGTGTGATTGAACTAAAAAAATAAAACGACACATAAAACAACAGCAAACTTGTGTAATAATAAACATAAAGACACAATAAAAACAACACAAGTTTGTCACATGTTGTTAACACTGATTATAAAACTGACTTTTTGTCACGAGCTGGGTCTAATATCCATTGATCTAGTGTAAGTATTTTTCAACATGACAATTCTCCTTATTTTACAATCAATTGTCCATTAACATACATATTTAAATCTAAGCCAAATATATAGCATTTGATAATTAACAACAACATAAAGTAATACTAGGAAGACATGTAGGAATTCAAATTATACTTATGACAAGACTTTCTGTTGTATCCCCAACCATTAATTCTATATAAAATTTTTGAAAAAAAATTGCAGGAAAATATTCAAAATGGCTTGATTCCATCAGTTTTAGGCCATTTCAGTCAAAATTAAATTTTAGTGGAGTGTATGACATCTTTTCATACTTACTCTGTGGAAATAATTTTCTTTTTGAGTGTGTTGTAGTTCAGGGCATGTTCTTCTTGTAATTGTTGAAGTTCCTACAAAGAAATAGCATAAAAATAATAAACTCATCAATACTCAATATCACACCCTACAAAATCTTTCTTTATAACCTTGCAATAAAATATTAGGATCCAAACTTGCAAGTACACTTGTCCAGAATTGGAATTCTATTTTCTTTTTTTCTTATTATGCTTGTTCACAATCTGAAACACAACAATCCTGGACAAAACCAAAGTCAAAACTTAAATTCTGTAACTTATCCCAGTTATCATCAACATTAATGTGTATACTGGTATTAAGTAAATGTTCGTGTAATGGCAGAATTTTACATCGATGATTCAAAATTATGGGATTACTGTAACTATCATTATATCTATCAAATGTACCTGTTTTAGCTTTTTACATTGATCACACCAATCAACGCCATCGGCCACCAAATCAAAATCAACTGTTGAAATGTCCTCTGACATGTTTATCAATCCATCTTCTGAATCAACATTTCCTTCCATTATGAAACCAGGCTGTTTTAAGATTACTCGTGTTGTACCACTGAACGGGCACCTGCTATCGGTTATTTTCTAGATACCCCCATGCTGTCTATTAAAACAAACTGGAACAACAACAACGTTGTGGATATTTTTGTTGTGTCGTATGATAAATCTGTCGTTTTCTGGTTAGCAAGCTACAAATGCACAAAATAAACACGTTATTTTAATCAACATTAGTAGGGCTTCCATTTTCAACGTACAGGAAATTCATTGAGCAATCTGTGTCAATGATGCGCTTACTTTATTTCTTTCTTGGTTTTTCCTCCAATATTTAGAGCACCATCGTTAAAGGTGTAACTATAGCAACTATAAAAGTGGCATATAAGTTGAAGAATAAAACACACTATTAAGATCCGGTTAAAAAGTAAATAAAATGTTCTGTGAAACAGAGGATTAAATACCACAATATAAAATTCCAGATAAAACTCCTAACACTTTATCTTCATCCTACCATAACCAATCCGTACCAAAGAAACTGGGCCACGTTTGATTAAGTATATCTTTTAAGAGACCGTCTTTCTTTGCCATTTGTAAAATAAAGATTGTTTTAACTATACATGGCTTTTTATGCACGGCGATTTTTATTTGTGTAGTAAAAGTTACTAATTTATAATAATAATAATAATAATAATAATAATAATAATAATAATAATAATAATAATAATAATAATAATAATAATAATAATAATAATAATAATAATAATAATGATGATGATGATGATGATGATGATGATAATAATAATAATAATAATGTAGTTTTTATCATTATTATTATTATTATTATTATCACAAATATAATACAATTTTACAAATGCAAGCTCTACAGAGCTTTTGTTTACTGTTATAAATATTAGAAATAAAATAAAGTTTCTTGTATCTTGTATGATGATGATGACGACGATGATGATGCTGATGATGATGATAATAACGACGACGATGACGATGGTAATGATGATGATGATGATGATGATAAATATCTTATGCAATGACGGATGGTAATAAATTAAATTAAAATAAAATAAAATAAAAATAAATAAATTTAAGGTATCAAGGTTTTGACCCGCTTTTAAACAATTTTCGGGACCTTTAAATAAACATCATCAGCTTGATTACCTAATAAAATGACTAACAAGGCAATGATTTTGAAAGTTTCTTACCAAAATATTAATCACACACGTGCTCACGTATTATTTATACATAATTTATTTATAGATACCAGTTTATACCACTTATATAACCCTGGTATTAGTTTTACAACCGTTTCTTACTCTTTACTTTAAACAGACAAATCCTTGTAATTCCATTAATTGATTGTCAATATATTCATAACATTAATGAAGGTGCTACCAAAAAGCATTTTTGAATGTATTTAACGATAATTTAAAGCTTCAGTATGACAGTGACATTTGAACTTAATTTCAGCTCATAATATCTTTAGTTTTATCAAAATTTTTATTCAGAGTTCCAGAAAAGATTGCCAAAATTACTTAATTGAATTCAGAGAATTTTCTTCTTCTTCTTCTTCTTCTTCTTCTTTTTTCACATAAACTAAAAATGAGACAAACCAAAGACACAAGACAAAGCAAACAATACACAATGCAACAATAATGGTAAAAGGTGTAGTGTATATATATGCATGTACACATACAAATACACACATATATATTATCAGAAGTCCATAAAGTAATTCATGGACTTCTGATATTATATAGATGTATAAATACATACATGCATATATATATATGTGTGTGTGTGTGTGTGTGTGTGTGTGTGTGTGTGTGTGTGTGTGTTCAAAACATTTTTATTCAACCAAACCGTGATATAAAACCATCTATTTTTTAAATTTTCATACGTTCCATGGATTTTGTGAATATTTTTCAAGTAGATATTGTTGTTTAATCTTATAGTTCGAAAAGATTGCCAAAAAATTGCTTAGTTGAAATTAAGATAATCTTAGCTAATTGAAACTGTGTACACTTGGGCCAGTCGGTACCATGATGATGACAGATCGGAACCGACCAGGAATATAACCCAAGACCTACGAATTGATGGGTGAATGAACAATTGATATACGTTATGACGTCACAAGTTGTAACTTGTATAACTCGAGGATGTGTTTATTAACAAGACCGTTTAGAACCGATAGAAGATCGAACCCACAACCTCTTACTTACTCGTGGAACATTTTATCAAGTTAATAATAATAAAATTATCGGTGTGTATTATGATGTATGTAAGATGTAGATTTATTACTGGAGGGCGTATTTATAATTGTGACAGGTTTCAATGTTCGTTGTAAAAACCTTACTGACATCACATGTCATCTAATTAATTCTGAGCTATGTTTTATATATATGTATACCTTGTCTCACTTTATGTTTGATTGTCCCGTGTTCTTCTTTATACATCATTTACAACGATGGACGTTGATTTTTAGGATATTTTTAATTGTTTCTCTAATTGTTTTTTTAATCATGCTCAAATGAATTAGGAAACAAAAATCAGATAAATGATTAATTAGTTGATTTTGTTAACTTTGGATAGACGGAAATGAAGGTTTGTATATATGCAGTACAATTTACCGGTAACTGGAAGTGTTTTATTCTGGGAGAGAGAGAGAGAGAGAGAGAGAGAGAGAGAGAGAGAGAGAGAGAGAGAGAGAGACAGAGAGAGAGAGAGAGAGGATAAGATCTGATATTGCACTTCTTGCTTTCAACTCTTGTTTTATTCCCATGTTAATGATTTGTGAAGACAAATTAATTACTTTTTAGTATTATCATTATTTTTATTTTTCTTCTTTATTTAAAAGACTGATCGGATAAGTGTTTACCCCCCCCCTCACCCCTCCCCCTCCCCACACCACACCCACACACACCCACCCCACCCCATCCAACCCACAAAATAAGGGTTTTCTGACTTATACCAATGCTATCATTTCTGGGATAACAAAGTAAACTCTATAACCCGGAAATGATAATTGGTAAATGAATGAACAATGGTTTGTCCTGGCAACTTGGCCACCGAGAAGGCAAAATGAAAAGCTAGGGGAATATTGTTTATTTTATGTATATTTACTGAATTGAGTGAGTCTAACGTGAGTTTCTTTATGAATTACCACAAAAAATATTGGGATTGCATTTTTCTTGGGTGGGTGGGTGTGTGTGAATGGTTCAGGTCCATAAAATATTTATCAGAAGTATTCGAATTGTTAATCGTTAGCTATAGATTGGACCAATGAATGTGCTAGTTTGCTATCCTACATCCAACATTGTTGTTTATCTCTTGTTAAACATGTCGTCGGACTTTGTTTACAACCGTACTTATATATATATATATATATATATATATATATATATATATATATATATATATATATATATATATATATATATATATATTTTATGAGACAAAAATAATTATTCATTTTACGTGTACTTAATGTGACCATCAGGAAATGTTATGAGAAACCATTAATTTTCTTCTTGTAACCTATTCCCCAGAATTGAGTGGGCTAACAAATGTCCCTCACGTTTAGAGTCAATCTATTCTCGGACAAGAACAATCTTATCCGTGTACAATTCACAAACTATAACATGTATTATCTCCCGAGTTCTTTGTTGGAATAAGCACTGTCACGTGACGACGGCTTGAATTTTAATGCAGAAAAAAATCATCAAACATTCTGCATTTGACAGTAGCCTTAATTACTCCCGTGAGGGAGACAAATATCACGAAATAATGAATCATTTAATGTACAATGTTTTATAGCCTTCAAAAAAAATAATTTACGTTACACCTTTGTTAAAACTAAGTGGGCTACACTTCAGTTAGAACAGAGTTACAATCATGGTTGTTTTTTATGTTTTGTATATAAGATCATTGTTTGTAAATGTGCTCACAGACTATATTCCAGTACCTCTTTCAGAAGTGAATGACTTACCATTATTTTTCCCAGTATGTAAATCTAATGGTGTTGATATCGTATGCCTTCCTTCCTTTCACATCAAAATGTAAATGCGCCCTGGTACCTCCTTCATTTACGGACAGGCTATCATCAATGTCCATCTCTATTTTTGTTTCTAGAACCATTACTGCATTCCTGTGTACACGTATATTCAGTAACATTTGAAGATGTTCACTCATATGAATGTTGGTTTTGATGTTGTAAAAAGTAAAAAAAGGGTTTATTCACCAGTGGCTCGTTTGTATTTAAATTATCGACTTATCGGTTACGATTTTGACTTAAACAACCACACCACTGGCGTCTTACTCCGCTGCCAGTTCGAAGGCGGAAGTTTTGTATTCAATGGTCAAAATATGTGTTTGTCATTGCTTGTCTTGTGTAATTTTTATTGACTTGTTAGCAACGTGTTCTTTTTTCGTTGGTTTTTATCAGTTAATAGGCGTTTCAAAAGTATATTTAGATGTTTTCATTTACATTTTTATTTTTTCTGCTTCATATTTCGATAAATTCATTGAGGTTGAGGACCTTCACCTATTGTTCCATGTTTTATCATTATTATTTTTATTATTAGGCCTATTATTAAGTTGGCCTTTGACTACTTACAAAGTACGCTGATTGAAAAATTACCTTTTTCAATAATACTACGGAAAGGTACGTTTATTTTTACCTATATACCGGTGGATATAAAACACAAAGACATACTTCTAATGTACATCACTCAGTTTGATGAGTTACAGGCCATGTTTATATAAATTATAACATGTAAAAATATAGGTCAATATATGTTATAATTTGTGACGGCATTGAATACTTTATGTCCCTGAAATGGAATAACACAATAAACATATAGTTAGAATATATATCATAGAAAAAAAACTTCCGACTCATACTTCAATACTTTACATGTGATGTTTCTAGCTTTCACCTTACTTAAGTCCATTGTCATTTTAGAAACTTGCTAAGTATAATGTTTTGTAACAGGAAAGAGAAAACATGCAGCGGCCAAACCGACTCGAACCCGGGACCCTCCCAATACACTCGGGACACTCTACCGACTGAGCTACTCAGGGTCAGCTATCAAGCCCGGTCCGCTAAATTCCTCCCTTCCTTTTTTCGATTGAACCACTTTGAATCAAGATACACCAGGTTCCACACTAGGACCAACCTGTTGGTCGGCAATTTCCCAGGGTCGAACGAGCCCCCAAATGTAACAGAAAAGAGAAAAAATGCAGCGGCTAAACCGGACTCGAACATAGGACCTTCCCAATACTAGCTGGACGCTTTGCCGACTGAGCTACATTGCCACCTATTAAGCCCGCTCCTCTACAGTTTTGCACGTTTATAAAGACACTTTGAAATTATTGTATTTTTTAAAATCTTACTAATGTATAGTAACGTTAATTTGTAGGTTTATAGAGGCAGTAAAATCTTTCAATACTTTTATTTTTTTATTCACAGTACTTTAAAATCAATTTGTATTGTGTAGATTTTTAGTTACTCTAGTTGTTGTCAATATTTGATTTTTCAATTACAGATTTCTTTATTCTTCAATAAATATTTTTAACTAACTGTAGTATTTGTTCCACTATTAAAGAAGTATTCATAATATATATATATATATATATATATATATATATATATATATATATATATATATATATATATATATATATATATATATACTGTTACACCCTTTCTTAAAAATGAATAATGAATAAATAATGCCCTGTCATAGTCCTATTGGCTCCTAAGCGTTTGGCGTATCCTAGAAATGACCGTCATGATACTAGTATTGTCTGGGACATGAAATAACTCCACTTCATACTTTTTGCTTCCTTGCTTATTTGATCTTGGTTGTTTTGGCATTTCTAGCAACAAACTTCTAAAATTACATTTGTCATAAAATTTTATTTCCGTTTTATACGATATTATAGTAGTATAGTAACATTTTAATCTAAATCAATAACATACTGTTAAAATATGTCAAATGTTCTCACGATAAGTTTGATGTAGTCACAAAAGAAAAAAAAAGAAAATACTTCAAACGATCGACTGATCCTATACCTAAATCCGTCTATATAAATGAAGACCTAACAAAAGCTCGATCTAATTTATACAATGCTGCAAGGACATACGTAAAAAACAAGCATTGTCACAAATGTTGGACATGGGACGGAAAGGTCTTTGTTACTGACACAAAAGACCGCAAAATCCGTATTGACTCACTAAAAGATCTTATCGTCCTATCTCAACCTCCAGCTCCACATCATGGTAATCCTCATCTCAAGCTACTCATAACGGACGATCCCAAACTAACGATCCAACAGTGCTAAGTTACGCGTCTGCGTTATCAGCTACGTCGCATATGGATGTTACGTCAAACTCTGTCTAGCCACCATGGGCTTTATCGACTAACTGATTATTTCACATATCTATATAATGACTTTATATTTACCAGTTACATTAAATTTTGCCATTCTCCAAATACTATGGATTTCTTGGTATTCCCCTTCCAAAAACCTCATTTTTCCTTATTATTATTTAATTTAAAGACTTAAAAATCATATAATATCTTATAAAATTAAATTCCAGCAAGACACGACACTGATTTTTAATGGTGTACATTCTAGTCGTGATGTTGTATGCACTTTCGACATCCGTTTTTTCTCTATTAGTCTTAGCCGTCATTACATTTTTCAATTTGTATATATGTTACTTATGTTATATTACTTTTTCATATTTGTATATATGTTATTTGTGTTATATTTTTGAATTTATTTCTGTTTTAACGCATCCAGGGTCATATATTGTTACACTCCCTGGCATTTGGTTATCCAGGTTTTTGCATCCAAACTTTATTTTACAAAAGGCCTTTCTTGTATGTGATTTTTTTGCCATTCATAAACGGTTTTACATAATGCCCATTGACTGTAAACCCTTCTTTAGAAGAATAGGCCTGTTTTATTTAGTCGCATACGGCAATACAAAAAGTAAGAGTACGGTTTTGCATAATATTAATGTCACCTTGTTAGAGATATTATGTTATATGTTCTTTTGGGTTTGTTTGATGTTATTTATTATGCTGTATATGAAAGCTCGTTGTATGATATTAATGATGTTTATGTAACATTTTAAATATGTTATATACAAAACTGTAAAACTCTATCATAATTTCTGGAAATTTAAAATTTATAACAACTCATCACACTAAATCAACACTTTAATACATCGACATACTCAGTACTCATACATTTTACTTCTCTGTTTTTTACAATGGATCTGGTACTTAATCTACTTATCAGGGGATATAGAAACTAATCCCGGTCCGTCTATACTTGAATCATCACAGTCGTCTCTTGAACTATCACAGCCGTCTTCTTATTCAGACTCAACATCTTTTTCAAATTTGGCTACAAACAACAATTACTTCTCATTTGTCCATATGAATGTACAAAGCTTCCTTTCGAAAAAAAAAAATGCAAATTGAATGCGAGTTTTCGTCTTATGACATTATCGCTTTGACAGAAAAATGGCTTACCACACGTACACAGGACAGAGAACTGATGTTCGACAATTATAAGATACCATACAGATTTGACAGAATTACGGACACAATCGGCGGTGGAATAATCGTTTATATTTAGGACAATTACTATTCAAAAAGAAGCCCCGACTTGGAAATTCCTGGTATTGAAAATATTTGGATAGAGCTTAAAATTCGCAACAATTTTATTCTTTTTGGCACTTTTTACAGACCACCCCAATTCTGGCAATGATTTTTGGGACAAACTAGAAATTTCCGTAGACCTAGCCGTTGATAACCAGCCCGACCTACTTGTACTCACTGGCGACTTCAACGAAGATCAATTAAAAATTTCAAGCAATAAAATCAAGACAATAACTAGAACTAACGGACTACAACAACTTATAAACGAACCAACACATTATTGGGATGATTCCTCATCATTGATTGATCTTATTCTTATTAGTGAATCTGAACTTGTTGACAACTCAGGAGTAGGTGAATATTGTCTTGAAAATCAAAATAGATACCACTGTCCTGTCTTTGCTACTCTCAAACTTTCCAAATTATGTACGACATCTTATACTAGACGGGTCTGGTACTACAACAGAGCTAACATAGACTTATTCCAGCAAATACTATCAGCACATGAATGGCAAAGCGACTTCGATGACAACATTAACATAATGACAGACAACATAACTCATACGATACTTAAAGCAGCTTCCGATTCAATACCAAACAGAATTGTCACAATAAGACAAAAAGATCCGCCTTGGCTTAACGCCACAATAAAAAAAATGTTACGAAAACGTAGACGTCTCCACAACAGAGCTAAAAGCACTAACAGACAAGAACACTGGGCAGCCTTTAGACAACTCCGCAATAAATGTACGAACTACATTCGTACAGCTAAATCTCGCTTTTATAACAAAATTTCATCAAAATTAGAATCTGATAACTTGCACACAAAAGACTGGTGGAAAACAGTAAAACTATTAACAAGATTCAAATCAAACACTCATATTATACCCACCTTATTACAAAATGGCGCGACTTACGACAATGACATAGACAAAGTTGAACTTCTTAACAACTACTTTTGTTCTCAGCCATCACTTGATGATACTAACTTGGAACTTCCTCAAACACTATCAAATCTAATAGATGACCATCTTACAAATGTGCATATCACTGAATCTGATGTCTTTGATGTTCTTATTAATATCGATACAACCAAAGCATCAGGGCCAGATGGAATAAGCCCGTTCTTTTAATGAAATGCTGCTAGCCAACTAAAACATCCTCTTTCTGTTCTATTTAACACGTCACTTCTCAGAGGCAAATATCCTGATATTTGGAAATTAGCTAACGTAACACCTATCTTTAAAAAAGATAACCCCTCTTTCGTACAAAATTATCGACCCATTTCTCTTCTTAGTGTTGTTGGGAAAGCTATGGAAAAATGTATATACAAATATGTACACAATATCTTACTTAAAAATAACGTAATTTCTATGTTTAAATCGGGTTTTACTAAAGGTGATTCGACAGTCAATCAACTACTTGATATCACAAATGTTTTTGGCAAAGCTCTTGATGACGGTAAAGAAATCAGGGTTATTTTTCTTGATATAAGCAAGGCTTTTGATAGGGTTTGGCATAAGGGACTTGTTCATAAACTAAAACAAACTGGTATCAGCGACACCCCTCTAAAATGGTTCCAAAACTATCTCCAAGACCGAAGACAAAGAGTAGTTTATCTTGGCAATTTTTCTGAATATAAAGAGGTTCGAGCTGGCGTCCCACAAGGTTCTATACTTGGTCCTCTTCTATTTCTCATATATATTAACGATATTACCGACGAAATCAATGCTAATATTCGTCTTTTTGCAGACGACACTACTCTATATCTAACTGTTGAAAACCCCCAGTCATCTGCTCTAATTCTCAATAATTCTCTTTGCACAATTCACACCTGGTCCAATAAATGGCTTGTTTCATTCAATGCACAAAAAACAGAAAGCATGGTAATCTCTCGCAAAAAAAATAAACCTGTACATCCTACTCTATATATGAACAATGTAAGTATCCTGGATACAGAAACGCACAAACATCTTGGCATTATGTTTTCCTCGAACGGATCGTGGAAATCACACATAGATTATATTAAATCAAAAGTATTACTAAGAATAAATATCTTACGTAAATTCAAATTCATTCTTGACAGACGAACTCTACAATCACTCTACTTTGCATTTATACGACCATTACTTGAATACGGAGACATTATCTGGGACAATATACCTCTTTATCTACAAGAAGAACTTGAAACTTTTAATCTTGAAGCAGCCAGAATCGTTACTGGTACCACAAAACTCTGTTCTAAACACACATTATATATCGAAACTGGATGGGAACCGCTTTCTCATAGAAGAAAAAAGCACAAATTTATTCAATTCCATAAAATGTTCCACAACTTAACTCCTCAGTACCTGTCTGATATTATTCCAAACAGAACTCACAGAAGCACAAGACAATACAATCAAATACCGACTATTTTATGTCACACCGATTCCTACTATAACGATTTTCTTCCTTCTACAATCAGACAATGGAATGAACTTCCACAAGAACTTAAAGATACTCCTACTGTGACAACCTTCAAACGATTACTTAATTTAAACCTTACTAAACCACCCGCTTTTTACTGCTATGGATCGAGAATTCAACAAATTTATCACACCAGACTACGCACTAACTCCAGCTCCTTAAAGTCTACCCTCTGTAAAAAAATATCATAGATAATCCTTACTGCGACTGTGGCGAAATTGAAACAGTGTCTCATTTTCTACTGAGTTGTAACCTTTATTCTCATCTATGGAATAGATTTTTAACTCCACTACCATATACGCTTACAACTGAACTACTACTCTTTGGTGATAATTCTCTAACGTCCACACAAAACATTGAAATATTTAAATCCACTCAAAAATTTATATATTTTAGCAAACGTTTTCATTTACACTGATATTGTTACTTGTATCTTTACGATTCACAAATAATATGCAAATAAACACACTTACAGATTTTTAATTTTATTACCTGCATGGTATGAAAACCATTATAGTTTTTTTTCTAGATGCAACAAGCTTAACGTTTTTGTATTTGTTTGTTTTTGATTTTTTGGTATTTCTTTCTACCTAAAGGCGCATTTGAAAAATTATTTTATAAATACTTTCAGGAGACAGTTTTTATAAGTGTTCAACACTTGTTCTGAATCCTATTTGTCATACTCCATATTGTTTTCTTTTCTTTTCAACATGTATTTACTGAATTTGACGAATAAAATATGTTTAATAATAATAATAATAATAATAATAATAATAATAATAATAAAAAAGATTTAAAAAATGAATAATTATATACACTTGGCCTTGAGACATTTATGTTTTGTATCATTAAATGTGTCAAATAATGTTACCAAACTTTTAATTGAGAACTTAAAGGTGACAATTTAAATTTAGATAATTAATTTTAATTATATTTTATCGCGATCGTAAATTGTTCTTTTGATTGGCGTTTATGGCTTATAAAAATTGAAAATTTATTTAAAAAATGTCAATTGATGACCAGAAAATAAAATACTTGTGACAAATAATATAATGTTGCTATAATAGTAATATCATGATTTGAAAATATGTCTTTAAATAGTAGCTATATATACATTACGATTTTATGCTAAAATATTTGAATCACCAAAAATATATGTAACCTTTATTTTTATTTTTTTCTTACTATATATTTTTTGTTCTATTTTCAGTAACAAGCTTACTACCGAATGCCAAAAAGACTCAGCTTCACGATTCCATTTACCTGCTACATTTAACTAATAAAACAATTCCAATATTTACCTATGGAACGTTTCCATGGACACACTATCTGCATCGATTAAACAACATTGAACGTTACTAAATCAACCCATAAGCAGAAAAGACTTGATAAGCATCATCTAAAAATTTCTGTAATATGTTAACAAAATGACATCTTTATTTAGTAACTCCTGGTCATGGCTATTTTAACATTGATCGTGTTGGAACAAAGATGTTAGCAATTCCACTGACCAATCGGAGCCGGTTCACAACGAAACTGTATGAAATTTATGAATCTGTTGTATATATTAACAACATTAGACAACTTCAAAATCTGATCATTTATAACCTGTGGTAAAATTTGTCTGGTTATAACAAAAACTGATAGCAAAACCATTGATGTTCGGCGATAAGTACTTCTAGTATCGCATTTTCAATGGTAACGGGGATACAATTTCAATCTATTTGGAAAAAGTTAATAAACAATGAAGCTAATCATACACAAAAGTTGTCGGGTGTGGTCAGTTCCAGTAATATTTGGACGTTATATCAACACGTTCTCCATCACAAGTTATAAAAGTTAGATTTTATTTTACGATTTACAAACGATAAAGGCTTTTAACTCTTAATGGTACCAAAATCATCTAAAACATGAATAGAAAAAGGTGGTTTGTGTGTCTGTTGGTTATCATCTTTGGCAGTTTAATATTCTGCGTAGAGGATTGCAGTGTTCCTGAGTGTCTTTTCAAAATACGAGGATTACCGCCCATGAATATTATAGAACGATTTGACAAACCGGTTCCCGTGTTTGGTAAAGCTATGTCGCTGAAGTCTCCTAAAGGTTTTAATGAATGCTATGTAGACATAGGGAAATTTCTTAGTCTATATACTGATAAGTTTGATGGGACGGATTTAGTGGCCGTTTTTGGATTTAGATGTAGAAATTACGATTTAATACGATTTTCAGACTTCACTGGAAATGATTCAAGGCCGGAAAATGTGATGAGTTTTCTTCAAGTTGAAGGTTGTAGAATTTTATTAGATGACTATAACAAATTAGCCAATCGAACAAATACAGAACATGTTTTGTTTCGAGCACACGTAATCACGGATGAAAATACATTTTGTTCTGAAAACAACACTAATGACGATTTGAAAGCCCCTCAAAACGACACAAATGATGATTTGAAACTTCAGTGTAATTTATTTGATAGTGCTCTGGACGTATGGGTAGAGAATCCACCTAACAATAACGATACCAGTTTGTCATTTATAACTCAATGTGATAGTTCATTTCCTTTGATGAGAGAAGCTATATTTTCTGGCATGAAATGGAAAGAGATGCCCAAAGAAATTATGTACAAATTTCCAAATCTACAAACTTTAGAAATTACAAATAATTATCTAACTCAGCCCCCGAAGGAGTTTCCATGGACTGATTCTTTACTCTTCTCTCCAAGGAACATCTCGCGAACATCTAGCATGGATGAACAATATAGCAAGGTATATAATATCGAGATAGAAGCCAATCTAACAAGACGGGTATATCGGCTGGATAACAATCGTATAACAAATTTAACAGATTTCCAATTTCACGGGTACCTGCACATGATCAGTTTAAAAAATAACAACCTAAGTTATATTGGTCAAAATACATTTTCGCTTGTCAAAGGACTTCAACACATTTCATTGGAGGAAAATAATTTGACAGTATTACCAAAATATTTATTTCAGGGACTTAATAAACTTCGACATTTAAGTTTACAAGATAACGCATTGTATAAACTCGAACTTGAGACATTTGAAGATCTGGTACATCTGGTGTATTTGAATTTGGCAAATAATTCATTGAGTCGTTTGAAAAATCGATTATTTGTTAAACTGTTAAAACTAAAGGAAATACATTTAGAACACAACAAATTGATTTCAGTATCATCAAACGTGTTTCCAATCTCTGCTATTCATTTACATTCGATTTTCATACAGAACAATCCTTTACAGAAATTTCCAGAGTTTTTGTTTTATATAAGAAATTTAAAACAAGCTAATTTAAAAAATGGAAACATATCTTTCCGGAATTTCTCTGATATCATCGTTAGAGTAATTAACCCATACCTTATTGAAAGTATAGCGAGTACAACTTCGTCAGAAATGGATTTCACGAAAACTCCCGAACACATGCGAAAAATAGATCTTTCTTCCAACCGAATAAGGACATTCGGAATAGATTCTGAAATATTTAGCATTAAAAAATATTGGCAAAAATTGGAAATAATTTTAAAACATTTTCATTTTGTGCTGGATGATAACCCTTTACGATGTGATTGTGATGTTATACCGTTTTCAAATGTCGTTGATATGTTTGTTCAAAACAAAAGTTTTACTGGAAGAGAATATTTCTTCAACGAATGGAAATGTCAATGGCCAGAAGAATTAGTCAACCGACCAGTATTGAAGGTCAAGGAGAAAGAGACATACTGTGAGAAAAACATTACATCTTGTCCAGAAAATTGTACCTGTTATGAACGATCAATAAGTAAAATAGTAATTGTCGATTGTAGAGACAGGAACTTGAGAGAGCTTCCGAATATCCTTCCGAATGGAAAGTTAGAGTTGCGGCTACAGGGAAATAATATATCAACATTGTCATACAGGAAATATCTTAAAGAGGTAACTCGTCTGTATATCAATGGAAATGTTCTCGAACATATAGACAAAAAAGCTATGATAGCGCTTAGTAATGTACAGATTTTACATTTAGAGTCCAATATGCTGGCAAGTTTACCATTAGCCATTAAAAACATAAAATCAAAAGAGATCTATCTAAAGGGCAATCCATTCAAATGCGACTGTAATACACTATGGATGAAGTCATGGATTCTGAAAAATGCAAGTGTTATCAGTGACATTCCATCGATCGCTTGTAACATTGACGATGGGAAGGGGAGACAGTTTATCAGCGTCCCTGATGAAGAATTTATCTGTGTTGAAGGGTTCGATTCAATGAAACACATGGTGGCACCTGCCATTGCATGCTCTCTATCTATTGCAATTTTTCTGGCAGTCTTATGTTTTACTTATATCTTTCGACTTGAAATCAAAGTGCTTCTTTATATTTATTTTGGTATCCATCCCTTTGATAAGGACGAGAATTCTGGTGACGAAAACATCGACGTCGTTATAGTTCATTCACCGTTGATTACAGAATGGGTTAACGAAAATGTTGTTAGCTTCTTAGAACAAGATGGTCACCAATTTGTTGTATGTGAAATGACACGAGATTTTATAGCGGGATTCTCGTACCAGGAAAATATCACCAGTACTGTTCGACACAGTAAAAGAATGTTGATTTTACTTTCAAAAGATATGATGGACGATAACGATTTAATCAAAGTGGCTTGGAACGAAGCACAAGAAAAGATCAAAGAACATAGGATGAATTATGTCATTTTTATGACACATCATGTAGAGTCAAAACAGATACTAAATAAAGATTTAAAACGATATTTAAAAAGGGGAAGGTGTATTGATACTCAGGACAGTCTATTTAAAGAGAAAATTTTGTACTCAATGCCGGATCTTAAGGCCAGTAAAGTCAGTTCAGAACGTGGTCTCCCAGACTTAAGGGAAACTATACAGTACATGTATGGCCCGTTTGATGACAAAGATGTTGTGGACGACAATACGTTATTTATTGCTTATTCTGATAAAGAATTAGACTATACTCTCAAACACTTAAAACCAACATTGGAGAATCTTGGTCATAATCTGTATCTACCGGATAGAGACTTTATACCAGGTGCATCAAAAGAAGAAAATATATTAAAAGCGGTAGACAACTGCACCCACACCGTGTTCATGATATCAGGGGAAAATCTACAGGATGAATGGTCTCTTTTTACATTTAGATGTGCGATTGAAAAATCATTAAGACAAAAATGTAACCATCTTATTGTTCTTGTAGCAGACGATATCCGGTTTGAGGATCTGGATGAGGAAGTTAAATATTATATGAAAACACATGTGACACTTGACATACGGAGTAAGTGGTACTGGAAGAGACTGATCAATTCACTTCCAAGTCTAGCTCCAACGAAAGACCAAGAAAAAGAGTTGGAAGGCGATATTGATATGGACATTGATACACATATTTTATATCTAAATAAACGGAATTTAGAACAAAATGAAATCATTCCGAAAACTGAAAATGAACACATAAATCAGGCAATACATACTAACGATTGTACTTGTGATAAATGTGTTCTAGAGAATACCGATATAAATCATAGAGGTGATATCATAGAAATGAAGGTTATTGACGATAACACAGCTGGTTGATCTTTGGTATTATCAGGTTGTAAAGAAGGAAAAGGATAACAATAAAAGAATCTAGATTTAAAAAAAAAACAACTTATGTACACATTTATATGCATTTTATATTTTTAATTACGATCGATTAAAAGATATTGTATCGAAACTATGTACAACGTTATAGAAAGAAACCCGAGAAAATTAGCAAAAATAATGTAACATTAAATTGTTCTTCTCGGGTGGGTTTTGAACCTAGGCAAGCTTGCATCAACTGAAGGAAACTTAAAATCCTGTGTGTTTTTATGCCAAAAACAGGTATTTTATTTTCGCGAACATTTTTTACTTAAATACTGTGTATTATATAGCTACGACTTATTTAACAGTAGGCGGTATTTAGGCACATGTAATCGTGACATTGTGCAAATTAACCAACAACGAAAGGGTTACGATGGTAGCAAAACTAACGACAGGAACACACAAATGTAGTCTTATTATTCTACAACTGGATATAATATTACTTTAACCACTTGATTTTAAACGTTACTTTATCAACAGAGCAGCAATCTAGATTGATATACGGGTATCTTTATAGGCCTGATAAGGGGGCAGTAATGGAGCCTTGCCTTAGGATAACTATAATGTAACAATTATCGCCCAAACCAAGTCCGGGGTTTTATATACATGTATTTTCTTCCTCTTATGAAAAACATTTTTATAATGAGCCCCTATATATTAGTGACAGTATCATATACCACTGTTTGAATTTAATCATAAAAATACATTCAAAAAGTGGTATATGATACCACTTTTTTAATGTATTTTTATGATTAAATTCAAAAAGTGGTATATGACAACTGTTCAGACACTTTACCACCAACGTTACAAAAAACTTAAAACACTGGCGTTTTAAATACCAATGTCTAGTCACTTGAACAGCCAAATAAATTATATCAAACACCAATGTCTAGTCACTTTAAAGCCAAATAAATTGTATCAGACACCAATGTCAAGTCACTTGAACAGCCACAAAATTGATATCATGTTTGTTTATATGCAAGTCAGCTGTATCAGTGACATTGAGAGCTCTTATAAATGTCAATGCTTTAAATAGAAGAGATTTATTTAATGTAAATACAATGAAAATCTCAAAGTTAACACAAACCAATATGACAAACTTTAACAGAAAAAGAAATAGAAATAGAATAAGATCATCACAAACTAAAGACAAATATTGAAATTATAAGATTAAAAAAAACACAAACATACCAGTCCATGTCCTAATCGCAATCCATCCCCTCCACCCAACCCCAAGTAAAAACTATGAAAACTGGCAAATTTAGTTATATACGTGAACTTCCATCAGCTATACCCATCATAGGTTAGATAAACACCTCCAATTAAATCAATATCCCTTAAATTGTTAGCTATAATTTTTATTTGTAGAACAAAACATTCTTTGTAGGATATTCACAAACAAGAAACATATACTTGGCAGGTGCTTGTGTAACCAAGAACTAAATAATACAACTTGATGTTAAAAAGGCCAAATAAGGTAATATTTAAAAAAAATAGATATAAGGTTAACTGTTTATAAAACTCAAACATTTGAGAGGGGCACCAAATGACAAAATGGCGGTACATGTATTGTATAAAGTTGACTTTTATAATTATGGTACTTGTGTTGGACCTTACCAATCCTACTAAAAACTGCATAAAAGATCAACAACCTTAAATTATTACTGCATCGTGTAATGGAGGATCAATGTCTGTGCGATTACAAAACATCATCTATTGACCAAAAACAATATCATACAAACCATGATATGAGCAAAATTAGTACAAATACTGAATCAACATACATAGGCTTTAGAAATAATCAGGTACACCATGGAAATAAGAAATTATTTTTACTCTGTTTTGCCCTTATATGGGTTTCAGCAGTATGCTCTTGAACTTTTGGATATTAAAAACATAACAATAATAATTATTAAAAATCACTTTATTTTAATTATGATAATAAAAAGTGCTAGAAAAATAATAAATATCAAAAGATGATATGAAAACTGGAATGTAAAAGTTGTCAACAACAACAAACAAACAACACATGTACGTACATAATATTGAATATTAAACAATTAACAATGTAAATGTGCTGAATGTTTACGTAGAAACCATATCAAACTTTAAACAACTTCACATTTTCAGCCAAGAGATTCAAAGTGTATGTGGAACTGGTATATATCTATTTAAAAAACCATAATTAGGCTTAATAATTTCAATCAAAGAGATTCAGTGTTTGTGGTGGTATAAAATTGTTTAAACAACCATAATTATGCTTCAATGCTTTACAATTTCAACCAAGAGAAATTCAAATTTTTTAGATTAAATAATAGTCTTAAATTGCAACAAAAATCTCATTTGGCTTATAGGAGAGAACAGATAATTACCAGAAACCTCTAACTAGGTGAGTCAATTTTTAATGAAAACCAGCAAAAGTTTAAAAACAAAACAACATTTTTGGTTCAGAGGTAACTGAATTCGAATGGACAAAGGAACTAATATTATACTGTTAGATTGACAGATTAAATAGCTAAATGAAGAAAAATTTTAAGAAAACTAGAAAATTTTATTTAAACAACTCTTTTGCTTGAAATTAAATTATTTTTTGCCAAGGAAGTATGGAAAAAATGAAGAAATGACATTATTTATTTTCTATTTATATCAAATCTTAAATATTTAAAGCACATAGTTTTAATAAAAATTAACTTTTTGTTGTAATTAATAAGTTATATAAATACTAAATAAATACTGGTTACATGTACAATATCTGATAGACTTGTAAAATAGAAGATAAATTAATATATGTGATCTAAGTCATATCTCAAAACACTGTGATATTAAAGATGCAAAAAAATCTAAGTATCATATACGTTCAAATACAATATAATTTTGCTTTACTGACAAAGGCCATCAGCTTATAATAAATGAAAAATCTTACTTTAAAGTTCAAATTCAAATATTTTGGAAGGTAGAAAATAAAAAAAAAATTTTTGACCTAAGTGATCTTTAAAGAGAGATAAAATTTTAAAATCTTTATATTTGTTACTTAAATCTCATTAAGGCACTTATAAGTATATACACACAAACATTGAATACAATAAAAATCCATTCAGATTTATGGACATATCCTTGTTTATTTTTTAAAATTCACAGCCACTGCATTTTAATGTATTAATCAAATAAGTTACATAACTCTACTCTAGAAGTGTTCTGTAAAAGAAGAAAAGAAAGGAAGAAAAAATGAATGAAAGACAGAAAACATTTTTTAGTATTTTTTCAATTTTTTCATTAAATCAAATCAAAGTGAGTTTTTGTGTCATTAAGGTGCATTGGTTTTCAAACATCTATCCATTAAATGTCAATAAAATTCAATCACACACATAAAAGCATCATATTTTAACATTATTAAGTAAATATATATTGCGTATATATAGTATATGATACAATGGAATGTAAAATACTATAGATGAAGACAATACACAAAGCAAAAACGGAATTATATAAACAAAACACAAAAATCAGAAATAAAGGAAAGAGATTTGGTTTTATGTAATTATGACAAAAAAAGTCATTACAACATACATGTATAAATAATAACAAAAGAATCAATATTGGTTAAGGTTACACAAGGCAAAAAAGCAACCCCGACACAACACATAAAAAACAAGTAAATGGCAGAGATTTAATTCAAAATTCAGTCTGTCATAGTTCTGTAAATTTATCATGTTTTTCCTGTTATTTTTGTGCTTCAACGATTCAGATTATTATGACATATAAATTTCTTAAGAAATTTCTTTTTCTTTGTGTAACATTTCCCAACTTAAATATTTCCATAGCAATGAAACAGTGAATTGCTCACCATCACAAGTATCACAGTAATCCTCCAACTTTAATATGTAGTCTTAATTCAAGCTTGTATAACATGTATATATAACAATCATTGACAATGGTTGTGGTTTTGTATTTCACTCCACAAAAATATAACAATTGAGGATATTCATGATGGTATGCTTCATACACGATATTGATATAAGACACAGGTTTTCCAACATTTTACTTTTGTTTTTGAAACTGAATTTTAACCCAACCTCCAGGCATTCGAATTGATTTTAAGCTGCCTGAAACAAATTATGCGCACCTTGAATGGTCGGACAGGATATAAGTTTATAGTCATTTAAGAACAAGATTGATGTCATTTGGAAAATCTTTATTTTTGGAACAAGATTTAAATTGATGTAAGTAAGTGTTGTAAATGCTGTTTATTGAAGGAAACCATGGCAATCGACTTGGGAATATTACTGTTTTAACCAATTGGTATTAATCAATAGGTAACATATCTCAAGTCAGACATGCCTGCCGCTGTCTCTTGACTGAATCATGAGTAAATCACTTTAACTATTAAGCTACATACATTCATTATTACAATAATCTCTAAAGGATTTCAATTATAAAACAAAAACATATCATACTTCATATCACATCTATATACAGCAGAACCTGTCTAAATCCAAACACCCAGTTCAGTTCAGGTATTTTGTTTACACAAGTTCATTTAACAAACAATATTAATGATATGTTCTAATAATAGCATTTCAGTTGCTGAGAAATTTTGGTTCTCAAAAAAAGATTATAAATCAGTATATACATGTATGTCAAATGAGGTGAAGAATAGAGTAATGGTGTTTTAGATCCCTCAGAAATAAGAAAGCTGTATTGTTAAGGGGTTGTGGATGAAACTTGATACCCTGGTGAAGACCTCGACCTTTGGTGATGTAGGGGGGGGGGGGGGGGGGGGGGGGGGAGAGGTGCTTTTATCTGTGAGATGTGTTTCTATCTGTTATCACCAAGCCCAAATAAACCCAAATAAATAAAGAAGTTATCAACTGCTGCTAAACAAGTAAAAATATAAAGTCATACATTAACTATCTCAAGTCTGCATTTAAAAACAGGGTTGTCTGTAGAGACAGAAAAGATTGAATTCTTATATATCAGCATGATTTAAGATACATTTAAAACAAGTAGTATCTAATCTAGAACTTATTGCCAAATTAAAGAAGTTCTAATAACACAGGTTACATTTTCCTTGTGGATTTCATACATCAATCATAAACAAGCAAAAAATTCTATAAAACCATAATGATATCTCTAAACTGTTGTTTGACAAAAGACAATAAATGATTAAACACATCATGAGATCCTGTTAACTTGAATATAGATATGCATTAACATCACAATAACAACACAAGTATACAAATAAATAATACATATAAAGCCAAAAAGACTACACTAGTGTTAAGTGTTAGTCTGTGTGAAAATGTTTTGGGCCATTTTATAATATGAACCAAGTTTGTAAACAGAACAATTTCAACTGTGGTTGTATTCTATATGGGACATTTCCACTAAGAAAGTTGTTTGATTTCACTAGTGAAAATGTCATATTGTAACTTAATCTTCAAGAATCTAATTCATTGTTACAGTAGCAACACAACACCACACATCACACTACCAACCAATTGTTGGTTATCCTTTCTGCAGTGAATATTAAGCATTAAACATAGAGAGAGAGGGAGTAAAATTGTAAGTACATATAACAATGTACAGTGTATATATCATAGGTGAATATGACTCCCCTGTAATTGTCAAACTACAAAATTAAGTTTACAACTGGTGGATTTGGACCATATAAATATATAAAATGTAATTCATAAATCTGCCACATAAACATGATGTTGTTGATTGAATGATTCACCCAATATATATAATAGACATTTTTCCTGTGAACTCTAGATATAAATAAGCCAGGTTAAATACTAAGCACATCTCTGTACATGTACTGTGAGTCAACATATATATATGAACATTCAAAAAATTTTGGCACATCTCTTTAACTACAATGTTTTACTATCTCATATGTTTAAGTCTTCTATATTGAAATGCATCAATGTGTGCTTTAAGATTGAAATATATATATGTGTGTGTGTGTGTGTATATATATATATATATATATATATATATATATATATATATATATATATATATATATCTTTAAAAAAATAAAAATTGAAATCGTTTTAAAACTACCCGGTAACTGTTCTGAAATTTTCAAAAAGACTTAAAATTTTATTCTGCAAATTTAAGTAAATTAAGACTTTTTATCATTGAATTAATTTTACATTTCTATCCATGACAATGGATACTTAATTTTCATGTTGAATAAAAACAGGACATCTTAAATATACATGTAGCAAAATAAGATGCTTACAAACATGACAAATTGAGTTTCATTATATTTATATATCAAAGATGCGGGTTTTTTTTTTATTGCTTACCATTTTAAATACATTTTCTTGTTAACACTGAACATTTTACTTTCTTTTTTCCTTCTATATATGTACTGTACTTTCACCGTTGCGATATGCTGCATCATTTTTAAAGTTTTTATAGCTAAGTGGTACATGTCTTAAGTGTCCGCTTCTAACAGCCCAAACTCCAATTCCAACCAATAGGGCCACACCCAGTACAGCGGCTCCAAGACTGATACCTACAGTCAAAGCCACTTGTTTACTATCATCCAAACCACCACCAGCATTGACTACGGCCACTATAACAAAAACAAATAAGTTGTACACACTCTGAATACTTGTTAAGACTAAAATTTGTATCAATTAGGAAGCTGTCATATCTGATAAAATATTAAAAAGTTGAAATTACTGGATACAGTGCAACTTCGGAATACTGGTCTCGTACGAGAATGAGGAATTTGGGCAGTTTTCAGAGGGGCCAGTATTTAGAGGGCCTCATAAATCTGGTTGTCCAATCCAGTCCGAATCTTATCCATTTCAGAATTTTATCAAACTGTGCATTGACTAAAGACATACTAAATGTCATTACATTCGCATAAGCATTGATCATACATATAATTCTTGAACTTAACAAGTACCTTGTGTATAAATTCAAAGCTTAAAAGATAAATAAAAACAACTGTACAATATCAAAAACGTATACATGTGTGCTGCATTGTGTTAGTAAGGCAGAGGAGGTACAGTTTCCGGATGAAAAGAAAAAAATTATTTTTTAAAATATAGTTTTTGTAAGTTATATATACTTTTTACATCATATGAAGGAAAATATTATCCACATCACTTAAAACAAGGGCGGATTAGTTAATTACATGCCTATTCGGTATTTCTAGTTACCAATTTTCAGATCGTGGTGACAGGAATGTTTTGATATTAAATAGTAATAGTTTTTTAAAAGTGTCTATTAAATAAAAAAATAATGATTTCTTAAAGAAAAAAATTATCTTAATATTTTTTGCATTGCGCAAGTTGTTAAATAAATGTTTTGATCACCATAATAAGAAAATCAATGACCTGATTCAAGTGAGGGGTACTTCATGGGTAAAAACCTTGAAGTAAAGAAATTAAAACCATCAGAAAGACAATAATTGCAATAATTTGATTATCGAACAATAAAGGAAACCACTGAGGACTTTGAAATTTTGTGAGTTGGTTTTCATCTTATGCCAACATCTGAATTATAAAACATACTTAATTACATAAAACACTAAAACAAAACAATCAATTTGGTGTGATTAAAAACCTATGTCCTGTGTCTCTGTTAAGTTAAAAAAATCTCTCCAGAGTTACAAGAAGAATAGGACACCTGTCACAGCTACAGAGGCCACTTACATCAAAAGGACTGTAACAAAGAAGAATAGGACACCTGTCACAGCTACAGAGGCCACTTACATCAAAAGGACTGTAACAAAGAAGAATAGGACACCTGTCACAACTACAGAGGCCACTTACATCAAAAGGACTGTAACAAAGAAGAATAGGACACCTGTCACAGCTACAGAGGCCACTTACATCAAAAGGACTGTAACAAAGAAGAATAGGACACCTGTCACAACTACAGAGGCCACTTACATCAAAAGGACTGTAACACCTGTCACAGCTACAGAGGCCACTTACATCAAAAGGACTGTAACAAAGAAGAATAGGACACCTGTCACAGCTACAGAGGCCACTTACATCAAAAGGACTGTAACAAAGAAGAATAGGACACCTGTCACAACTACAGAGGCCACTTACATCAAAAGGACTGTAACAAAGAAGAATAGGACACCTGTCACAGCTACAGAGGCCACTTACATCAAAAGGACTGTAACAAAGAAGAATAGGACACCTGTCACAGCTACAGAGGCCACTTACATCAAAAGGACTGTAACAAAGAAGAATAGGACACCTGTCACAGCTACAGAGGCCACTAACATCAAAAGGACTGTAACAGACTGGGTTGAGTGAGATTTAAATATTCTTACCATCTCCCGCAAACATGACAAATGGACCAAAATTACTGTCATTAGTATTCACTGATGCGTTTCCGTGATACGTCCAAAATGGAGATTCTCTTTTGTCCCTTGTTACCTCCCCTGACAATTTAAATTCAGAATTCACTTGGATTCTATCACTTAACTGCTGTGCTGTAGACATTCTGAATATAACCGTCCTCCCGTCGTCATTAGACACTCCTATTTGACAAATAAAACTGTATTATTACATCTACACATAATCATCTTAATTCTCTATAGAACAGTGATTAAAGTCTGAAATTTTGTAGTCATGTGGAATTTCCTTTAGAATGTTAGATGTTCATTTCAGATCTTTTGGAAACCATGTAAAATTTTTGGCAGGGTTTGTTTATCTCCATGTTGGGACTAAGATGCTATGCCTGGTCCAACTCAATACTGCAATAAAGATGACCAGGTTGTCTATTTCAAGTTGAGGACTAGCTGGCATGGTTTGTCTATTTTAAGGTTAACTCACATTTCTGTATATCTGCAAATGTCAATTCAATGAAACTAGATGAATTGGAACATGTAAAATACTGTCTTGTTTACAGAAGTTATCATGGAGCCTACTTGGTCATTTATCAACAACCCTTGAATCAAAACTAGTGGACTTTTTCTTACTACATAAGAATAAACTGTAAACATGCACATGCACCACATTCACTTACACACACATACACCCTACCTCAACACACACACACACACACTTTTGGTAAACATCTAGCTATCTTCATCAGATGACATGGTTACACAACTGTAAATTGTTTCTCTCTGGCTTTATATCACTGAACAATGAATACTGTTTACAAACCTTGTATATCAAACTGTGCTGTATCATCTTTAAAAGTAGCCAGTACGACTCCATACTTATCTAGTTGTACAGAATGTACAGCCAATGAGCAGGGTATATGTTGTTTACTGTAGACATAGTAACCACTCCATTTAGCTTCATCAACAAATGCCTGTTTCCAGTCACCTGGAGGTAATGCTGAAGACAAAGAATAATGAAAAAATATGAAATATCTACATGTAATGGGACATTAAATAATAATAAGGTCATGTTGTGGAGCAATACATTTATGCACTTGTACAAGTTGATTAAAGGATTGAGTGATTGATTGATTGAAAAATTGTTTATTGATTTATTATTACGGGTATTTTTTTAACTATAAATTGAGCTGTGCTGAAAATAGCACTTGATCTGTATTTCACTGTACTAAACAATTGTGCAATTTTTAGAAAATTGTATGATCTATTCTAAAGGTATTATCTGGAAATCACCTGAAAAAAGGCAGAGAAATGAAAGGTTCTTAAGATTTTAAAAGTTTTTCACTATTTCCTCCCTTATGGTGACCCAAGGGGAGATAACTCCTTCATTTGTGCAAATCTGAAAGGTCTTCAACCAGGCATGATGGTAACCAAGTTTCATTAAATTTGGCCAATTGGTTTTAATGGAGAAAATTAAAATGTTAAAAGTTTACACACGATGCATAATGGACAAAGATGATAAAAACAGCTCATCTGAGCTTTTAGTTTCAAGCATAAGAAAATTTGGACTGGATTGGATCAATTATGTTTTACACTCCAGTCAAGATTTTTTCACTTATCATGTTTACATTAAAGTTGTCAGTTCAAGTATAGTGGAAAAACCTAAAGTGCCAAGAGAAAACCTTCAACCTTTGACAAACTGACAAACTTTCTCACACTAGGATCTACTACAGTGATCAAACCTATTAGTGAGAGACATTGTGATATGTAGACCTCTCCATCATGAGACTATGTTTCTATTCTTGGTAGCCAAAATTGCCATTGGCTACTAATTTCTGAGAAATTCTTTCAAAAAGTAACATATTTTAGCAAATTTGTGAGAAAATACTTTAAAAAAGACTATATTTTCACAAATTTTTGAAATTTGGCTACTAGTAATTTTAAATTTATGGAAACATAGATGAGGACTGCATTAAACAGTAGATATAACATTGTGATATGTAGACCTCTCCATCATGAGGACTGCATTAAAGAGTAGATATAACAATGGTCAATGAGATTGATTTTTTAATGCAAGAAATGATAATATATACCTGTTGATGTTGATTTCTCTGCAGACACCTGGCACCTGATTGTAACAATAATGGTTATGTAAATTACATAAGTCAGAAATCCTCTGATATAGTATCCCTCCATTTTACTGTTGATGTTTATGTTACATACTGGGTTAGATTGTCTGAAACAAATATATATAATAAATTTTAGAACATCACATGTTAACTTGTTGAATAATCAATGAACAACTGCAGGAATACTATTGTGTTTAGAAATTGTCTGCCCTTGACAATGCATAGCAACAGGACTTTACTAGGTTAAGTCCCCTAACATCCGAGTATAGTCCCTCATGTGACTCCTGCAAACCAAATCAAGTTACTCCCCTTTGTTAGGGTGACATTGTTTATTGTTGACATCCAATTCAAAATGGCACATTTATGAATGTAAATTCAGATGATATAAATGACTTGTCCAAACTAATAATACGAAGAAGGTCAAAAAGTAGAGCAAGGAAAATTAATGATGATCTAAGGAGATCTATTAAATCAACAATATTTGTGTGACTTGAATTTTTTTAAAAATTCTTATTGCGTTTGAAAATTCATGGTGTTGAATAAAATAAATACTAGTAGTTAATTTGAAAATCATTTTTTGTTCAGACTTGTAAACAAAAACATATGATGTACTAAATTCATTACGGACCTTTCCCTCAGGAAAAGTTATCCTATAGTGTTGCTAAGTGAGTCATATTAACCTCACCAATTGGCTTGGTCACTATACCTATTTTGACTACATTTGTAGCACTCTGGGTAGCTTAGTGGTAGAGCACTTGCCTATAGTGCGGGAGGTCCCGGGTTCGATCCCCGGTCTGACCCTGCATTTTTCTCCCTCCTGTTAAACATTATAGGAGAGCAGTTCCATAACAGAATAATATATAACATTATTTACAAATGTACATGGAGCACTCTTCAAATAAAAAAGTAGTGCTGTAAGACTCTGTATTTCTCCCATTTTTGTTTGGTGTTCAGCATAAATATTAATGATAATATGGAATTTAAATGATTACACCAAATAAATGCTAGTTATATATACAAAATATATCAGTAGTGTTGTACAATTCTGGAAGAATCATCCTGTATTCCCTTCTGGTGTTTGTAAACAAATAACTCTACATGTGCCACATCATCTAATTTTGAGAATTGTTTTTCCAAGTTTGGTGAAAGTTCTTCATGTGGAAGACATTACACATGACATTTAGCATGTTTAGTATTGCAATTATGGTACAAACTGTTTAGAACATAATGTATAGACAAGGGTTAGGGTTAGGCTGTGAAAAAATAAACCATGTGACAGAGTTGTATATTAAAAAATGACAAGGGAGTTCTTATTCAATTGAGGAAAATTAAATGATTTATTAACAATACAGGCACAGTGTAAGATATGTAATTTTTCATAGTTTATTATATAACTTATGTCATATTTACCCTAGCTGGCCTGAACTTCGTTGCCTTCAAAAGCAACTGTCGCAGAACACTGGCTAAATCAGAAAGTAGATGTCCACACAGGATTTCCCAAAACATTTAATAAAGGCTTGCAAGCGAGTTTTGACAATATCCAATAAAAATTATCCCGGAAACAAAATCCTAATTTTTTAGTAGGTAGCCATTAGACAATTTTAGCAGTTAGCACGTTTCAGGAAGTTCATTCTAACAGGACTGGTTATCTGGTGATGGGATTACCTATAAATTACCTAGTCACACATAGAAAATTGTTACTTACCTCTTATTTGGCAACTTTTCATACGGTAAATAGGTTTGTATTCAGAATGCGACTAAGGATGTCGCCATTATTGTTGTTTTTTGTATTTTCCTCCGCTGTCTGGAGAACCGTATTTTTGAGAACCATTATTTGCGTACAAACGATAATGATATAGTCGTAAGCACAGGTACATAAAATATATGTTCTAAAATTGTTAAACTTGTAGTTAAAGTTTTACACATTCATAAAAGTGTAAGAGCTAAAAGCTGGTAAAAAGCATAGCTTCCATTTAAACAAGGATTTCTGTTTACGTTTTCGGAATTAGAATGGCCCTTTGATAAAAATCTACGTTTTTTTTTTCTTTGACCCCGAAGTCTAATCCATACTGGTTCTAGCAGTGATACAGCACCGAAATGACGGCACATTTATCAGTCACCGTGGCCGTAGCGGTACGAAGAAAAACTTGGGGAAATGAATTGAGAATTTCTACTGTAATCTCCATTATCAACTTTAAAGAAAACTAAAATTTCCCCTGTTATAATAGTTATGACTACATATAAAAGACTGGTTTCTATATAAAGGAATCATTACACGTTCTTTATAACCGCGGCAGTTTATATCAATCCCTTAGTGTATATTACAATACCTTGGTATACAAATTATCACGCATTTATTTCGATATATAATATAATTATATCAGCACCGGAACATAACTTAAACTAATTGATAAAAAAATTAAATTACAAGTACCTTATCGTTTATGACACATAGTCATGGTAACCACAATACTTATGCTTTAAATATGTGTAGGCATGACAACATAATCTATATACTGTTTTCTGGACACGTGTTGATAACTAATCCAAAATTTATCTTTTTCGTTTTAAAATATAAAGTTTATATTCATACCTCATTCGTATATTTCGTTGGTTTTACATGTAAGCATACTTCATCTTCTTCAAGGTGTTGTAATGTTTTCGATAACAATAATAACTGCTCAACGTGCAACGCTAGGGACATCTAGTTACTTGTTATGTTGCTATGGAATGTATTAGTGCGTACTGAAAATCAGCTTTGTTAGCAAGGTTGATTTTTCTTATTCATTTTAATCCCAAAAATATCATATATTTCAATAACAGGTGGTGGCGCATATCAAGCATTCAGAATTGAAAAAAAAAATCTCGCTATAACAAACGTAGAGATGGTATATAAATAGTATGTGAGGTTTGATTAACCAAAAAAGTGAATGAATGAAAGAAAGAAAGAAAACATAGCAAATCATGTAAACAGTAAAGTATACAATCTTTAGTTTGATTGGAGTTGGTCATCTCAATAGTAAAAAATCTATGAGGTGAAATAAACAGTGGTAATTTATACATCATTGACATTAATAGTACTTCAGGAAAGAGTCCCATTTGTATCTTCCCATCATTGACATTAATAGTACTTCAGGAAAGAGTCCCATTTGTATCTTCCCATCATTGACATTAATAGTACTTCAGGAAAGAGTCCCATTTGTATCTTCCACTGATATTTTTTGAATGTAAAATTCCAGTTTGGGACAGATCCCCTTGTTTGCCGACGATCAGTTCGCTTGTCAAAGGTCAACGTATTCTCCGGCTACTCTGACTTTCTCATCCTACAAAATAATCATCGCCTCAATAGAAGCGAAAAAATTTTGACTAAGGTGTGAAAAGCCATTACCCATTACTCGCCACAACTCTGTATAATTTCAGTTTAGGATGAAAAGTCATAAAATGGCCAAACAAAGTCATTTAAGACATTTTTGATAGCACGTTTTTATTGTTTTACATAAAAAGATAGGTTGATTTTGACCACCAGTAATTATATACATGTATGTTAAACTAATAATAAAACACAATTATGATAGAAAATTAATTGGATAATTATAGTTTTATGTCGTGTGTTGATATTAAAATATAAGATAGATCAATTCTCAAATTGATACTTTAGAACAAATTAAATAGACAGATCAAGATAGTTTTAAAATAAACCAATGGAACGACAGATATCATCGGGTAATATTAACCCCAACGCCTGTCGAGTTGTTGTAATTAAAATTAGATTGGTGATAATGCTTCAATTGGCGTAGTTGTCATTAAATCAACCACTGGAATTAGGATTAATTGTTTGGATTAATCCACAATTATTTGATTTTAAGGTCATGTAAGAACGTAATAACAAGTCGTTTTTGATACATTTAGTCCAAGCATGGAGTGCTCAGTTAAAACTTTATTTCTTATTTTTCTGTTTTTTATTTTCACTCAAGGTAAGTAAGTATAAGATTTAATAAATACAAGATTTTACCATAGTAACTGGGGAGATATATTTAATCGGCTCGTGTTTTATTTCGTTTCTAAATTACTAACTTGACAAAATCAAAATATTCAGAAAATATTTGATTTATCAATAGGCTATCTTCCCCTGGGAGATAAAAACACTTAAACTTACCTATAATAATAATAATAATAATAATAATAATAATAATAATAATAATAATAAATAAGGATGTCGTTTGGACCAGACAAGTGTGCGGTCCTAGAAATGAGAAGAGGAAGGCAGGTTGGCAGCAATGGAATACATTTACCAGACAATCAGCTTATCAGAGAAGTTGAAGAGGAAGGTTATAAATACCTAGGCATTCTGCAGTTGGACAAGACTCTTAGTACCAAGATGAAAAGCAAGATAACATCAGAGTATGTGAGATGAGTAAAGAAGCTATGCAGATCCAAACTGAATTGAGGAAATATGATCAGTGGCATCAATGCGTGGGCGGTAAGTGTATTACGTTACAGTGCAGGTATTGTGGATTGGACAATGGAAGAGCTGGTCAGCATGGATGGAAGAACTAGGAAAATTTTGTCAATGTCGGTGGATGTATGCACACTAGAAGTAATGTTGCGAGACTGTACCTGCCGAGGAAGAAAGGAGGAATAGGGTTAATAAGCAATGAGAAGTGTGTAAACAAGGAAAGTAAGTCATTACATTGCTATCTGAGAGAGACCACAGAGTGGATGCTTCAAGCTGCTTTAAAGGAGAAGGTGATAGATGAAGAAGAGAACCTACAGGACTACCAAAAGAGGAGGCAAGAAGAGAAAATCAGGAACTAGAAGGAGAAACACCTGCATGGAGAGCAAACAGCAGATGTAGCTGGAAAGGATTCCTGGAGATGGCTTAGGAATGGTTTTTTGAAAAAGGAGACAGAAGGTCTGGTCCTAGCCGCTCAAGAACAAGCTTTAAGAACAAATTCGATCAAGTACAGCACAGATAAGACTTCAGAGACATCTCTGTGCAGATTGTGTGGAAACTCTACTGAAATTGTAAGACACATAATCAGTGGATGCAAGAAGCTTGCCCAGGGGGAGTACAAAAAACGCCATGACAAGGTGGCCCTTCGGGTGCACTGGGAGATCTGCAGAACGTATGGGATAGAATGTACAGACAAGTGGTATGACAATTAGCCATTGGCAGTTGCAGAGAACAGAGATGTTCGAATCACCTGGGACATGATTGTTTATACAGATAAGAAGCTAAATCATAATCGACCGGATAATACTTTACTACGGAAAGATACACAGGAGTGGACACTTATTGACATAGCTGTTCCAACGGACCAAAACATCATCAATACTGAGGAAGAAAAATTGGCTAAATATCAAGAACTAGCATTCGAAATTAAGAGAATCCATGCAGCATCAAAAGTGACAGTGATACCAATCGTGATGGTGCACTTTGAACACTCTCAAAGAACGCAAAGACCTGGTATGGGAAGTTAGACATACCTGATATATATAGTTGGGAGTGCACTGTTGTCGGCTATCCTTGGAACAGCTCACATATTGCGGAAAGTTTTATGTCTCTAAGCTGCGGGAAGTAGCTGAGACAAGACAGAGAGGAACCAGAAGAACATCACAGGACTGGAGGGAATGACAAATAAAAAACAAAATAATAATAGTTATTATTATTATAATTATAATTATTATTATTATTATAACAAATTTGCCATGCTATCATCGATGTTTCTATTTCAGTAACCCCTGGTCTTTGTAAGGCGTTTAACAGTAGCTGGGAGGACTGGAGTAGTTCGTTTGACTGTACATGATTGTTTTTCAGAAACAAGTTGTATTTCTATTTCAGTAACCCCTGGTCTTTGTAAGGCGTTTAACAGTAGCTGGGAGGACTGGAGTAGTTCGTTTGACTGTACATGATTGTTTTTCAGAAACAAGTTGTATTTCTATTTCAGTAACCCCCGGTATTTGTAAAGCGTTTAACAGTAGCTGGGAGGACTGGAGTAGTTCGTTTGACTGTACATGATTGTTTTTCAGAAACAAGTTGTATTTCTATTTCAGTAACCCCCGGTATTTGTAAAGCGTTTAACAGTAGCTGGGAGGACTGGAGTAGTTCGTTTGACTGTACATGATTGTTTTTCAGAAACAAGTTGTATTTCTATTTCAGTAACCCCTGGTCTTTGTAAGGCGTTTAACAGTAGCTGGGAGGACTGGAGTAGTTCGTTTGACTGTACATGATTGTTTTTCAGAAACAAGTTGTTTTTCTATTTCAGTAACCCCTGGTCTTTGTAAGGCGTTTAACAGTAGCTGGGAGGACTGGAGTAGTTCGTTTGACTGTACATGATTGTTTTTCAGAAACAAGTTGTATTTCTATTTCAGTAACCCCTGGTCTTTGTAAGGCGTTTAACAGCAGCTGGGAGGAGTGGAGTAGCTGGACTGACTGTTCTGTGACGTGTGGGTTCGGTACATCTACAAGGTACCGGGTATGGAAGAAAGATGGTATAATACTGGACTTTACATTCAGAGATATCAGAGAATGTTGGGTACAAGCTCACTGCCCAGGTATTTTAATTATAACAAGGTCGTTATTTTTTTTATTACCTATTATTGATATTAAAATGTATGATATTGTGGGACCTTCACTTAAGTATGTCTCAAAATAATAATGTATGTAAAAAAAAAATCTAGTTTCGTAAAACAAAATAAACATATAGGGTTTAAAAACACGCAATGTCATGTGCTTATTTTGTAAAACGTTTAAAACATGTATATAAGATTTAATTTCAAAATTCTCTTTGGAAAATCGACCAACATTTCCAAACTATCTTTTGTTTTAAAATCACCCTTTGCTAGTTAATAAGATAACAAGAAGAATAGTATTAGGGGTATGACTATATGACTACAAACTAGTATTGCCCTTTCTCCTTTATTTTCCCTGTTTTTTTCTTTTGACGTGTAAGTGCCTCATTTGATTTTTAAGTTCACGGATCATGGGGACGATGGAGTGATTGGGACAGTTGTACAGCTATGTGTAATGGTGGTGTACATAGGCGTGGTAGGGTGTGTAACTTCCCAGTACCTCAGCATGGTGGCAGGGACTGTGACGGTGCTAAATGGGAGGTCAAGGAATGTAATAAAGTAAATTGTCCAAGTAAGTTGTAACAGTTACGCATATTTTATAACCACCGATTAGACGAACATCTCCAATCAAATCGGAGATGATAAGATTTCAAAGTGACTGACTAGATGTATATATCCAATCAATTTGGGGTGGTAAGATTTCATAGTGACTGACTAGATGAACATCTCCAATCAAACTGGGAGTGGTAAGATTTCATAGTGACTGACTAGATGAACATCTCCAATCAAACTGGGAGTGATAAGGTTTTTATAGTGACTGACAAGATGCACATCTCCAATCAAACTGGGGATGGTTAGATTTCATAGTGACTGACTAGATGAACATCTCCAATCAAACTAGGGGTGGTAAGATTTTCATAGTGACTGACTAGATGTACATCTCCAATCAAACTGGGGGTGGTAAGATTTCATAGTGACTGACTAAATGAACATCTCCAGTCAAACTAAGGGTGGTAAGATTTTCATAGTGACTGACTAATGAACACCTCCAATCAAACTGGGAGTGGTAAGATTTCCTAGTGACTGACTAGATGAACATCTCCAATCAAACTGGGAGTGGTAAGGTTTCATAGTGACTGACAAGATGAACATCTCCAATCAAACTGGGGATGGTTAGATTTCATAGTGACTGACTAGATGAACATCTCCAATCAAACTGGGGGTGGTAAGGTTTCATAGTGACTGACTAGATGAGCATTTCCAATTAAACTGTAGATGGTAAGATATCATAGCGGCTGACTAGATGAACATCTCCAACCAAACTATATATTTGGTTTACATTTAATTAGTGATTTTTGTCTTTCATAACTTTTTTTACTTTATTATTTCTATTGTTTAAAGAAACTACATTATTGATGTCACTTTTTACTGCACATCGAGTTTAGATTTGTAAACTTGTCAACATTCTATAAACACTGTTAGACCAGATTGAATTCTACTGATTCACCAACGATATATTGTAAGCTCAAATCAAAGAATCAGATTTCCACAAAAAGTGTTTTGTCATTAAATCACCTGTCTGTTTAAAGACGAGAATTTTATAGTCAGTGGTAATATTTGTCTTACTGTCATTGAAGGAACTGCATCAGTCAAATTATTGCCATTATTTGGTGAGTAACAGGTTGTTTTTTACAGTTAAGCACTACTCTGCAATGGTTACCGTCTACATTAAGATAATTTGGCGAGAATGTCCATTTATTAACGCTAACATATACCACCTTAATCTTAAATGTCAGGTGTCAAACCACATTTACTTGAGTCTATTTTAGTGGATGTTCTGTTTCTTGCAATTGCAGATTAATTTCTTCAGTTTAAAATCTGGTTTGTTTCAGAAATACCTGTTGGGTTCAGACTTTCACTTTGCACTAAATCACATTACTTATGTGAAAGTCAGAAACATTGTGTAAACCAGGAAGTAAGATGTGATGGAAAGTTAGATTGTCACGATGGGACAGACGAAAAAAATTGTATGTTTTACGTTCCAGATTCTAAAGGTAGCTAAAACTTTATTGATCGTCGTTTATGTAACTGTATTAAGGTAATTAGAGAAACTTCGAGTTCCCTATAATTATCTTCATTATTTTATTTTTATCTTTAAAATTTCTTATCAAATTAATTAATTTATATATTTTACATGTATTTTATTTACTTATTTATTTATTTATTTGTTTACATGTCTTTTATTTATTTTTTTACATGTCTTTTATTTATTTATTTATTCTATTTATTTATCTATTTATTTACTTAGCATTTTGCCTATCTTGTATTGAACCACCACCATCACCGCTATCACCACCACCATCATCATCATCATTATCATCATCATCACCATCATCATCATCGTCGTCGTCGTCGTCGTTGTATGCTTTTCTTTTTTGTTAAGATGTATCCCACAAGTTATTTTAACAAAACCGATAAACAAGATCAGCTGCTTACAAATTACATCAGTGTATCACAGTGTATCACTGCAAAAGCAAGATCGAATACTAATTGAATAGAGAATACCTAGTGTGAAAAAATATTTGTAGTTCACTTGCAATATACTTTTCTCTAGGCACTCTTATTCAGTTTATTTATTATCCCGGAACTCAGCAACTAGATTAAATGAGAATTTGTTTTTATCTGAAAGCATTTAATAGAATAGTCGATATTTCTTCAATATTACAAAAACACACGACTAGTCTTTAACACAAGTGTCCGTACAAAGTCGGGAGTTTTATAATTAGCGATCTCAATAGTCCTATAACCACACTACTGATCGTTAACACAAGTGTCCGTACAAAGTCGGGGGTTTTATGATCAGCGATCCCAATAGTACTACAACCACAACACCGGTCTTAAACTCCGTCCAAAGTTGGGAGTTTTATGATCAGTGATCCCAATAGTACTACAACCACACCACCGGTCTTAAACTCCGTCCAAAGTTGGGAGTTTTATGATCAGCAATCCCAATAGTGCTATAACCACACTACTGATCGTTAACTCAAGTGTCCGTACAAAGTTGGGAGTTTTATAATTAGCGATCTCAGTAGTACTATAACCACACCACCGGCCTTTAACTCCGTCCAAAGTTGGGAGTTTTATGATCAGCGATCCCAATAGATCTACAACCACACCACCGGCCTTAAACTCCGTCCAAAGTTGGGAGTTTTATGATCAGCGATCCCAATAGTATTACAACCACACCACCGGCCTTAAACTCCGTCCAAAGTTGAGAGTTTTATAATCAGCGATCCCATTAGTACTACAACCACACCACCGGCCTTAACCTCCGTCCAAAGTTGGGAGTTTTATGATCAGCGATCCCAATAGAACTACAATCACACCACCGGCCTTAACCTCCGTCCAAAGTTGGGAGTTTTATGATCAGCGATCTCAATAGTACTACAACCACACCACCGGCCTTAAACTCCGTCCAAAGTTGGGAGTTTTATGATCAGCGATCCCAATAGTACTACAACCACACCACCGGTCTTAAACTCCGTGTAAAGTTGGGAGTTTTATGATCAGCGTTCTCAATAGTGCTATAACCACACTACTGATCGTTAACTCAAGTGTCCGTACAAAGTCAGGAGTTTTATAAATAGCGATCTCAGTAGTACTATAACCACACCACCGGCCTTTAACTCCGTCCAAAGTTGAGAGTTTTATAATCAGCGATCCCATTAGTACTACAACCACACCACCGGCCTTAACCTCCGTCCAAAGTTGGGAGTTTTATGATCAGCGATCCCAATAGAACTAAAACCACACCACCGGCCTTAACCTCCGTCCAAAGTTGGGAGTTTTATGATCAGCGATCTCAATAGTACTACAACCACACCACCGGCCTTAAACTCCGTCCAAAGTTGGGAGTTTTATGATCAGCGATCCCAATAGTACTACAACCACACCACCGGTCTTAAACTCCGTCCAAAGTTGGGAGTTTTATGATCAGCGTTCTCAATAGTGCTATAACCACACTACTGATCGTTAACTCAAGTGTCCGTACAAAGTCAGGAGTTTTATAAATAGCGATCTCAATAGTACTACAACTACACCACCGGTCTTTAACTCTGTCCAAAGTCAGGAGTTTTATAAATAGCTATCTCAATAGTACTATAACCACACTTCTGATCGTTAACACAAGTGTCCATCCAAAGTCGGGAGTTTTATGATCAGCGATCCCAATAGTACTACAACCACACTACTGGTCGTTAACTCAAGTGTCCGTACAAAGTCAGGAGTTTTATAAATAGCGATCTAAATAGTACTACAACCACACCACCGGTCTTTAAATCCGTCCAAAGTTGGGAGTTTTATAATTAGCGATCCCAATAGTACTACAACTACACCACCGGTCTTTAACTCCGTCCAAAGTTGGGAGTTTTATAATTAGCGATCCCAATAGTACTACAACCACACCACCGGTCTTTAAATCCGTCCAAAGTTGGGAGTTTTTTAATTAGCGATCCCAATAGTGCTATAACCACACTACTGATCGTTAACACAAGTGTCCGTCCAAAGTCAGGAGTTTTATAATTAGCGATCCCAATAGTACTACAACCACACCACCGGTCTTTCATTCCTTACAAAGTCGGGAGTTTTATGATCAGCGATCCCAGTAGTACTACAACCACACCACCGGTCTTTAATTCCTTACAAAGTCGGGAGTTTTATGATCAGCGATCCCAATGTTTGTCTTGTTTGGATGTTTCTGACATTTTTTTAGTATCACGTGTTCATGGTAACGCTGACTGTTGTCATGTTAATTTTTCTTTCTCCTGTTGTAGGTGTGTCCATGGTTATGTGGAGAGGAACAACTTTAGTTTTACTTAGATACTGTATAACACAGTTACTGATGTTCTATGTTCATAGATGATCAAATGCGTTAAAACATAGACCACATTCACAGTAGGGCTTTAAGTTTACAATTCAATAGCATTCTGTGGTATGACTACAAAAACCATATGTGTTCAGCTGATTTGGTTGGAGACCCAATACGAGTATGAAAGTGAAGATGTGTCATAAAAGTATTGGACTACTTTCTAGTATAATATAGAATTCGGAGGAATACCTATTATCGTTAAAAATGTCCCCAATTGTGTCGTTTATGTAAATTGAGTACATGACGACAATCAAAGTTTTGTCCTAAAAGATACAAATAATGGAATTAACATACAAAACCGTAATTTACAGGAAAAACACACACAAAGCTAACGATGTAATAATTAATTATGAACGTAATTAGCCTTTATTGATGTTTTCTATAACGTAACTGATCATTACATCATCATGATTGAAGTGATCTTGAATTTTCCTTCACCAAAGAGAGAGAGAAAGAGAGAGAGAGAGAGAGAGAGAGAGAGAGAGAGAGAGAGAGAGAGAGAGAGAGGGTATATGTGTGTGTTTAATCAAATACAATTGATTACAAAAAGTTATAATCCCTGATGCCTAAAGTCAATAATGATACAAGGCTTGGAAAAAACTTTTTAGTTAACAAAAGTAATGTAAAAAATATATATACGTGTCTTTTTCTAATGAAAAGTAAATAAATCAACAAATCTCGTTTCAAAGAGACAATGGTGAATAAGGGAGGTAAATCCGTTTTTACACTATTTGAATGTGTTGATTATATCTCTTTGGATATTATAATAATATGCTAATGTGCACATATGTCACATAAAAATTAAACAGGTATTTTTGTTAAATATTTATATTATACTCTACTTAGCCAGCCATTAGAGGCCTACAAGAAAATCTCTTTTACATACTAACGGAACATACACCGACAAGATCCTTTGCTTCAACCATTAGACAATCTGCAAATCTGTCATTTCGCACACATAGGAGCGTGATGCAGAAAAATCCATACTTTCTCGTTTCCCTTAAAGTGACATATCGCCCAATGGGAGGTTAAGACAAATAGCAGAAATGCGTTTTTTGGTTTTAAGGGCAACACTCTAACCATTCGCCAAACCGCGGCCGTCTTTTCTGACATAGGTATGTGATGCAGGAAAAAACTGAACTTTCTGATTATCGTATAGTTGGACAAAACAACTAAACCCCGAAAACATTAAAGTTGTATTATGTTTACTTATGCATAAAATATAAACGATGCATTTTATCTTAATTTTGCCTCTCTTTAGAAAAGTAATAATTGGTTCCATGATAAAACCTTTTACTTACGTTGATACCTACTGCTAGTTTGATATACTAAAGATCTAACATTGATTTTTTATCGAAAACGAGGCAACGTCAACAAATACAGCAAAAGTGCATATGTTAAGAGCAATGCAGCCACGTATCCAAGCCGCACGGCTGTTTTTTTTTTTACAACCAATATATCATTTTAGCCAGGCCAATTCGTATCCTTAGAGTCTGTTATCCCAGTTGGCTCTTGTTCTTTTCTTTTCAGAATCTGTTGTCGTTCTGTTAGGGGCACGTTTTCTGTCTACCGACGTCAATGTTTACATACCTGTAGAATTCCGCGTATATTCCAAGAAGATATTTTATCGAGTTGCCACAAGCTTTAAGGATTTCCATTTATTATGGGCTTACAAGAGTGAACTTTAAAAAATGAATCGAACATGTCGTAATAACAACTAATTTTTATTGATAAAATTATGTTTAGAATTTGTGCTCAATAATGGGTAGACTTAATGCAGCTTTAAAGTTATTTTTAACACGTTTAAGAGAAAATTTAGACAAGAACGATTTTGCTTATTTTTACTCGTAATAATCTTTCATATCCTGGACACTTTTATTCGACACAATGTAGATTTATAAACAATTAAATAACATCAGAGTTTACATTTATCCCTTCTTCTTTTATTGCTTTCTACTACCAACACTTATTTGATCTAGTAATATGTAAATTCCAAGTTGTGTTTGGCATTTAAAACTATTTTGGATTAACAGACCCAGATTTGATGTATGAAATGTCAACGATTACAGAGATAAATGGATTCACATGAAAACTATATTCTAATTTATTCTTTACGAAACTTTCCAAATCAATAAATATTTCACTACAACCAGTAAAGTTTAATTAGGTAATAGTTTATAGACCGCTTCTATGCTGGAAGCAATTTACTTAGCAACGTAACTTAATGAAAACCGGACAGTTTTAATGATGCATTGATCATACCCAGCTTTTTTTGATTAAGATTGGCTCCAAATAAAATAATTCTAAATAAGTCTGGTGCCGATATTGAAAAAAAGGATTCTGAAATGCGTGACGTTATCAAATTAAGTGTTGTAGCAGATTTCACTGTCATTTTATCTTGTGTGACGGGTTTACTGGGCGAAAACCAAGGGAAAAAGGGTAAGTAACGCCACACGAAGTGCGAACAAATTGTAATGTAATAAACGAAACAAAAAAACTTCCCGCATAAAAACGAAAGACAGAAATAAGGTACCATAGAAAAAGAAAACGGATGTTAATCAAATACAGATCATGACGCAAATTAGCTGTTAAAAAACAAAAATGTCGGGTTTTTTTTTTTTTTTTTTTTTTTTTTTTTTTTTTTTTTTTTTTTTTTTTTTTTTTTTTTTGAAAATACCACCTAATCTACCTTTTTACATGGAGCATTAAGTAGTAAAGATCTTTATAGAAACGATTTCTAATTATCAGCTGTTGATAGTTTCGTAAAATGTCGGCTGCTCCGATATCCATCATGTCTGCTTTTAGAGAGCCACTTGAAGGATGTATAGATGAATGACAATCCATTATCCATGGTCATTTATCGGCCTTAGTCGTGCCAATAGCTCCATTTAAAACAGTTACTAACTGACCTTTTACTAATGAGTACGTCCATCTAGCTGTCTAAAGGTGCCAATGGTTTTATCCGAGATAGGATTATTGACCAGTTTAATGGAACCGATTTGTTACAGAGTAAACATACAAATTAACAGACATTTAAGTTAAGTGATATAATGTGATATGTTTATCATATGTCAGACAGGTTCATACACTGAGTGGGGTGATATAACTTGTGATCTGTTGATCACGTGACAGATTCCGATTTTCTTTGACATAAATCTAATTACCAAGACTACCACTATATATCCTTTGGGATAGATAAGTAATTGTTAATGATTACATTCCAAGATCTCCGTCAAATCATTCAGGCATCTTAAGAATGATGAAAAGTATTTAACAGCATTTGTTTGTTTTATTAATTGAAGAAATAAACCTTTTAATACCTTTTGAAACGAACTGAAACTTGCAGGCAGCTGAAACACATGAATTTTTAACAAAGGAACAATCAACGAGAGGATCACAATTCCAAAACATAACGAGATAATGGATTATAAAACTCCTGATGGATGCATAGATTAAAGATTTTATTATGATCTTCAAAATCCATATCGCTACTTAATTTGGCAATAGTAATCGAAAATTAGTCTTTCTCAAGATGTTGAAACAAAAAACAAGTAACAAATTATTTAGATCAGGTATTTCCAGTTTGTACCACGAGAAACTTTTCTTCTCATCAATAGTGTATTGTAATCAAGCCTTGTATTGAATTCCTGAACACCAATTCCACTGTGCGAGTATTTATGTACATACAAATTCGTTTTGTTGCATGACAAATGAGGCGTAAGGTCCCCTGTGATTGTATTGGCATTTTGTGTATATATCTGGGAACAGTTCTTCAGACTCCGTTAGCATATAAATAACACTCCCAGAAGACTATACTTCAGTTTGCTTCACGTGACTTAGTGTTAGTCATCACGTGATAAATAGAGCCGGACTGGAGTGGTGTGGAATAAAGAAATTAAAAAGAAACAGATCAGCTGAAAATTACTCTGGAAAACCTAGACAAAAATTCCCGGTTTAAAAATAAATTCCTACACTATTATATTATTATATATACGTAATCTCAATTATAAACCGTTAAAAACTGACAAGAAAAAGAATTATATTGCACAAAAATTAAAAACTTAATAAGAAATTAAAAAAAAAAAACGGGACTAATCTTCTGAGCGGTACAGGCTAAAGAGACAAAATCATATCTAAACTTAATACTATTCACACCCTACCCGTAATACCCGTGCAACATGTCCTTACACATGGCCATTCATGTTAATACTTTACATGTACTATTCATTCATTCATAACAATTAGACATCAGTAGTTTTGCTATACTACGAAACGCAAAAAAAAAAAAAAAAAAAAAAAAAAAAAAAAAAAAAAAAAAAACCACAATACTTTTATCGGGTCGGTCAGTTTTTGGAGAGATGGCCGGTGTAATCGAGTTTAAGTCTAATTCACGACACCTAAGATAAAGAAAGGTTAGAATCGGAGACACAGGCACTATCTAACCCAAGTCAGTGAAAGTATACCCAACAGTTACAAAAAAGCTAAAATAGGAATTACGCTGTTCGATTACAATGTATAAAGTCACTGACTCTGGCTAGGATCACAAAACTATACCTTTGTAAAATCGTAACTACTTATTGTATGCAGTCTTTTATCAATTGTATTTTTATTAAGTATTTTTTACAACCTATCATGTATCTAAATTAATCGACATTTTATATTTGCCTTTATTTTGCGTAATTTTATTATTTATTTCCTTTTTTTACGTACACGACTGGAATTCGGTTGTTCTGTCTTTTGCAAACCATTCCTACCTTTATTAGAATTAAAAGTAAGGTGAAGAGTCAAGTAATCTTCTATTCTCTTAATGAAGTGTTTTTAGTAATCTTATCATCAGTGTTTCTGGTACATGTCGGTCTTAGATGATGATGATGATATTATAACTATTATTATATGTCTTCGATCATCTTCAATGTTTTAATTCATTTCTCAGCATCTTAAGTGGTTTTGACAATACTGACAACTTGTCCTTATCATTTGTTACATTGCACGATCTGATTTTCATCCAAACAACGCCCACTTCAATCTAATAAAACAAAATGTCAATATTTCATGTCGAGAAAATCTAATAAATTATAATTTAATATTTTGAGATTGGCTATTTTAAAAGAAATTTTATTGTATTGTATATCAATCACTCAATAACAAGACCCATTGCTCGATACACATGTTTTCTGTCCCCTACCACCAGACTGAGATATACATTGATCTGTCTATCCTTTACCCCCACCCATCACGGCACTATGGGTTATACATCGATCTGTTTCTCCTTTACCACTCCCCTCATCACTGGACTCATTGATATACATTGATCTGTCTATCCTTTACTCCCCCCCCCCCCCATCACGGGACTATGGGTTATACATGAATCTGTTTCTCCTTTACCACCCCCCCCCCCCATGACTGGACTCATTGATATACAATGATCTGTTTCGTCTAACATGACTTTAATCTATACATTATTAATTTCCTCTGTATGTCTGACTTTTATTTACTCACTAAGACTAACTGACAATCTATTTACCTACTTCAGCTTTATTTAACATCCCTCTTACATAATATTGACACTTGGGCCAATATTTTGATCCTACACGATACGATATTTTAACAGTATATTCCTGATGTTGTTACAGGAATAAAGTTTCTGTCATTTTTAGCTCTTAAAACACGGTTTTGCCTTATTTCAGAAGAATTGTGAACATCTTAGAGACAGCAGGCTGAGAATCAGAGATTTGAGATAATATATACCACCAACTGTCTGTTAACTAGGTAATGACTCCGTTCTGTCACCGTCTATATAAAAAGAAACACTAAATCTCAACAGAAAAGATAAAATTATAACCTCAGAATATGTACCAACAATAGTCAACATAACTTAGAGCACGACAACATGCAAATTAAGGACAGAAACATCCAAACACGTAGACCAGCAACCATCCATTTCTATATGAAAGGTATATAAATTGGTACATACAAAATTTAAAAGATATCTAGGTGTAACAAATACTGAACCTACAACCCCGACATAAAGCTTTTTTTTTTAATTTTTACTTTCTAGATTTTATGATATTTGCATCTCACAAAGAGAATTAAAGATTTAATCTTATCTAATAAATAAACTCTAGAAGTAATTAAAAAGGCTGATTTAATAATGATTTATCAATAAAATCACACGAGACAGTACCATGATGTACCACAGGTTACGGAGATTGCCTATATAACCTACATGATTAATAATTCCACTAAAATCAGAAAAAGTTTTATTTATTGTGAAGTGACTGCTTAAAGAATGATTGAGGATGATTTGTTTACTGAAGTAAACGTTTCTTAGTTTATGAAATGTTATAAGCCAAAAATTAAAATAAAAAAAAATAAAAATAAATAAATAAATAAATAAAATAATAATAATTGAAAAAATAAAATAAAAAATAAAAAACCAACAAAAATAAAAAACCAAAAACAGACTCTGGTAGATAGATTTTGCTTCAATTAATAAACTTGCTTTACAAGGAGGATTAAGTAGATATCTAGAAACGTGTATAACAATTGTTAAAATTACTACTTCTGATTACCGTCTTACTTATTAAACTAAAAAGAGGGAAACTCTTGATACATTCCATAATAATTGTTAAAACTAACTTTACAACTAATCGCTATATACCGACAGGCAAGCTGGATATCTAGAAATATTCCATAATAATTGTTAAAACTGCTATTACGAACACTAGAGTACCTCCCAACACACGTTATAATAGCGAGAGGGAACCTTCACTGATCTAGACTACACATCACATATAGACAGTAAAGAGTGTAAGAATTAATAATGGAAGTTATATTTCTAGTTTCAAAGTAAGAACAATCTGTATATACACGGCTGACTTGCTAACAACCCCTCCTCTGTTAGTATATATGTACACGGCATCGATTATTAGTTATAGTCATTGATACTGATACGGATATTTACAGTGAAAATCTGAGCCTTAGTTAAAATCAATCGGATTTTACGGTATAGCGACACAGTTTAAAGATTCCAATATCCAACTGGAAGTTCTATTTATCTTGTATTAATTCTAGAGGAAAGTTGAATGATTCTAATAACGTGAAATGTGTCCATGGAAATCGGAGTTGTTGATGTTAAAGGCATATCGCTACAGGTAAGATTTAGCATGTATAGATTAAGAAAATCTGGTGATTATCACCTAAAAGGTGTACGTTCATTACAACACATCTGAACTATTTATAAACATAACACCATTACCTCACTAATCTACAGCATTAACACTCCATCAATTATGCTATTACCGTGATGTTTTAGACGTATTTGAAGTCTCTTATCCCTACATAATTATCTAATCCGTGCTGATCTGATGACTACGTGAAGTTGTGATTTCCATCACAACATGTATAGATTAATTTTTTAATCACTTTTTATCATTAGCTGTTTATGTACATCTTCGTGTTAACATAAATACGTCATCGTTAGGATCCATGACATAGTTTAAATTTGCTGTAACGATCTAAATTTGTAGCCTACACAATGTTATAAGATTTTTCGAATAAAACTGCGACAAGTCTTGTAATTACTAACAAAATATCACCGAAAATAACAGAAGAATTGCCTTTCCATCGACCATGTTACAAAATCGGGTACTGTTAAACGCTTGTATGCCATTGTTTTAATTTTTACATTACTAACACACACACACACACACACACACACACACACACACACACAGTTTGTAGATAATATAATGCCGGATATTATACCTGCCAACATATATTTAATTCACATCAGTTAAATACAGACAACAGATGTTCAGCATTCTAAATTAACTAGAATCCATAAATAACTAAAACACCAGCTTCTGTAGATGTTAAACACAATAATTCATCATTGATTGTTGATCTGCACACTACAGTGGCTGTAGGTCTATTGTTTGTAAGACCAGTGCCCAATATCACGGCAGGCGTGACACGTCAAAGAACCCTCCCTTCACATTGCTCCAATCGCACTGCAAAGGTCAAAAATCTGCCACTTCTCCTAAAGCTGGTGACGTCTCGATTTACTGGGAACGTAAAACCCCATTAAAACAATCAATCTATTAGTTGGTTAAATACTGCTATTTCGAATTCTTTATATTCCAGCAAACAAATGTTAGGAAGGTATTTGAAAATTCGCCTGCCCGTCTGTCCATCCGTTTGTATATTTCGTCCGTTTTATATTTTTCACATCTTATAGATAGGTTTAATTGGGTAGAAATGTATGCCAACATGAAGCGCTTGATGTGTCGTACCCAGATTCAGGTTTGTAGGTCAAAATCAGGTCACCGGGTCATACTAGATCTGGTCTCGAAGCAATTTTTGGAATGGGTAATTTGTCTCAAGTTTGATTTTAAATATGTCTATTAGACCACTGACTGTAATTTAGATGGTATGGTAGGATTTTCCTTAAACGACTATACACATTTACTCCAATGTCCGTCCAAAGTCGGGAGTTATGTAATCGGTGATTGCAATATGAGCTTGTCATGGCTGGATTTAAATTTATTGTATTGCGCGTTTCGGCATGGCAGACGTGGTAGCTGAAGGTTAAGACGCCTGAAACATTGTTTATTTCCATCCCGGTAGACCGCTTTGCTCTGTACCAGAGTACACTGACATTTTATGGCTTACTTATGACATACAGGCTTTTCGTCTTTTTTTTCGGGAGGGTTACCAAGCAAAATGTCTGAGACTACAAAACAAAATTAAAGGCATAAACACGAAATGACAAATTGTCGACAACCGAAACAAAGAATGACAAATTATCGACAACCGAAACAAATAATGACAAATTATCGACAACCGAAACAAAGAATGAATTATGGCAGGAGAAGTTACGTTATTTGTTTCTTGAAAAATTGAAAATAAGTAATTCCAACGTAGTGTAAAATCTTTTTCCTTTTTCTAATTGCTTACACCTTTCTTGTTATTTCTGTTTAAATGAATTGGCATTTAACGTTGGCATTTCGACATCATACAAAATGAAGTTAATTTTCACGCCATGGTAATGTCAATATAATTAAGGTTGTAAAAGTGTTAAATGTACTAATTTCTTTTATTTTTATTTTTTATTTATTTTATTTTATTATTTTTTTTTAAGTATTAAATGTACTAATTTCTTTTATTTGATTAAATATTTAAATGCCAACTAATTTTTATATTTATGGAGAAATTAAAGATATTGACATTTTATACATGTAAATATGTGGTATTAGACACATGGCTGAACTTACGGATTCAAACTTAAAAAGGGGAAAATTGATCAGGGAGACAATAAAAATGTGTTATATCAATGATTTAGACCACATGAAGGATTAGAGAACATTGATGTTTTTACTAAACAAGCAAGTTTTCTTCACTAAAATCGAACGAGCAGTTCAGGAAAGTTAGAAGAGACCACCAAATTAAGGAAAACAAACTTGGAGTGTTCAAACCTAAGCGACAAATCCGCTTTTTACCTTAAACCGCCTATTACTTGAAAAAAAGCAAAAGATGAGTGGGAATTATTCACCATAATTGATTTTCCTAATCCAAAAGTTCTGTTTTACATGTTAAAAGTCGCCACCTCTAATTAAGCTGTTTTTTTAACTAAATTCCCAGCAGCGATGTTCGTGGCTTGTAAACTGGCGTTTGTTTTGGTTACAAGATCACCTGCACCCTTATTTACTGCGGAAGAGCATTGAACTTCACAATACAAAAATACACGGAAGAAGCTAGGTTGTACAGTTACCCGCCAATTAAACAAACGTTGTTTGTTTTGAGATTAAGGGTGGTCATCTTCGACATCGAACTGAGATGGTTATTGTAAGCTGATTTTATTTTACTAACTTTATAAGTTTACAATAAGTTACAGCTACCTTCGTGAGGGTTATCGTCATCATAAAACCAACATTGCGTGTAATAGTGTATTACTTGTCGACGGATCATGTACCACGGTGTTAAATTAGATACGTGACTAAACGCCCAAATCAAATGTACAACTCATTTCAGCACAGTCTTTGATACTTATGGTAACAAAAACAATGTAGCGTGTTGCCTGATGTTGATTTGTGCTTTTTTTTAAAAAAAATCTTCTCCACGTACTCCATCTTGGATACTTTCACATCAGTTTCGGTTAAGTAAGTAGTTTGATGTCTAGAGATGTCATCCAAGGTAAACTTTTACTTACATCCAGATGTCATCAGCTCTATGATATAACACTATAATACATGTGTATCTAACTTTACGGGGCAGTTTTATTATAATAATAATAATTATTATTATTATTATTATTATTAGTTTCTGGTCACCCTTTGCCCAATAAAAAGGACATCCGTTTCTTAAATTTAATAAGAAGTGCAACTAGACTATTTTATTTAGGCATATTATCAGTCTAAAACCTAAGGCTAAGCGATTGGGGCACCTGCAGTTGGCAGTTAATTTATAACATATTTGTTTTATAGACATTGTTTACTTTTTTGCCGAATAAATGACCAAACTTTCATAATTTCCTTTCATGTCATCTAAGATTTATTTTTTATTCATGTTTAAAAGACACAATCTAAGTCCAAACTCTGGCTGATAGAGGGGGGGGGGGCAGTTTTTAGAACGATTGAGGGAATTGGATTGCCAGAAGATAACTACTGACCATCGTCAAACAAACCTACAAACATTTTACACTAGGATCTGTACTACTGGGATTCGGATCTAGGTTGTGTGAGAAGTGTTCATCTGTAAGCCGGGGTATACTCTCGGAATCAGTCTGCAAGATTGTAAAACATTGTTGTAGATGTTAGAGAAATTCGTTATCATATTCAATATACCCATGTAAGTACATGTATTTCATTTCAAGAATAAAGACGTAACTTCATAAGCAATTGCTAAGGTAACGAATGTAACCTTATCAATAATTCTAATTATGCATATTCTTAATTCCTAAATTCTTGACCATTTTGAAAATTGTAAAAAAAATTAAAGTTTGAAAGATATGCACTTCTTTTCCATTACTTTTTTTATATTACTTAATGTAATTTTACAGTTGGGTACCTGATATAAAGTAAGAGTTAACGTCAGTTTTCACGAACTGAATCATCAGGGTTCACGTTTTAAAACAGCAGAAGGCTTTTGGTGAATAGCGTGTAAAGCAATTATCTGTAAATTTACCAATTCCTCTGATCTCCTCACTTATACAACAACCTGTATATCATTAGTAATTACCGGCTATCCCACGGTGTTGTGTGTTTTGTATACAACTCTGTAGGCAATAAACAATGGCTAATAGGTTCACCCTGCTGTATACCTACAATTATCGGTAACGTAAAGGTTGATAGATAATAGTAATTAACTTTCGTTACTGATATACACAGCGATCTTCTCTGAGAAATAATTCTGATAACATGTTTAAAACATATAGTGTCATCTCTCTGGAAATTGGCTTGAATCGAGTTTATATAAACTTTTCCTAGATGTACGATGCAGTAGATAATTTAAACTTAATTGTGTCACAGGTACTTATTTATTTTAGTCAATCTCTAGAACTAGCAAGTTTTGTTCGGATTAAGAGCAGAAGATGATGCATTATCTGTAAATTCTGTTTAAAAAAAACCTCGTTTTCAAGCAAATAATCAAGTATCTTCTTAGATATGACAGTATTGAACCGAGGTAATATTTGATAGACGATTAACCAGTTGAACATTTAGAAGAACAGTAAAATCATAATGGATTAAAAGTTACAAGTGTTGAAATAAGTTTGATGGTAAGGGGTATGTACTAAACACATCACTGGACTTTCACTCCATTACCCGTCCGAAGTCTGGACTTTAATAAACAGATGTCAGAATTAGTGTTAGTCTGGTCTGTTTTATCACTTACTTCAATTGTGTCCTGTACTAAAATCAGTGCAACATTTGTTTGTCTTTTTTGTCTTGTTTGGCTGTTTTATCATTTGTGTCGTTTTCTCTGTTGCATAAATAGTTTGTCACCATTACATGATTATCAAATACAAATGTCTTTATTATTTTTTTTAAATGTACAGTGCTTTAATTTTCAGACTATTTTTTAGGAGCATATAAAGCGGTAGAGAAATTTTGGTGAAATTGAAATTGGTATTTAAAATTCCGCACGATAAGTTTATGAGAAATAAGCTTATGTATATGATGTTTCAGGCTATCAAAAAGAGCCACACTACCACGTGACTATTCATATAACGCCCCGTGCCCGTCCACTGTCTGGCTGTTTAAAATCAGTAGAATAGACATATGTTTATATTGTCTTGTTTCATTATTTGGTTCATTAGCCGTAAATGGCTGCAATATCGGTGATGTGATTCCTGTTTGTTTCTGGTTCTTGTATACATTGTACATAGTTTTCAGATATAAAGCACTTTATTTTATTGTCTAGTTTATGTTGATTATTTGATAGACGTCAGATTGTTTCCTGTAGATAGATGTCAAGTGCTACTTAAGACATCAGAATCATTGAAATCATTTACTAAGATCAATCCATGCTGTGTATATGATCTAATTACTGGCGTAAACATTATAATGCTACATTGTTTTTATTATAGATCTGGTAAATATCCGAGTCAGTGAAGTAGGTATTTACGTGGACTTGTCAGTCCTATTATAATTACATAAAATTGATTCCCATTACGAACTTCAGATTTCTTTATCCTCAGATGTTGTATCATTAACTCCTGATTTTTTAGACCAGTAATTTATTCATATACCTTTATAGTTTAAACAGGTGGAATATGACCTTAGTATAATTGTAGAAGAAAGGTATGAAAACTTTACTGATAATGTATAAACAATAAAGCTACATATCTACAGCTTGATTGAAGATATGTCATCTAGACTGTCACAATTAAACCGTTAATCAACTTATGTATATATCATAATATCTTACTAGAGGCTCAAAGCCTTGCAAGTTGAGTAAAAACCGAGCGGTTACGGGTCACAGTGTCTCACACCGCCTACTTTGAATCTAACTCTAATGTGAGAATGTTGTCATGCTGAAGGTCGGATCAGTTTGGTTTCCTTTACCATCCCTAAACTGACCGATTCTTTATCTGTAAAATAATCTTGACTTGGGCATCAAATACCATTTCTTTACTCCACCCAACTCCCTGCTAGATTAGCAATATTGTAAGAAAAAGCAAAATTAACGATTTTGCAGCTTTAAAGTCATGTTAATTACTTTTGCTTTTACATTTGTCACAGACACTTTATCTTAGCCAGTCATTATCCTGTAATACCAAAAGAAAAAAATACAATCTGAAGATTAAGCTTAACCCAGGTCAATGAAGAACCAGTCAGGGAATACAGAGACCTACATATTGAATTCAGTTACACAGAACCTTCTCAATGGATGTTCAGAAAAAAAGTTTCATAACATTAAAATAGTAAAAGCACAAAAGAAACAATTTTTTGAAATTTAATATTAAACATTTTAATGAAACATGAATTAAGTCAGAGCAATCTCGGCGATTTCTCTTTTCTTGTCTTCTTTGATTTTTTTTCTAAAATTTCGTGGTTTTACCATACTTATTTTTCATGTGAAGATTGATTATAAAACTCCAGACTCTACCAATACGTGATAACGTTACAGAACGAGACCTAAACGTGACATATTTACAATAATTCTCATGTGGCTGTTTGTTTTGATGTTGGTTCTTTTAGTTATCATCTACTAATTAATTTAGACATTTAAAGCAAAGCCAATAAGAACGTCTCACAAACAAAAGATGGAAGAAAACAAAACTGAAAACAACCTAAATACTAAACATTGATTATAAAACTTGAGACTTGAGACGTTAATTTTATTAATCAATTTTACTTCTACTGTCCTGTAATTTCTCATGTTTGTGATTTGATTATAATTTCTTGACATTAAATGAGACAGAAACTATAAATAAAGTTTTATATTTGAAAGACAAGTACTTAACAACAACCAACGTAACAAAACATATGTAAACATGGAATCAAGACAGAGCTAAAATCATATATAAGTATATATATATATAATGATTATCGTTTGATCTTCACTAAATATTCTTAAAGCTTTAGTTTGGTTTATAAATTGGTATTAAGTTCAAGATATACATAAATAAGTCATTAATTGATGGTCTCAGATTGTGTTATATTTGTCCTTGTTGTATAACTGGAAGTTGATAGCTAATATTTGTGTCATAACATTATATTTAATATCATTTTAATGTATAACTCGTAAAACAGCTCATATTGGAAATAAAAATATATAATTCTCACCTTGCCTGTCTCTTCAATTCTTGTTTAATAAAAAAAATAATAAATAATTTCCGGGTTGTGTATAAGGATTGAAAAAATATAAAAAGATGATGCAACTGTATCACCAAGCTGTAGTTGTCATTCATTATATAACCTTTGATATAATCATTCCAGCATAGTGTTCAGTAATATGCAATTACTTAGTTGTTGGTTGGTTTGTTAAAACTTTCTTACTTTTAAACTGGTATTTGTGTTATATATTTACTACCCCTGAGCAGGGACCGCTGCTGGTCGAGTAAAACTCCCCTAGGGTATCCATAACTCAGTTGGCAGTACTTTGTGCTGTCAGAAAACGTACTATTTAGCGAAATTTTCAGTTGTCCTAAATTTTGAAATTTACCTAAAACTAAGGTTTGTTCCCTCATTCAAAGAAACGTAATGGGTGTTTATAGTAAAATGATATTCCAATAAAACAGTAACTCTTCGGCACATCAGTTTAAACCCTAAAACTACATGTATGTGAAGAATACGCGATACGTTTAATCACGCGTTACCGTTAGGAGTATAACGATAGAAAAGCGTAGGACTAAAAAAACATTTCTTGATTTGTAGAAGCCGAACTTTTCAGACAGCTTTTAATTCAAGGATTACACAACCCTCAGATTAATCCAGTAATAGTCCTATCTAATCGGTTTGTCATCAAGGCAAAATAAATGATGATTTATAAAGATTCATCTCCAAGTATAAAAATTAATATTGGATTCTGTGTTAATACTGTTATACAGTAGTTATATAGTGTGTAACTAGTAACTAGGTGAAGTATTAATACATACACACATCGGTTTATATATTTAGGAAGGCCGTCAGTATCCATCGATTTGACAGTTAAAGTCAATGTAATCTAACAGATATAACAAAGCCACAATTAAAGGATTCCAATAATTAGCTGAACACTGTTTTTGTAGTTTAATCGCGAGAAAAGTCGATGTAACAATTGTTCTCTATGTTAATTGTGTCAATAGATATCAGAGGTTTTGTTGGACGCAGTTTGTTACAGGTAAGATAAAAAAGATCATATTAAGTTGATCTGATTATGAGGATTTAATCATTGTAATCATGTCACTTTCATCTATTGATTAGAGCTTCATATTGAAACTTGAAACTTATACGTGGACAATTAATATCGATGAATCCATGACGAAAGACTTTCGACTTATTCTGTCTGTTAACGGGCGGTATGTTGACCGAATGGTCTATAATCGCTTTAAGGTTCAAAATGTCCCTTTTACCTATGTATGAGTCTTAAAATTAATTGTTAATAGACTGATAAATTTTGAAAATGATCGTTGTTTGTCCAGTATCCCGATTTTCTACAACATGACCATTGCCGTTATTCTCAACGATAAAATACTGTAATTAAAAGTAAGAAAAATACATTATATAATCATATCTACGTTTACCTGCAATCTCAGTTAAAACCGTTAACTCCTATCAATTTAATACTGGCAACATATGTTTAGCGTTAAGTTTTTACTATTCCTGTAATATTTTTTATATCATCAATTTTTGGTTTAAATTAATTTATTCTGTTTCCTTCATTTTAAATCTAAACCTTTCCTTGCCCAAATGACACTTGCTTGTAATTAATACCCTAAAAATATTAAGGTTAATTAAAGGTATGAAAAGTATGGTATAAATTAGTACAAATAACATATCTAGAGAATTAGTCTTCCCTAATAAATAAATGGATAAAACTTTCTGTAAAATATTTAATAAAAATTTTATATTATGAACATTTCACCTTAATTATTGATGAATCAAAGGTTTTACTTATGGGGATAACACTAAGTGTGAAATAGATATTAAAACCCGTGTAATCCGCTAATTTATATGCCAGACTACTACAATACTGTGTCAGGTGCATTATCTACACAACTGAGAAAGTTTAGTAATTTATTTGATAGCAGGTTATAAACAGTCACAAGCTGGTTTTGTATTGTCCAAAAAATTAGCAAACTGTATCTGGGGAATAATAATGCAACTAAGTATAAGAAATAAAACACAAACATGTCACTCCACGTCCTAATCACAATCTCCACCATTCACTTAAAAAAGTAAGAAAAAAACCAAACTTTCAAAACTGAACAACAACAAAAGATCTAGAAAGCCTACCAGGGAAGATAAAAGGTATTGAAACCACTGTTTCTAACACTTCCTGATTTTGAACCTCACTGGGTCCATTAACAATTAGCTTTTGGTATATTTCTAGTTTAATTACTCCTTCAAGGAGAATCCTCCCACGTATTGCAGAAATTGAGACAATTTTCCCTCATTATCTAAGTATAATGTCCTTTTTTAACTTGATAATAATAACACTTGTTTTATAAAACGGGAAAATAACATTTGCAACTGAAGACTCATGTCTTTGACAACATCTAACAAAGATTATAAACCGACACAATAGAAAGGTGTTATAAAACAGTAATACAAGGCAAAGAAAATACAAACACACCGTGACCAGTAATTATGAAACTCCCGCCTTTAGAGGTACACTGGAGTTTTTTTTCCTGCAGTATGGTTATAGTACAAATTTTGGTTAATTACTTTTCTTTTTATTTTACAACGATTATTCCAATTTGTTTCCTCTGAAGAGAGGAGAAATCTTGTAAACAGATTTATATGTATGCGTATGATACTTCCTGTTCAGGAAATATTAAACAAAAATCCTTCAAAATTCAATTAAAAGCATCAGTTGTATACAGGAAGCATAAAATTAGGAAAATAATTAATCTGTTATTGTTTTTTATGAGGCTTCTTCAGTCGTGTGATTAGTATTGATTATTTAAGGCGAAATTTAGTGAAAACCGATAGCTTTGCATCACATATCATCACCAGAAACAGCTGAAAAGGTTTGAAATGTGCGAGTTTAAGTAAAAGTATCGACATTGTAAAATGAAATATCAGAGAACGGTTGTTAAATAAGCGGAATTGATGTGTGTTCTGTATGAGAATCATTACCGCATCATTGGAAAACATTTTGTCATCGTGTTTCCTTTTAAAGGAGAGATTTTATCATAAGAGTCCTTAAAGTACGACTAATTCTTCCTTTTTTTCTATTTAACAACACATTTGTCTCGTACTTCTCAAAATAGTTAATCATCAAGTTCCCGATGTTACCATCATGTAAATGCAATCAGTAGTTTTTTCAGCTTCGTGCTTCTTTTGTTTGAATTAGCTGTTGTCAATGAATGCCTTTTTATTCTTTTATTAATTTTACAACACATTTCACTAGTTGTTCTAAATGGTGTCTTCGTTATTAGAAATAAGTGTTTTGTCATTATAAAAGAAATATTCTTTAATTCGTTTATCCTTTTTTTCCAAAATCCAAATTATATAACCATATAAAAATCTAAGGGGTTCAAGAACTATTTTATTCGACATTGTGATTTAAACCTCTATATTTTAGCAATAGTTTTTTAAAGTTGAATTTTGTCCATTTATTGTTGTTTCTTATATCTGAAGAACTTATTATATGTAATAATAAAACACAAAGATGCCAGTCCATTTCCGAATTACAACCCCCTTCCCCCAAAAAAATTAAATAATAAAAAAAAAAAGTAAAAAATTTTTAAAACTGGCCAATTCAGTTATACACGTGAACTCCCATCAGGGAAGTGAGGCCGGGTCCACCGGACGGGTAAGCACCTATCTTTAGCTTGCTACGCCCATTACGTGAAAAATTAAATTTGTGAATGAAAGAAACATAGAACTATGGGAGGTCAAGTAATTAATTAAACAGCTCTAATCAAAACAAAGATTTAATTGATTTCATTATTTGTATATTATTTTCTGCTATGCTTATTTTTGTTTTGAAAATCGTCATTTATGTATCTGGTGTATGCGATAATCCACAGTCATTGTAATAACACAGAAAAGAAACACAAACATACCAGTCCATTTCCAAATCACATTTTCCCCAATCACATTTTCCCCACCAAAAATAATTAAATAAAAATAAAGAAAAATAAAAAACATAGTAAAGATTGTAAAATGGTTAAAACTGGCTTATTCAGTCTCAAGCGAAACTTTCTTAAAGAGGTGAGACAGGATGCTCCGAAAGGGTACGCACCTAGCTACATCCGTCATGTGCAAAATCTAATTTGAGAATGAATTAAAGGAACATAGAACTCGGGAATTTAATTTATATTGCAAGTTTTTACCTATTTCAAAGTAATTCAAGTTGAAAGTTTTATATTATAAGTTTATATAATAAAACACAAACATACCAGTACTTGTCCGATTTCATGCCCTACTTTTGAATTAATTATTTTATACGTTAAAATAAAACAACAAACATACTGATGCTTTCGTTAATTGGATGTAGATATTCAAGATTCAAGATTATATGTTATGTATTACATATGTAATGTATTTAACATGTCGCCTAATCAGTAATGTTTGGCAGATAATTACATCACTGATTAAAGATTCATGGCAATAACAAATATAAAAGTTTTTTATGATGTGCAATATCTATTAGTATTTTGATAAATTTTACATACAATATTGTTGCAATTTGTAGCTAAAGCATATTTTGTATAAACCAATGCGACAATAAACAGTGTGCAGTCAAACTGCAAGATCTGTGATTTACAGCGATTGACACTACTGGATGTATTCATAACGACTTAACTAAGAGATGTAAAATGCATTTAAACTTCTTTCATTAACTATGTACTTAAAGGATCAAGATGTACTGATTACGGTTTGAGAAATTTAATATACAATACTAGAGTACAAAACAGCTATAGGTTTGTTAAATAAGTAGTTTGTTAATTTTGAGTATTATTTAAGATATCAAAGTGACATAACTTAATTATAATTGCAATGCATAACTGAAATTAAACTGGCATAACATAACTACAATCAATGTGGCATAGTGATTTTTAACCGGGCATTAGAAACACAAACATGTTTAACTGATAAGTGTAAGTGACAAATGTTTGGGTGAAAAGCTAGCTGTATAATAGAAACTTAGATAGAATAGAATCAGTTCAACGTTTTTTTATGTAAGTAAAGTATATTCTTGTATTTCAACTGTAATATAGCTAAGTCATCATGATAATGCTAATCCGCAACATAGATAACAGAAAAAACATATAAATAAAAATATTGTTAGTCATATAAACTTCGTTTTGTTCAGTCAATAAATACATGGCTTTATGAAACAGTAAAAAAAGATTACGCCATGAAATGTATATATTGACACTGATAACACGGACTCATATGTAATATTATCCTGTAATGCCAATGACCTTCCTAAAACGACATTACAACTACATTAACATTGTTATCATTACATTGTTTATGGATTAGAAAATAACCTATAGTTATTATTAAGATGTGTAGTCTATTTCAAAGGATTTTTTTCTAGTTTTTATTTGTTGTTTCCATTTAGGAGTTTTATGGTCTTGGTAACTCAAGTTTCAGAGTCTTATAATTTTATCTCACTTGGACACTGGTTGGGTTTTTTTCTTTATTTTACATATTACTGTTAGTCATTGTTATCAAGAGTGCTCGAAATATCAATCAAATACGTATGTAATCATTAAATGATAGAAAATACTGAATGACCTTTGTAATTGTTGGACGTCATGGCGGCTTTAATTGTCACTCAGACAGAACTATAATAAAACACATTTAAATGTATTAACAAAAACTGGTATATAATGACAAACATAAACGACACTAAAAAATAAAAGTTAATCTCCATTTGTCTGTTAAATAGCGGATATTTCTGATATTTATGTTTCTGTTTAATGACTAAGAGCTAAGAAAACCAAATAGTGAGAGTACTCATTGAAATAAATTCAAATTATGGGGACTTTCTACAACGAAGCAAGCTGCTTACAATTAAATTGTTGACTCGAGGATCTTGCAGACTTAGGCTAACCAAGGCCCAGGCTAATCAAGGCCCTTAAAAGTTTTATGGCCGCCATCACAATATTGTCGATAAGTATGAAGTCACTGTATTCAAACCTATTCTGGATATATTTGACTTCCAAAGTCCATGTTATTTTTCATTCACAAATTTGACTTTGCACGTGACGGTTGTAGCTAGCTAGACAGGAGGCGTTTACCCTTCTTGCGCACCCAGCCTCACTTCCTCGATGGAAGTTTACGTGTTTAACTAAATTAGCAAGTTTTCAAAGTTTTTAATTTTTTTTTTATTTTTTTTTTTTTTGGGGGGAGGTGTGTGATTTGGATATGGACTGATATGTTTGTTAATATGATAGAAAGTTTGTACATGTGTTGTTAAAACAGTTTTTATTATTATCTCCTTTTTTCTTATTCTGTTTGTTTCTTGTTTCATTTTTTCTTTCTGTTTTTATGATTTTATTTTATTTTAGTTATTTTTTACATTGAGCATTTTTCGATTGTAATTTGATTTTTTTTGTCTTTATCAATTTAAGTTAAATGAAATAATGACTACATTTTTTCTACTTTTCAAATCTAATTATTGATAATAATAACGCACATATAGAACGATAAAACGGCAAAACCATTATCATTAAGGTAATGAAGACACATTAGAGTCTGGCTTATTGTAGCGTTGGTAATCTAAATTAAATTAAGACAATTACAGCAAGAAAAACAAGTTTCTATATATCATCGGTGATCTCCCCTTGTCTTCCTAAGTTTTTACCCAAATGTACATGTAATTCTTTGTCTGTCTTATTTTTAAGTATTGCGTCTATTACCAATTGTTCTTTTTTGTCTTGATTGGCTAGCTACATTATTATTTTCTTACATTGGGTAGTGTTTTGGATTGTGTAAGCTGTCGGAAACTCTTTTTTCAGTTACAAATTCGCTTTTTCTGTTTCATCTTTTTTTTAAATCATTTGTTGTCTAATTCTTCATTTCCCAATCAAGTTGCTCCTGTCACTTAGTTTTACAAAACAATAATTAGCATCAAAATTTTTATATGGGAATATAATATATAAAAGAAAATTTCAGATTAACTTATATATAGATTTTACTTAAGATATTGTTTTACAAAAAATAACAAGCTTCTTTTTGTTGGCTTTTAAATGCAGTTAGGTATATTTAAGAGTTCATAGTGATAGAACATCGTAAATTGAATATAAAGTGAAAAGCAGTTTTGACAATTGTATTGATAATATATAACAAATAATAAAACACAAACATAACAGTCAATGTCCAAATCACAATCCTAAAACAAAGTAAAACCTTTGAAAACTGGCTAATTTAGTTATACACGTGAACTTCCATAAGTATCTTGTTAATAAAGTTGTTTAAACCTTCTTTAAATATAAAGCTTTTTTGACAAATCTGTGATAGAACTCATGTTCGCAGTTAGGTCTTTACTTTAAATAATAGCATCAAAATTCTGGTATTTGAAGTATGATAGAACAAGAAAGTTAAAGTGATTTGCGAAATAATAGATAGTGATACTGTGCAAGTCATTTAAAAAGATACAACAAATGTGAAGGAAAACAAAGAGTTTTGAAAACTCATTCAAACTTTTAGTAAAACATAATCGTTTATATTGGAAGAAGTCAAACGGAAGCTTTAATAAACATTTTAAACGAAACGTGACAAATTATTTAAAACTTTAAAAAACCATTGCATAGTTGTAAGGCATAAAAGAATTTTCGATCTCCAGGAATAACAGCTAGAGTTGTAATCCATTGTAATATTTGTAAATGTTAATGTATTATTCTGTATAATTTAATATATTTCCTAAATCGAGTTCTTTTGGAGAATGTAAGTAAACTGACACTTCCAACAATTTCCTTGTTTTTTCATGAAAAAAAGGTTTCAGTTTCTTCCTTAAAATTTTCCACTAAGATAAATGTTACTGTAGATTTCCTCCGATTATCAGATGGAAAATTTTCAAAAGATGAAAATAATAAACATTGTCAAATTAAAGTTACTATTCATTTAGGAAAGTTATTTCTGAATCAATTTTGAAATAAAAATATACGTTTTATGTGTTGGAAAAATTCATGAGGAAAGTTTTACCTAGTACATAATGATATATGGAAAGTTTGTACAATTGTATGTTAATATTACACCTTACAAGTTTTAAGTTACTTACAGCATATATATATATATATTTCTGTGTGTGTGTGTGTGTGTGTGTGTGTTTATGTTTACAAGACATTTCCTTAAAAGTATGTTATCTTGAGTACCATTCTTAAAAAAGTTATTTTGAAAGTAATCCTTGATTAAATTAAACCCGATTATTCCTGTCTACGTCCAAATTATAACCCCTCCAAAAACGTTGAAACTTTGGAAACTGGCATATACAGATATATTTGTGAACCTTCATTAAGACAGTGAGATTTTTAAAGACTAGAAATTCTTAATTCACCTAATTCATAATGTTGATAATTTTTATTTCTTAATAGTTTAGAAACAAATGTACAGTTATCAAATTAAATAGAAAAACTAAAGAAAATTTCTCGAGCAGATTTGAGCGGAGGTCTCTGTTTTTTTGTTTTTGTTTTTTTTTTTTTTTCGTTAATTCTCTTTAAAGATGCATTAGGTAAATCTGGCTTTAGATTTGATTTTTTACATAGAAAAAATGTTAGATAATTTAAAAAATAAAACAAAAATATACCTGTTTTGCCTGCCCTTATTCAAAAAGCCGTAAAACAACAAATATTAATTGTAAATTTTCTCTTACATTTCTGATTTATGAACCACCTTTAGGTTTAATCACGATTTTTAGTAACAAACAAAACAGTATTTAATAATCAAATCAAAGATGGTTTTTATTGAGATGGTATCTTTTTGGTGAATGAAGTATTTTTCAAATGTAAACTTCAATAACTTTGGCTAAGTGCACCTTCAACTGTACACGAAATAACTAAAATGCCGGTATGAACATAAAGATAATTATTAAAGTAATGCTTTCGGTTACCTTTAATCACAAAAAAGTCTAAAAGCTGTGTATTGTAACAAAATTAAAATAACACAAGTTGAAAAAGTGTTTTATGTTTATGTTGCAGTGAGTTGAATATGACTAAAAAGTTTTAATGTTTTTTATAACTGCTCGTGATAGATGTTACATCTAAAGATTAGCAAGGATATAAGATCGATACGCGTAAATCAGACAAAGATCTGTTTAGATAGTCTTTATGGGGAATCTGTGTGACTTTTATATCATTTGATTTGAAAAGATTTAGACAGATTGACATAACCAACTCAGATGATAGTGTTCCGTGTAGTAATGCGTGACACACTTTATAGTGAAAACATATACCTTTTTTACGAAATTATATGAAACAGCTTTCAAAAGTAATACATAAGTTTTGTATCTTGATCAATAAAATTCTCTTTAAACAATCATTCATAATTTTGCCGAGTGCACCTTTTGGACGTAAGGTCAACAATGTGGAAAATTAAATGAACGGTATGATGTAATTATATGAAGTACTAATGTCATATTAAATTGTAGTGACAGTGGTATCTTTTCTAATTGAAATGAGTATTTGAAAAGTTAATTTTATAAGATAGTTCTAGGAGACAGTTTCCATAAGTGTTCAACATAATTACTGAATCCTATTGTCCCATTGTCACTGTATATTTCGTATTGTTTACTTTTCAACATGTAATTTTTAATTATGATATATAAAATATGAAAAACAATACAGTTTATTGATAACTTTAGATTATTTATTTTTCAACTGTTTGGCTTATGTTTTTTGTCTATCAAACTTTTCGGTCTTAGTGTCACTGATGAGGAATGAATTTCTGAAATGTGCACATCTGGTACATCAAAATTTAACTGGTATTCATGTTATATATTTAGCAGTTGGTTATCAAAAAAATTAATTGTCTAGTTTATTTTAAAAAATCCTTTCTTGACTTTAAGTTGCATTGTTGCCAAAATAATGTTTACAGTTTACAATTCATTTTGATTATTTGTGTTTATGTTAATCTATAATACAAAACATTATTACATTATATTTGTTGATTAAATGTATCCGGCCATCTTCAAGAGTTTATTTTAGAAAGTAGATCAAATATCTGCTTTTGGTGTTTTAAAGTAGCTATTGCAACACTGCTTTCTAAAAATACACATTTTACATGGAGTATGAAAACTCAAAGTATGTTTTTTTTTTTTACTACACTGACTTATTGTCATTATTTGCTCAGTCGGATTTTATCGTTATGAAAATATAAATAAATCGACACATAAAATTATCATTATGTAACCATTAAAACATTAACAAGAACAAATTATAACACAGAGAAAACTGTAATTAAGAAAAAAACAAAAATCTGTGATTTATAAATAATTGACAATTTACTAATGGCATTGATAGTATTGGTTGAAAGTAACTAAGAAAAAATAAAAAAATATGATTTATAAATGATTGACAATTTACTAATTGTATTGATAGTATTGGTTTAAACATATTACTACAACCTCAGATATTGAAAGCTTACTTGGCGGCTTGACGGATTTTTGTTTGTTTTATCTTAATTGCAGAATAAGCTTGTCATTTACAAATCACAAACTTTAATCATATCCAGGAATATGTCAGTGTATGTTGCCAAGAAAACAATTTCCGTAAACAAAATTAAATTAGTATATGAGATTGACCATCTATCAAAAAGGCATATTACATGGCAGTGTCTATTATAAATTCTTCTATCAACCGATTTTTGGTCACAAATTGATCCGCCTTTCTTAACCCAGCGTGTAAAACCATTTGAATTAAGATTTAATCAGTTGTCTTCAGATGATTAAACCTCTATTTCTGTGACTGGCATTCATTTGATTATTTTAACCGCAATTGAAATACTCTTGTTATAAAATTGACATTTAATAAGACGAAAAATTATATGTAATGCAAAATATCCATAGAATGTTACCCCATAATAGTTAAAGTTAAAACTGCCTAAACACTAATGACAACTTTCTAAATAGTTGAATCCTAAAATCATTGGGAAAAAAGACTTATAAAGATGTTTGATAAATTAGAACAATAAATTCAGCAGGTATTTGTTATATATTTACTACCCCTGAGCGGGTACCGCTGCTGGTGGAGTAAAACTCCCCTAGGGTATCCATAACTCAGTAGGCAGTACTATGTGCTGTCAGAAAGTATACCATTTAGCAAAATTTTCAGCCGCCCTAATTTTTGAAATTTGTTTAAAACTAAGGTCTGTGTCCTCATGCAAAGCATTCCTTAGCTGGATTTGGATTCACATAATTTTGGAACTTTGGATTTATTGTTTTCAACTGTTTGGTTATGTTTTTATCTATAAAACTTTTCGGCCCCTAGTGTCACTGAAGAGGAATGATTTGCCGAAATGTGCACATATGGCACATCAAAATTCAGCAGGTATTTGTTATATATTTACTACCCCTGAGCGGGTACCGCTGCTGGTTGAGTAAAACTCCCCGAGGGTATCCATAACTCAGTAGGCAGTACTTAGTGCTGTCAGAAAGTATACCATTTAGCAAAATTTTCAGCCGTCCTAATTTTTGAAATTTGTTTAAAACTAAGGTCTGTTCCCCCATGCAAAGCATTCCTTAGCTGGATTTGGATTCACATAATTTTGGAAATTTGGATTTATTGTTTTCAACTGTTTGGTTATGTTTTTATCTATAAAACTTTTCGGCCCCTAGTGTCACTGATGAGGAATGATTTGCCGAAATGTGCACATATGGCACATCAAAATTCAGCAGGTATTTGTTATATATTTACTACCCTTGAGCGGGTACCGCTGCTGGTGGAGTAGAACTCCCCGAGGGTATCCATAACTCAGTAGGCAGTACTTAGTGCTGTCAGAAAGTATACCATTTAGCAAAATTTTTCAGCCGTCCTAATTTTTTGAAATTTGTTTAAAACTAAGGTCTGATCCCTCATGCAAAGCATTCCTTAGCTGGATTTGGATTCACATAATTTTGGAAATTTGGATTTATTGTTTTCAACTGTTTGGTTTTGTTTTTATCTATAAAACTTTTCGGCCCCTAGTGTCACTGATGAGGAATGGTTTGCCGAAATGTGCACATATGGCACATCAAAATTCAGCAGGTATTTTTTATATATTTGAAATAACGAACTGCTAAAACTTAGGTCTATCCAGTTGCTTTGCGTTTCTATAGCAGGTTACAAGACGTCGACTAGTATTTCATGTCGGATATTGTGTTTAACTAACATATTACAACAGTTCAAATTGGTTTCGTTTTATGAGTTACTTTTTGAAACTGAGCTATGTCTAAATGGGAAACAAAATAAGAAAGGAAATCATAAAAGCAAAGTTTAAGAATTAGAACCGATTTTTTTAGAAAGAGTATGGTAAACATGGTTACTTTCGCGATTGGAATTTTTCGCGAAATCGATACCTGACATTTCACGTGAGGGTGATTTTCGCGATCTTACCGATTCTGATCTTGTGTGGCCGCTATATGGATAACATGGTCGTTTTGTTGTAATTTTCACGAGAGGGAAATTTTCGTAATTTTTTTCAATTCGCAAAAATAGCGACAATTTTCACATCGCGAAAATAACCACGTTTACAGTATATAATCAGACCAATATATCTTACTTTAAGCCTGTTATCAAAATAAAGACCTTATGATTATCCATTGTACTACAACAGTACTGTACGAAACTAAAGGAAAACAGTTTAGAGTGCCAAACTGGAAAATATCTTAACTGATGATTAAGTAACCCTGCTGTTATCAGTATTTTATAAGGTAAAACGCAAAGTAATGAAGATAGAAAAATATAGCAATAGTTGTTTATTTGATTATTATTATTATTATATAATAATTATATATTATTTAATTATTATAACTCCAGAAAACCGATTAGAATCCAAACAAAAACACTGAATTCGTTAATTTTATACTTATTTATTTTGGTCACGTTAAGACTAAATACGAATAATAATTTAGATGCATCACCTTGGCAGTATTGTAGTTTATAGTTTAAACTCTAATACAATACTACTTATATTGTTATTAGCTACGAAGTATACATTACGCCGGCTGAAGTGCCAATAAAGTTCGTCAGTATTTTCTATTTACACGGCATCAATAGTCAACAATTGAAATCAATGATATTTTACAGTTATAACGGCACAGTTTAAAGATTCCAATATCCAGCTGGACTGTCTATTATTGGTGTATTTATTCAAAAGGAAAGTTAACGGATTCTGATAACGTGAAATGTGTCCATGGATATCGGAAGTGTTTATGTTGAAGGCATATCGCTACAGGTAAGTTCTTTATATACATCAGATAAGCTGTAGAAAATCATCAATCACCTTTAGTTATAACATTATTGCAGCTTGATGTTTCTAAGAGACCATGACCCAGTTTAAAATGACAACAGACAAAAACAAATTTTTTCAAATTTAAATCCATTTATCAGAACTGTGACCTAAAATAATCATGTTGGCAAATGAAACATGCTTTTATTGTTGTTATTTGGCACATCAAAATTGAACATGTATTTTTTGTTATATATTTCTACCCTTGAGCGGGTAACGCTGTTGTTTGAGTAAAACTCCACGAGGGTATCCATAACTCGGTAGGAAGTACTTTGTGCCGTCAGAAAGTGTACCTTTTAGCAACATTTTCAGCCGACATATATTTTTTTTTTAATTTGTTAAAATCTAAGGTCTGTTCCCTCGTGCAAAGCATTCCTTAGCGAGTTCTGAATTCATAAAATTTGAAAATTAGGATTCATTTATTTAAAACTGTTTGGTTTTTTTCTATCATACTATTCGGCTGCAAGTGTTACTGATGAGGAATGATTTTTAGATCGGAGAATCAATTACACAAATTATGGATATGTATATACATCAACGAACTTTAGAGTTTTTTCTCTTTGAAAGGAGGGATATTTAACTACAAGTAACCAGGATAATAGAAAAATTAAAACTGCTATGTGTTTTTGTTGATAAAAAACGTCTAAGAAAATTTGAAGATTTCAAAAAATATATAAATACTGTTTGATTAACCTGAGAATCTTCGAAAGGTAAATAAAAAGTACTAGTGAAATACCTATGTTTGCCTTCCCGGAGAATGCTCGGAAATAAATGAACAATAAGGGTTCAGTATACGTTTTTTATCAAATTTGTATTGTAAAGCACATGGCTTTATTAATGGATTACTCCCATTTTTATAGTAATGAAACCTAAAATAAGTTTGTTTAAAATACTTCTAGATACAATATATAACAAATACCTGCTAAATTATGATGTGCCAGATATGCACATTTCAGAAAATTATTACAACATATGTAATCCATTACTGAATATTGAAAGTGAAAAACTAAAGTGCAATATCCCTAATTCAGTATAACAGAGAGGGTCTAGTATTAGACGATTAGAGTAATTCAAAAAAACCGTTGATAATGTGTTTGCTGTTTTTTATTATGCAATTTAATTTCTAAATGCATTCGGGCTTTTCTTTGTTTTTTCAGTATATCCCTAATTCAGTATAACAGAGAGGGTTTAGTATTAGACGATAAGAGTAATTCAAGAAACAGTTGATAATGTTTTTGCTGTTTTTTATTATGAAATTTAATTTCTAAACGCATTTTGGCTTTTCTTTGTTTTACCTAGTCTATGGGATGGCTTATTTACATTCATACTGGCTTAAATAGTATATACAATGTACAGTAAAACTTCGATCGCTCGAACGTTGTTGCCTCGAATACCCCGGATAACTCGAAGTCATCTGTTGGTCCCGACCAATTTCCTATTATATCCTATGTAAATAAACCTCGATGGCTCGAACTTCGGTAACTCGAATACCCCCGCTCGCTCGAACAATTAATATTTTTCAAAAGTATAAAGTTAGTGAAAATTCAACTTCTTTCGGTCGAATACAGTTTTTGTCAGAAGGACATGTGGTCTTGGTCATTGTAAACAAAATACAAGCTGAATCCATATTACAGATTTCATCAACCGTAATAGAGTGGAACGAAATGATTAATCTAGACAGTTACCTAAAATCAATTGAATTATTAATTATTAATTAACCTACTTAGAGCGTGTTGATATGCTTATTTCTTTAATCTCTTAATCCGATGATGACACGCGGAAGTGTTTGATCGCCATTTTTAAAACACCTCAGTCGCTCGTGCCTTACGATTGCACTTCAGGATTCTGTATTTTACATGCACTTGGAATATGTATAGCAATGTGTATTATCGTTATTTCCTATGATTAAAACTACCGGTAATAACTGTATTTTGTATTGTTTTTTTTTTTTAAAGTATTACATGTGCAACTAAGAATAAAGTAAGTTTATTTTGTATCATCACCTGTTAAAATTAAAATAAAGTGCCATATTCTAACCCAAAAAGCCATATAACATCATACGGCAGATTGCAGATCAACATGTAATTTGAAATGAATTTTGTATTTTTAATTAGGACATTTTATTCTTTTTTAATTTTTTTTTAAAAAAATTCGTGATAAATAATGAAATTTTAATTCGGACTTTTCAATATTTGACCTTTTAGTTTATTTACATGTAAAACAAATTTAAAGATTCTTTAACGGTCGGTAAACATGAAAACATGAAGCTCCAGTCATATTTCGATGTTCGATCGCTCGAACCCCCCTGATGACTCGAATATTTAGTCGAAGTCCCTTGGACTTTGAGCCATCGAAGTTCTACTGTATTTTATCTGAATGTAAGGGTTAAGGGCCATCTTATACTTGGTTCAGATAAGAAAATTGTGTTTGTTTAAAACTTACGTGCCTTATTAATGCAATTCAAAAATATTTTTTCTTTTACATTAATATTTCAAATATATGAAGGTGTGCACTTTACATAGCATCAAATTCGGAAGGGAATCTTAATAACGTATTGTTTCAAAACAATTCTATAATCGAAGCTTACAGAACATAGATTACGTGTTATTTAGTTAAGACAACAGCTTAGACAAAAAAGCCTTTACCTGATATAAATTAGTTAATTAAAATCATTGAAATTAAAAAAAAGTGATTTGTCTAAAGGCTGAGATAATTTATATCAAATGTATTATCGTGACGTGATGACTTATAATATTGAAGCGCCCATCCTTATGGCAAAAACAAACATTGCATGTGAAATTGCATTATTTCACAGCTTGTTGTCTGCTTTATTAAAATTTAACAAATAAAGAAAAGATTTATGTTGTTACAGTAAAAGAAGCGAGTGAAAAAGAGAATTTACATCTCTATAAGGAGTAATAAAGGCATAGTTATTTCGATATTATTTTATTATTTTGAAAGAAGTTGTTTATAAAGTCAGCTTTCCATATTGTGAGCATATATGGATATTATAAAAAGCAATAAAATCAGAAGACTCTGTTAATATCCAATTTAAAGCATCAGTTGAATCTAGCAAGCATTAAATTTAGACGAAAATTAATTTGTAAGACTTTTTATTGCCATAGATCCTTCACCCTCTTATTCTATCGCCTTTCAGTCTTGCGTGTATTGATTTGTAAAGCGAAATGAAGAAAAAAAAACTTGGTTGTAAAAGTTTTAGATTCCTTGACTAAAAAAAAAAATAAAAATTGTTTTATTATAACTCGAAATGACTGGTATTGTAAAATCTCTCTCTCTCTCTCTCTCTCTCTCTCTCTCTCTCTCTCTCTCTCTCTCTCTCAGGTTTCATTTGATAAATTCATCCATTTATTTTGTCACTATAATTCTGATTATCGTACCCACAATATTTATTTTATATTGTTATTATATCAATGCCCGAAATTGATTTCATTTAAAATAGTTTTATTATTTGGTTGTATGTAAATGAATTATTATTGTACATATTTGGTTTCCTGTTTATTTTTAACATTATTTTTGCTGCATCATATTGTAAACCACTAGTTATAATATAACACTAGTTATGTTATTTAATTTTGCATTGTCTATTTAGATAATCACCGGCTGATTCCAACTAGATGTTAGCTAATTGGCTATACATGTCAAAGAATATGAATCACGTGTACCTATAACAAATATAATATATTTATGTTTTAAAATGTATAGTTATTGTGGCATCTTGTCAATAACTGTTTATCTTATTGCAAATTTGAATTTCTTGATTATAAGATAAATCATTTTTTCTGAAATAAGGTTATTAGTGAAACATTTATAAGTCTAAATATAAATATTCCAAGGGGAGTAATTAAAATGCTCTTTTAAAACATTTACTATATGACCAAATAATTATAAACAGGCACTTTTTTCAAACATTGCCTGGAAAATGCAAAATGGATAAGCCTGAATTAAACAAATTATCAGATTGTTAAAATTCATAAAAACGTATCCACGTTTTATTTTATAAATGAAAAAGTTGGAAAAATTGAAAAATGATTGTCCTGTCGCCAAGCATTCGGTGTTATGAATTAAAAGACTTAAAATTTTTATAAGCACACGAGGGAATAATCATTTACAACCATACTGCTTATAGTTATAAGTGAGCCATGCAAAGTCAGTCTTTACTGCGGCTACTGAAACCTCGGTAAAAGACCGTTATATAAGGTTCGTTATTCAAATGTTAATACTGACACAGAACATTTAAAAAGCCGTGGTAAGCTAGGAGTACTAAAACGCAAAATTCATTGCAAAGAAAAAAGAAAAGACATATACTCAACCTGATGCGTTCAAGAATAAAATGTTTTATATATATTTATATACTCTACGTATATTTTAATCATTCAAAGAGATATATGTGGTTTTCATTACAGCTGATAGACAGAACTAAACATTTGTTTCGAAATGACTTTTAAAATAAAGCTGATTTATACGCTATGAAGTATATGGTTTCCAGTGCACATACGCCTACGTTAATTCGGATTACAATACGAGCAAGACGATACCTACAAATTCTATGATAATGTTAAGTCATCATGATAATAAAAACATAGGTAACTGAAAACAAAATAATACAACTATCACAATCACTATCACAATCATAAAGTTAGTTGCTTAGATTATACTACTGCGTAATTTATATGTATCTGTATGCAATTAAAATACTGATTTGAAAAAGCAGTTTCTAATAAACTCGGAGGCAAAGTCTTTTGCTCCATTCTAAATTCTGTTTTTTTTTATAAATTAAAAGCGTTAAGGTTAATATGAAACCATTCGAGACATATTGTCCTTAATTTGTGGATTGTTTTTGTACATTTATTGTGATTAGGACATGGACTGGTATACCTGTGTGTGTGTGTGTGTGTGTGTGTGTGTGTGTGTGTGTGTGTGTGTGTGTGGTTTTTTTTTTTTTTTTTTTTTTTTTTTTTTTGCATTTTCAATGGCCGGTATTTGTTTTCTTAAGCCATTGTCTCAAACGAAATTTAGTGCTTCAATTCTATAACATCATCATCTTCGTATTATTCTTTTTTTGTAATATTTTTTTATTTAGTCATTTTCGTTACTTTTTCATTTATCTTGTCTTTTGTCTATATCTGCTGTAACTATCTTGTATAGTTTCGTATTATTTGTTGCTTTGGCTTTGCTTAGGATATGTTTTTCGATTCCTACTTTTTTTTTTCTTTTAACAACAATAATTTTGAGGTTTATTTAACCCCATATAATCAACCTGGATAATAAAACAGAATAAAACTAAATTCACTCTTACTATTATAAGTATCTGTGTAAGTTTTGAAAATTTAAGAGATTACATTGCCGTATACATCCTTCCTTAATGCTCAACCTCAACTGTGCTGTGATTTATCATTGAACATAGCGTGTAATAAACATCAACAAATAGCGTTACCCTGCTTTACACCCTACAATTATATCTAAAAATAATAGTAGTTAAGTTTTTGTGATTTAAATAACAGAACTTTGTTCATTTATAAATCAATCACACATTCTACGACGTCCATCTTCTTTTAAAAGTGATAAAATTTACACTTCGTTTAAAAGACATGCAATACTCTTTTTTAAATTTAAGATTGAGACTATCACTTAAATTAGTTAAAATATGTTTATCGACAATGATATTGAACTATTGGTTATTTTTTAATTTTCACACCGATAATTTATTTGATAAAGGTTTTCAATCTATATTTTTCTAAGCTAAACAATTTGATCAGCAATTTTCTTTGCTTAACAATATAATACCAATTGTCAGTTAACCTAAATGGTTATAAGTCGTCTTAGTATTTTGTTGATATATGTCCTATTTCTATAATATATCAATCAGACAAGTGCTTGTTGTATATATGATCCAATTTGTAGCACAAATAATATAATAGAACATCGGCTTACTTATATCCTAATGTATGTGTGAAAATCTTTATCTGTGGTGTCAGTTCAGGTCATCTACCATGTTATTATGTAGAAGTAATACGTCGTATAATATTGGTAACAACCAACAATGAGAAATCAATTAGAAATCCATGAATGCTCTCCGAAGTAAGTTGGTAAATAAAAGTATAGATAACCATGATTGTAAATGTACTAAAGCCACAACTCTCACTGAGTACCAATGCATCAGTATACCAAGGTTTATCTAAACACAAAAGTTTTCAATTTCCCGTGGTTAATTGTTATATATTCTCTAATTAATATAATTTAAACACTCGCCTCTAAAAAAAAAACTATATTACTTTTGATTAATGACAAAGATACAAAAAGCTTGTGATAAATTGCTCTTTCGTTGATTTAGTATGAAGAGCATAATATATGACTTTTAAAAGAATCCTATGACTACAACTTTTATTCTGTTTTAAATCAATTAATCCTATGCTAAATTTGCCCTTTTAAACTTAACACGGGTTGGTTTGGTCTTCTAATTTTGATGTATATTTGCGCTTTTATATATACTTCTTTATTAGGGTAATAAAATTAAATTTCAGTTTGGATTATAGAACGCACCCGTGTTGGCAAGCACACCATGTTTTATAATCGACCAAAAGACAAGGTCCTAAAGAGATAAAAACACAGGTAATAAAAACAGCCAATCAGTACTAGGACAATACAAAAAAAACACCAAATAGGAAATATTTATGATGAAACTCTCAATTTCAGCCGAATATTCATGTAAATACGAGTATTGTAGTTATAGTACTTTATGGAGCCAAAACCGCCCCCTTATTTATTGTCTGTTGCAAAAAGGACATTTTGTGTTACCAAAACTATTACAACAAAATGTTTAGCCAAAACAATGGAGTGTTTTAAAATATTTAATTATTTTTATAAAGTTTTGACATATCTAATTAATTTAAAAAAAATATATAAATATATAATAAAAATACCAGTTAAATATACCATTTAGCAAAATTTTCAGCCATCTTAATTTTTAAAATTTATTTAAAACTAGGGTTTGCTCCCTTATGCAAAGCATTCCTTGGATGGATTTGGTTTCATATAATTTTGGAACTTTAGATTCATTAATTTTGAACTGTTTGGCTTATGTGTTTTTATCCATCAAAATTTTCGGCCCCCAGTGTCACTGATAAGGAATGATTATCCGAAATGTGCACATATGGCACCACAAAATTTAACAGGTATTGTATTTATATATTTATATCATTTTGGACACTGTATAGTCTTTAGATAGTCATTTAAGAACAAACGTGAAAAAACACGACCATTATTAGCTGCTTACATTTATTTTTTATCATGTCGACAACTAGTGTTTTTAGTAGTTATAAATATCTTATAGTTTTTACTTCATGGAAGTCACACTGCTGATGAGTTTTTGGTTAAGTGTACATATTTAGATTAAGTTTATTCTCCAGTGTCTTTAAATGACAAGTCAATAGGTAATGCAATCAGTCAAATGCTGGACTTAACAATAACCGTCTTACTGGACCTACTATTGCACTTATTTCCCTGAAATATCAAAGACAAGTTACTGAACAATAAGCAAATAGGAGTACGCCTATACGTCATATATGTGCAGTTAAGGGCATTGCATGTTAAAAATCGAGTTTGGGAACTTCTCTATTATTACACAGGCACATTTTCCAGGATTATAACTAACCATTAAACTAATGAGTTAACGGATAGTTGGTTTGTTACTACAGTGCTCGATAGATTATTTGTTTTTTATTTCTTATTATAAGGAAAACAATCAAAACAACCAAAAATAAATATAATAAGTAAAATTAGCTCAAATAAACCAATTAATAAAGAATGAAAGAATAGTAATGAAAATTATATAAAGTTCAAAGATGTATTTATTCTTGCCTTTTTTCTCTCGGTTGCATTGACTTCTAATAAGCACTATTTAAACAAGAAATTTTATTTTTCTTCAACTTTTTTATTTCCTTGAAGAATTTTTCATTCTTCTCTATGTATTGTGTCATAATCTAAATTACAAAAATATCACAAAAACTTTTCATTAATAATTCCCAAGTGTGTTTTAAATGTCAATCAAGAACGCAAGCAATTAGTCAAATCAAGTAATGTCAGAAATAACGTTAATATACACCTCAATGGTAAGGTCTAATTACTTGTAATTTTGAGACAGACCAAGCAACTTTTACTTCACATTACAAGATTTAACATTGTCTTGTTGATAACATTAGCGAATTTCCAGTTCTTGTACAAACGTTTAAATATAAATAAATTATATTCCTTTTTGTTTGTTTCAATAATTATTTCGCATTATAGTTGTCTTCTTGATTTGTATTTACATTGTAAAGATATTTCTTTTCGGTTAGAACACACACACACACAACCACACCACCACACACACATATATATATATACTCGACAGAACATCATAAAGTACACGCAAACTTGTGAATAACACGCGTCAATATCGGCTAGAAAGATCAATGACTTTCGAGAATTACATTTATTCATCGTAACGGGCCAATTATACTCAGGATATTACCAGTTTATGAGCTGTAATTTGGAATTTTGGTTGAAATGATGGTGTATTATTGGCGTGTAATTAGAAATATTTCCCAGATTGAGTTTCATAAAAGATCTGCCATCAGCAAACTGCTGTATTATGTCCCTATCCAGAATTAGACATCACAGCTTATCACATGTCTACTCTGTAACTTGTACCGATTCCAACATTTCAAGGCAATCTTATATGTGGTGACATGACCGATGAATTCATTAAACTTCTGTTTCTACAATATAATCGGACAAATATAAGAATAACGTTTTTACAGATCAGTTCTCAAAAAGATACTTTAGTTAACTATCGGAAATTTTGTATTATTGAAACGTAATACTAGTACCACTGACACATGTTTTTTTCTTAAATCAAAAACTGTTACATTTAAATATTTTAACAAGATCAGGTTCAACATGGAAATGTTCACAACTGGCCATTGTGTAAAAGGAAATAACTAATATGTTAGGAAAAGGGTTATCAAAGAAGTAAACTGTTCTTTCAGGTAAGATAGCCGAGGCGATAAACATTGTGTATCTTTGTATACTGTTGTGCTGAAACAAATATATAGCAATAAAATAAGTGTATTTTAACATATTATAAATTCTACATGATGATCTTTGTTATAATCAACATTATTCTAATGTTTCTCCAATTCGAAATGTTTTCTGTCACCTGCAATACTTTTACCATTTATAGCAATTGTTTCCATTATGTGTAGTGTTAACAACCGACGAATCAAGCGTAGTTTCACTTTCAATTAACTTTTTTTTGTCTGTCTGGTTAAGAAGCAATTGCTTAATTAATTTATGTTTATTTATATTCTATGACATTTTACAAATTATTTTAGAACATTTTTTTTAAATTTTGGCTTTTACTATATATATATATATATATATATATATATCTATATATATATATATATATATATATATATATATATATATATATATATATCAAACTGATGAGGATGATTTTCCGAATGTGCACATCTGGCACATCAATATTTAAACAGGCATTTGTGTTATATATTCAGCAGTGTCGCTACACAGTAATGTACATGTATTTCAGTACGTAACCATCATTTTACATCTGAAACCAATAACGGTCTTTGACTTTGTTTTATTGGGTTTTACTGTATTTTAAGAAAAACTATTTTTCTCACTATGCAGTTTTTAAGTCTATTTTATGAATTTACCCCTTTTTATTAAAATGTAAAGATTCTGTTACTTTAGATTCTGTTGACTATATTCTGTACATATAGTCAATATTGAAGTTAAATTATTTGATACCTAGTATATCATCAACACTTTCAATAGCAATATTTGTATTTTTATAATAACCGGTGCACGTTGTTTGTTGTATGTATAATTAACGTTTATGTCGTGTCGTTTTTATGGTAATTCGTTTCTTACTTTAATTAAGTATAATTTTTACAATCAAACATACCGGTCAATGTCAACTCACTTTCTTAAGAGCAAAGTAAAACTTAGAGGACCTGTATATATTTGAATATACGTATTACTGATATTATAATGTATTATCAGAAACAAACAATCACATACACTGTAAAATCGACTCTTATAAAAATAAATTAGCGATAAGTAAAGTAAAATATATTAACTTTAAACCACATATGCAATATCCCCACATCGTACGTAAGAATTATAACAAGGAAACGAGACAAAACAAGGAAAGCTCAGTCGCATGTTTGGCCTATTGGTTTTAAATTACCAAAGTTGTACTTTAACAGGAGTAGATGAACTTTGGTGTTGTTAAGGTACTATAAGAGTCTCTCACTAAGCCAACATATTTACAACCAATGTTTCATAAACACGCACATTACAAAAATTAAAACTTAAGCCTTATATTTTTCTATCAACCAACTATCCTTCAATGTGTAAGACGGTATACGAATAGCGCAATAGTTGACGCTGATAGATTGCCTTTTTAGATAAGCCTTTACAATAAAGTAGGTCTTAAAACGGTAATTACTGATTAGAGTTGTTCTATATCACAACAATTTCAACGTCATTCTTAAAACACTCAATAATTGTTTAATGTCGTTATAACCAATCGGTGTAAGTTTAAAAACAGCGGATAACCAATCATTAGGAGTTTTATATCAGCAAATTCGATAGGAATTTTCGACAGATTGATGCGTTCTATCAGAATGGATGACAAAGTTCCGTGTAGAAGGAGTAACACGTTTAATCACGCAACGTTCAAGCTATGGGGAGTGTTACCGAATCATTTGGAAACGGCTATCAAATACCGATACATCATCACTCTAAAACTTGATCAATAACCTTTCTGTTAAAAAAAGATTTTTTTCCACTGGAAGTCATAGAAAGCTGAATAATAAAATGCATAATTTTATGTAAAAAAAATTCAGTTGTTTGTAATTTTTTGTTCGTAAATTGTTCGATTTTGAGGACTTTTCACACTTTTTTGCATTATGTTCATGATAGCCGGGTTTCTTCCAAGTTGGTACTTATGTATGTGCATGTTTATGATGTTTTATTGTCATTTTATGTCACTTCAAGCAACAGTTGTTAATAATTTAAGTTGTTTACTAGAGTGAAAGAAGCGGCATTAATCCGTTTGATGTTGACATGGCTTTTGTCAGATTTGTAAGGATTGAAAACGGTTGAAACTAAAAAGAAGTAATCATTGAAAACATATAACGAATTCGAATTAATAATTTAAATAAAATAAACAGATTAACAGTAATTGACCTACTTTTATAAGTTCTAATTATATGGGCATTTGAGGAAATTCAAACTGTATGATTTAAAAACTATTGGAATCCTATAGTCATCCATTTTTTACAAGTACATCAAGAACCAACGTTTAAGAAGAAAAAATACACATTTCATTTTGTAATAAGGTTATTAAAAGTAAAATATATTGAAATTATCATTATGATTATTTTTTATCGTTTAATTATGCACGCATTATATTTATCTGAAAAACAGGTAGTAACAACAACCAGTGCTACCAAAAATATAAAAAAGTTAATGATAAAGAAAAGCTGCATATTGGACAAAATACCTGTGTTAACTTTGATGTACCATATGTGAACATTTCGGAAATTTATTCCTAATCAGTGACACTAGGGACCAAAAAAGATATTAGATAAAAAAAGGAAATCCAAACGTTTGAAATTTCCAAAATAATAGAAGCAAAATCCATCTAAGAAATGCTTTGTATGAGGGAACAAACCTTAGTTTCAAATAAATTTTAAAAACAAAAAGGGTTGAAAATTGTATAGTACATCTCTTAACCAGAAAAGAAAAATAATCTCACATTTTTACCAATGAATGAAAAAAAATCCCTGGTTATTTAAAGAACTAGGCGCTTGTTTTTGTTTAAATTTCACCAACTAATTTATAGCACGAAGATACTGTAAGTGACAGCAATAAAGTATTGTTTACTTTAAGAAATTAGTTCCCGGAGACAAACTTCTCTAATTTGTTATATGATTGATCAGTCGTCCATGTTTCTTTATTTTCTGCTTCAGAAGAAGTGTAATCGAATTTATTGCTTGAGAAAGCATTTTGGTGTTATTCTGATAGAATGCCAGTACAACAGCTCTATTTGTGATTTGTCAACATCGATCGTGTAAATATTTCAGCAGTAACTTACAGACGATGCCCATTATGTAAATGGCATTCTTTAAATAAGTCTGTAATGTAATTGTTTTGTTTTTATCCTTTTCTTTTTGCTGGATACATATATCATACAAATGGTCCACACGTGTAATTCAACTTTTATATTTGACGGCTAGTCAATTATATATCATGAATAGGAAGTTTTATATTCGTCTTTCGAGTTGCTAGTTCGACAAGTTTTCTTTCCTACGATTTTGGGTTCAACTTAGCTTTACTTTTTAAACTAAAGTCTCACGTTGTTTTCCATCGTACTCAGCTTGCACTTTTCAATAATTGGTTTTGACTGCATTTGTGTGTTTGTGGTATGAATGAATTATTTATTTTTATCTTTCTAAGCTGAGTAAGTTTTTCACAATTTTATTCTTCTACATTTCTATGTCAAGAGTTTATTTATCATTGGGCTAAATCCATCTGTCGGTGTTTTCTTATCGCGTTTGTCGATCATCTCAGTTGTATCGTTTCTTGGTTCTTAGTTGCGTTTTTTTTTCAAATTCCTGAAGTGCATACAAACGTAACAATAAGAAAAGGCTTGGGATACAAACTGCAAATAATTTGATTGTACAAATATGTAAGACATTTATTAATCAATGTTATCTCTAAATATGTATAACCACAAACGAAATCGCATTTAAACAATTCAACTCATGGTGCAATCTTTAATGATTTGCTCATTAGTCTCATTTTTTACGACCGATCGTTTTACTTGTGCCGGTCGCAAATGCTGGGCAAAGATTAAAATATATTATAACCATTTACACGATTTTGTATTTTTATGTGTTTATGCTGTGTGATCAATTTTTAGATATTAATGTCAATTTGAAATCGAGCCTATTTTGTTCAAATAATATTTTGCTTATAGGATATAAAAATCGTCCAATTTGAAAAAATACAAATGTTTAATTTAATTGTGAATACCTGAAGGTTTAACCATAACTTCAATGGAAGGATTTATTTATAAATGGTCGATGTCATCTAAATCACAGAACCGAATGACCAAATGAAGATAAAAATAATTGAATAAAACAGAACGTTTCTATAATTGTTATCAAATCAGTATGGAAAAAGGAAAAGTTGTTTTAACATGATAGAACATTTACCAAAATTAAATATACATTAAAAGGTTCGGTATTCGATATTAATGACATACTATGTAATTACAGTAAACAATTAATGTTAAACTCAAATCGTTTTTATATCTCAAACTAATTGTAAATAATTTCTTAAGAAAATAATTACAAGAGTTTAAGTAAGTTTTACCATATTGCAATCGTGTAATGTTTATTTAATAACAATCAAGGTCTACACGGAAATTAAAGGTATAATAATATATATATATATATATATATATATATATATATATAATATATATATATATATATATATATAATATTACACTTTCTCAGTTATATTCAAAGCATCTAGGATCTTATAAAGCAGGAGTAAACCACGTGTGCATATAAAGCTTTGTAAACATACAAACCTTGTTGGAACCTAGTCTGTTTAACTGGACTTTGAGGTTAAGGACAATTATAGATAGACTTATTTAATACGGCTGTCACAGTAAAGAGTTTGTGGAAATCCGATAAACAAGTTCAAGAAAAAAGGTAATGGGTGGACTGAAAAAGTCTCACATGGAGCTTTAAAGTATATCGCCATTGTTTCTAAAAAAAGGTATCAGGATAATAACAAAAGAGAAAAGAAGAAAAAGGAATGTTCTAACTATTTCAATCGAATTTAGTTTTTTTAATTATATCACAAAACCTGGTTGTTATATAACATTTTCATCTTTTTTATTTGTAGATACATGACAAGTAATGAATATAGACTTCTCGATAAAACTACTGACTTTACTTCATCAAGGTAACGTAATAAAATACAACATTGATTTGTTTTGTTGTATATAACGGTTTTGTGCTTTAAAATGTATTGCATTGGGACAGGAAGTAATTCATTTACATAAGAATTAAAATGCTTGTTAGTTTTTTTTTCGAAAATAGAATCGTTTACTACAATTTGACTGCACAAAACACCGGATGCATCATGAGAGAAATTTATTTGTAGAATCATTTAACGCAATTTATAATAACACAGTTTATTTTTGTATATTCCATATGGGAACATGACTAGACATATTTAACCTAAAGCAGTACATGTAAGCATGTAAAGTAAAATTATCAAGAAATATTTTTACGTATTTACAATACAAAATGTTCGACAAACTTCACGTTTATGCTATAGTTTAACAAACGTGTACACAAATACAATCCAAACAATATTTTGATATCATCATCATCAATCTTGTGGGTGACCTGAATCGTTATTATTTTAGTTGTTGAATTATTAGCGACGTCAGGTGCATGGGGTGAGTGGGGTAAGTGGTCTCCCTGTTCTGTTACTTGTGGATACGGATCAGTCACTAGAACCAGAAATTGGATTTTTCCGAACGGAAGTGTTCTTGTAGATTTTACTTATCACTATACAGTAGTGTGTGATTCTCAGGCTCCTTGTCCGGGTAAGTTATAATATTTAAACTAATCTTATTGACATGCGATTTCATACCTTTACTGAACACATACAAAATCAAATATAATATACAACATTTAGCAAAATTTTCTTAAATTTTGAAAATTATTTAAAACTAAGAATTGTTACCGCATGCAAAGTATTCCTTAGCTGGATTTGGATTTATATAATTTGGAACTTTAGATTCATTGATTTTCAACTGTTTGGCTCATGTTTTTATCTATCAAACTTTTCGGTCGTAGTGTCACTGATGAGGAATGAATTTCAGAAATGTGCATATCTGTTACATCAAAATTTAATTGGTATTTGTGTTATTTATAAGAGAATTTTATATCGTTTTATAATGCTTTAAAGATATCAAAGTTTTTCTGTTTATGTTACATGTTTTTTGTTTTATCCTTAATAGCTTCACTAAAATACAAAAGACATTCAGTCACTTATGCGGAAGAGCATTGTGTGCCATATAAAATACTTCAATATTACTTATTGTGTGAACATCTCTTATTAATCCAGAGATGAAAAAGATTTTGCAATTTTAAATGCTTATTTCATTTTAAACCTGACCTTTATATTTGTTTTGTTTTAAGTGAACGGGGAATGGAGTATGTGGACTGCGTGGAGTAAATGCACTGTCTTATGTGGAAACGGAACAACAACCAGGACAAGAGAATGTAATGCTCCCAAACCTGCTTACGAGGGGGAAAATTGTAATGGTTCCAGTATTGATCAAAGACGATGTAACGAGCGGATCTGCCCTGGTGAGAAGGCTAAAGGTGGTCGTAGAATTTACTAATAAAAATAACATCCGTTATGTGTTGCTTTAGTCCTGTACACTGTCAGTCCCTCTCTAAAAAAGATAAATTTTTAGCCTATTCATTTTGTTGTTCAATAACATTTGTAATACAGCTTTTACCTTGCAATGTCAGCCCCTCTTTAAAATAATTTCTCCGCCTAATAATTTTGTTTTTCAGGTTTAGTTTAAGCTAAAACTTTCATAATCTTCATAATATCTTATTATTTTCACTCATTGCACTTTGTATTATTTAATGTTTACTGTAACGTTATATTGTGCCAGTATCCATAGGAAATCGTTTGCTTATCTGTTTTCTAGAAAAAGTTTTTAAAAATCTCTACAATTTACTAAAAACAAGTCTAAATTTCAATTTAACAACTAGCAGACGTATCTATCATATTAACATTAGTTTAATGCACATCATATTGCTTTACTGTAGTTCAATTGGAAAAAAGAAAGCATGTACATTTGTTGTATTTGGCAACAACCAAAACATGTTAATAATAAAACAGCTTACACAAGAAACAATACATCGGGACCACTAAGCATAAAAATATTGACTTCGGATTGGCATTCAGTTAACGGATACCGATTTTGTACAGTTATCTTATTTACAGCCCTTTTCCTAAATATTCGCATTAAGGTAACATTTTGGGACGATAAAGAAAACACATGTGTATCAACATATGGAACATAGAAACGT
>CM056602.1:348633-601887 GCA_029721355.1 Tegillarca granosa | reverse complement strand
ATCCGTCATGTTCAAAATCTAATTGAGAATGAATTAAAGGAACATAGAACTTATGTTGCAATTTTTTGTTTTACCTTTTTCAAAGTCATTCAAGTTGAAAGTTTTATATTATAAGTTTATATAATAAAACACAAAGTACTTGTCCGATTTCATGGCCTACTTTTGAATTAATCATTTTATACATGAAAATAAAACAACAAACATACTGATGCTTTCGTTAATTGGATGTAGATATACAAGATTCAAGATTATATGTTATGTATTACATATGTAATGTATTTAACATGTCGCCTAATCAGTAATGTTTGGCAGATAATTACATCACTGATTAAAGATTCATGGCAAGAACAAATATAAAAGTTTTTTATGATGTGCAATATTTATTAGTATTTTGATAAATTTTACATACAATATTGTTGCAATTTGTAGCTAAAGCATATTTTGTATAAACCAATGCGACAATGAACAGTGTGCAGTCAAACTGCAAGATCTGTGATTTACAGCGATTGACACTGCTGGATGTATTCATAACGACTTAACTAAGAGATGTAAAATGCATTTAAACTTCTTTTATTAACTATGTACTTAAAGGATCAAGATGTACTGATAACGGTTTGATAAATTTAATATACAATACTAGAGTACAAAACAGCTATAGGTTTGTTAAATGAGTACTTTGTTAATTTTGAGTATTATTTAAGATATCAAAGTGACATTACTTAATTATAATTGCAAAGCATAACTGAAATTAAACTGGCATAACATAACTACAATCAGTGTGGTATAGTGATTTTTAACCGGGCATTAGTAACACCCAAACATGTTTAACTGATAAGTGTAAGTTACAAATGTCTGAGTGAATAGCTAGCTGCATAATAGAAACTTAGATAGAATAGAATCAGTTCAACGTTTTTTATGTAAGTAAAGTATATTCTTGTATTTCAACTGTAATATAGCTAAGTCATCATGATAATGCTAATCCGCAACATAGATAACAGAAAAAAAACATGAAATAAAAATATTGTTAGTCATATAAACTTCGTTTTGTTCAATCAATAAATACATAGCTTTATGAAACCGTAAAAAAAGATTACGCCATGAAATGTATATATTGACACTGATAACACGGACTCAAATGTAATATTATCCTGTAATGCCACTGACCTTCCTAGAACGACATTACAACTACATTAACATTGTTATCATTACATTGTTTATGGATTAGAAAATAACCTATAGTTATTATTAAGATGTCTAGTCTGTTTCAAAGGAATTTTTTCTCGTTTTTATTTGTTGTTTCCATTTAGGAGTTTTATGATGTTGGTAACTCAAGTTTCAGAGTCTTATAATTTTTTCTCACTTGGACACTGGTTGGGTTTTTTTCTTTATTTTACATATTACTGTTAGTAATAATTCTCAAGAGTGTTCGAAATATCAATCAAATACGTATGTAATCATTAAATGATAAAAAAGACTGAATGACCTTTGTAATTGTTGGACGTCATGGCGGCTTTAATTGCCACTCAGACAGAACTATTATAAAACATATTTAAATTTGTTAGCAAAAACTAGTATATAATGACAAACATAAACGACATTCAAAAACAAAAGTTGATCTCCATATGTCTGTTAAATAGTGGATATGTCTGATATATATGTTTCTGTTTAATGACTTAGAGCTTAGGAAACCAAATAGTGAGAGTACTCATTGAAATAAATTCCAATTATGGGGACTTTCTACAACGAAGCAAGCTGCTAACAATTAAATTGTTGACTCGGGAATATTGCAAACTTAGGCTAATCAAAGCCCTGAAAAGTTTGCCGCCATCACAATATTGTCGATAAGTATGAAGTTAATGTATCCAAACCTATTCTGGATATATTTGACTTCCATAGTTCCGTGTTATTTTTCATTCACAAGACGAAATATCATCTTTAAGCTAGCTTAAAGGTGGCTTAAAGATGGCTTAATGGCACTTAAATTTTAAGCCATCTTTAAGCCATCCTTAAGCACGGAAAAATTATCATTGGTAGTAATGGATATTTATTGCATAATTGATTACTTAATTTAAGAATTAAAAAAATATTTGTTTTTATTTTTTTTTAAATTATTTAAAAAAATTATACAAAATGATATTTTTAAAAAGTTTATAATTCATATTTTATTTACTTTCCTGTATATTTTTTAAGTTTACAAGTTATACTTCATTATTTATTTCCATTTTTTTTATTATTATTTATCTATATTTTTATTTTGTCATTATTATATTTAATAATTACATCACGTTTAATTACATCTTACCTATAACACTTGATCGGGTTTGGAACTCGCTATCCTTTTTTTGATACAGAAAAAGGTTTTGGGACTATTTTGTAAATTTAAGTTGTTTATTATTGAAAATTCTAATTTAGTTTTTAATTGAAATGAATAATAATATTGTATATACAGATACTTTTCAAGAAAAATAAAAATATTAAACAAATTAGAAATAAATATATTGAATAACCTATCTCTAATTAGGAAGAAAAAAGAACGAATAAAGCAAAATAAACTAGATGTTTTATGAGAGCAAAGATTGTGAATTAAACGGGATAGATTTAACGTCGTTTAAGAGAGAGAGAGAGGGCAGGGGTTATACCATGTCAAATTATAAGTTTCTACACTTCTGTCGGGGGATATTACAGGGATCGAAGAAACTGAAATGCCCATAGAAAACCACCGACAAGCGTAACACATACTGACAAATATTTTCAAACATATTTAATGTCGTCATAATATTATCTTTGTGATATTTAATTCAGTAAATTCATTAATTTATAATAAAACATCGATGTAATGGGATTTAAATCTTGTGCAGACAGAAAAACCTTGGCATAAAGAGGGACAGATAAAGAGAGAGAGATAGAGCGAGAGAGAGATCTGTATAATGGGATACCGAAATATAAAGGTATAAAGAAACAGTAGTAAGAAGTGAAATAATATTTATAAATAGCTTTGTTCCTTTCATTTTCAAAATTGACTTGCACGTGACGGGTGTAGCTAGCTAAACAGGAGGTGCTTACCCTTCCGGAGCACCCGGCCTCACTTCCTTGATGGAAGTTCACGTGTATCACATATTTTGCCACTTTGCAAATTTTTACTTTGTTTTTGGGATTGTGATATGGACAAGGACTGGTATGTTTGTTTTATTTATAAGCTATAGATTGATATTTTTGTAAAAAAAAGTGTCCTCAAAATTTTATTTTATATGTAAAAGCGATTGTTAAATATTAAAAGTTACAAATCACGGGCCTGAATCTTTCGATGCAGATTTCAAACAACAAGTTCCAGCCCGGTTTAACCATGATCTTTATTTTCACCCTACCCGCCCAAAGTTAACACTTGAATTTCCAATATAAGGAATTAAAATGGTAATACACTTATGTTGAACATGGTGAAATGAAGTGTATTAATGTAGCGTTCAAAGTCCTGTCGTGCATTTTTTCTCTTTTAAATCTTATGTAATTTTTAAAATATTTATTTTCAATTTTTAATGTCTTAAATTATGTACACGATTTCTTGGACTGAATATCGAGAAAGAATTACCATTTCTATGTTAAATATTTTACAAATTTAAAAAATAAAACAATTTATGGCAATGTATTTAGGTTGAAAATAGCGGGCCATTCATGATAAATTGATTGTTTTAGGAATTTACTTGAAGTATTGTGATTCCTAGAGAAACTGCAGATTTATAAAAAGTTTGAGAATCAATCATTCATGAATAATACTCTAAAAGTTATGCCATCAAACAAATCACTTATTACCGATCTTTACGAGGTACAATACACTTCAGTCCTATTTGTTAATAAATTAGTACTTTAGAACATCTGGTACAAAATTAACAAATAGTTCGGCTAGATAAATAATGTTTGATCATTCATTCATTCATCTATCCATCTATCATTTCATTATTTAACTCATTATTTATTTATCCAACCATCCATTCATTTTTTAAAATTTATTTATTTATTTATTTATTTATTCTTTCATTTATCGATCCATCCATTTAACCATCCATCCATCCATCCATCGTTATGTATTTATTTAATCATTTATCCATCCTTTATTCATTTAAATAAATTATTTATTTACTAAATCCAACGACATAAATGTCGTTGCTAAATTCATCTATTAATTCATTTTATTATTTATTAAACCAACCACCTATTCGTTTCTTTCCTTCCTTCTCTCCTTTTTTCTTTATTTTCTTTCCTTCTCTTTTCTTTATTGATTTATCCATCCATGACTATCCTTTATTTATTTATTTATTTATTTATTTATTTTTTTTTTTTTATTTATTTATTTTTTTTTTATTTGTTCCATCCATTTATCCGTCTATCCATGCATTCAACCATCCACCCATCCGTTATATATTTATTTAACAATTTATTCGTCTTTTATTTATTCAATTCAATTATTTATTTATATATTTATTCAACCAACCATCCTTTCCTTTCTTCTCACCTTTTCGCCTCTCTCTTACTTTATTTTTTATTGATTTATTTATCCATATATTCAACTATCCATCATTTATTGATTCATTTATTGATTGATTGATTGATTTATTTATTTATCTATTTATTTATTTATTTATTTATTTATTTATTTATTTATTTATTTATTTATTTTTATTCAACCAACCACATATTCTTTTTTTTCTTACCTTTTTTCTTTCTTTCTATATCGATTTATCTATCCATCTATACATCCATTCATTTAAGTATCCATCCTTGAATTATTTGTTTATTTATTTATTTATTTTTAAATTGAATTATGTATTTTTGAAATCTTTTTTTATTTTGATTTATTTCTAAATAATTATTGACTTTAATAAATGTATATGATGTTTCCGAGTAAAATTGTACTTTGCCAAATCAATCAACCAAATCACTTGTAAACTATCTATGTATATCAAACCATATTCATTTAATTTTCCGTGATTGGTATAATCTGTTACAGAGTAAACTGCATAAATACTACTTGCACAGAACTAGATAATACCTTGGTTACCAAAACAAGTTACTTACCTGTATTGTGCCATGTTTTAATTTATGTCAGTGTTTGATTTAATTTCAAATCCGATATATTAATTAATTAATTAATTTATTTATTTATTTATTTTTATTATTTATTTATTTATTTATTTATTCCAAATCCGATTTATTTATTTATTTATTTATTTATTAGTTTGTTTGTTTCCGCTTTTATTTCAACTTCATTTTTATCGTTTATTTACATTTGTATTCATATTTTTCAATTTTAAAATGTAGTCTGCAACTAACTTCCGATTTCTGTTTTAAAAATACAATTAAATGATTCATAGACTTATTTTTTTATATCATTTTATACCATGTTTAAGTCATCTTTAAGCCAAATGGTGTAAAGGAGCTTAAAATTTCAGTGCCATTAAGCCGTCTTTAAGCCAGGCTTAAAGATGGCTTAAAGATTGCCTAAAGATGGCAGTGCCTTAAATTCACCTTTAAGCCATCTTTAAGCATCTTAACGCACATCTTTAAGCATCTTTAAGCTCGGCTTAAAGTTGGTTAAAGATGCGATTCCGTCTATTCACAAATTTGACTTTGCACGTGAGGGTTGTAGTGAGCTAAACAGGAGGCGTTTACCCTTTTTGAGCACCCGGCCTCACTTCCTCGAAGAAGTTCACGTGTTTAACTAAATTAGCAAGTTTTCAAAGTTTTTTATTTTATTTTTTTTTTTGGTGGGGTGTGTGATTTGAATATAGGCTGATAAAATTGAAAGTTTGTACATGTGTTGTTAAAACAGTTTTTATGATTATCTTCTTGTAGTTTTTTCTTATTCTGTTTGGTTTTTGCTCCATTTTTTCTTGCTGTTTTTATGATTTTATTTTATTTAAGTTACTTTTTACATTGAGCTTTTTTCGAGTATAATTTAATTTTTTTTTCTATTTCAATTTAAGTTAAATGAAATAATGACTACATTTTTTCTACTTTTCAAATCTAATTATTGATAATTATAACGCACATATAGAACGATAAAACGGCAAAACCATTATAATTAAGGTAATGAAGACAAATTAGAGTCTGGCGTATTGTAGCGTTGGTAATCTAAATTAAATTAAGACAATTACAGCAAGATAAAACAAGTTTCTATATATCATCAGTGATCTCCCCTTGTCTTCCTGAGTTTTCACCCCAATGTACATGTAATTCTTTGTTTGTCTTATTTTTAATTATTGCTTCTATAACCAATTGTTCTTTTTTGTCTTGATTGGCTAGCTACATTATTATTTTCTTACATTGGGTAGTGTTTTGGATTGTGTAAGCTGTTGGAAACACTTTTTTCAAATACAAATTCGTTTTTTCTGTTTCATCTTTTTTTTTAACATTTGTTGTCTAATTCTTCATTTCCCAATATAGTTGCTACTGTCACTTAGTTTTACAAAACAATAATTAGCATCAAAATTTTTATATGGAAAGATAATATATAAAAGAAAATTTCAGATTAACTTATATATAGATTTTACTTAAGATATTGTTTTACAAAATTTAACTGGTATTTGTATTATATATTTACAAAAAATAACAAGCTTCTTTTTGTTGGCTTTTAAATGCAGTTAGGTATATTTAAGAGTTCATAGTGATAGAACATCGTAAATTGAATATAAAGTGAAAAGCAGTTTTGACAATTGTATTGATAATATATAACGAATAATAAAACACAAACATACCAGTCAATGTCCAAATCACAATCCCTAAAACAAAGTAAAACCTTTGAAAATTGGCTAATTTAGTTATACACGTGAACTTCCATGAGTATCTTGTTAATAAAGTTTTTTAAACCTTCTTTAAATATAAAGCGTTTTGACAAATCTGTGATAAAACTCATGTTCGCAGTTAGGTCTTTACTTTAAATATAGCATCAAAATTCTAGTATTTTTAGTATAATAGAACGTGAAAGTTAAAGTGATTTGCGAAATAATAGAAAGTGATACTGTGCAAGTCATTTAAAAAGATACAACAAATGTGAAAGAAAACAAAGTGTTTTGAAAACTCATTCAAACTTTTAGTAAAACATAATCGTTTATATTGGAAGAATTGAAACGGAAGCTTTAATAAACATTTGAAACGAAACGTGACAAATTATTTAAAACTTTAAAAAAACCATTGCATAGTTGTAAGGCATAGAAGCATTTTCTATCTCCAGGTATAACAGCTAGAGTTGTAATCCAGTGTAATATTTGTAAATGTTAATGTATTCTATATAATTTAATATATATTTACTAAATCGAGTTCTTTTGGAGAATATAAGTAAACTGACACTTCCAACAATTTCCTTGTTTTTTCATGAAAAAAAGGTTTGGTTTCTTCCTAAAAATCTTCCACTGAGATAAATGTTACTGTAGATTTCCTTCGATTATCAGATGGAAAATTTTCAAAAGATGAAAATAATAAACATTGTCAAATTAAAGTTACCATTCCTTTAGAAAAGTTATTTCTGAATCAATTTTGAAATAAAAATAAACGTTTTACGTGTTGGAAAAATTCATGAGGAAAGTTTTACCTAGTACATAATGATATATGGAAAATTTGTACATTTGTATGTTAATATTACACCTTACAAGTTTTAAGTTACTTACAGCATATATATATATATATATATTTATATATATATAATTATATATGTTTCTGACAAGACATTTCCGTAAAAGTATGTTATCTTGAGTACCATTCTTAAAAAAGTTATTTTGAAAGTAATCCTTGATTAAATTAAACCCGATTATTCCTGTCTATGTCCAAATTATAACCCCTCCAAAAACGTTGAAACTTTGGAAACTGGCATATACAGATATATTTGTGAACCTTCATTAAGACAGTGAGATTTTTAAAGACTAGAAATTCTTAATTCACCTAATTCATTATGTTGATAATTTTTATGTATTAATAGTTGAGAAACAAATGTACAGTTATCAAATTAAATAGAAAAACTAAAGAAAATTTCTCGAGCAGATTTGAGCGGAGGTCTCTTTTTTTTTTTTTTTTTTTTTTTTTTTTTTCGTTAATTCTCTTTAAAGATGCATTAGGTAAATCTGGCTTTAGATTTGATTTTTACATAGAAAAGATGTTAGATAATTTAAAAAATAAAACAAAAATATACCTGTTTTGCCTGCCCTTATTCAAAAAGCCGTAAAACAACAAATATTAATTGTAAATTTTCTCTTACATTTCTGATTTATGAACCACCATTAGGTTTAATCACGATTTTTTAGTAACAAACAAAACAGTATTTAATAATCAAATCAAAGATGGTTTTATTGAGATGGTATCTTTTTGGTGAATGAAGTATTTTTCAAATGTAAACTTTAATAACTTTGGCTAAGTGCACCTTCAACTGTACACGAAATAACTAAAATGCCGGTATGAACATAAAGATAATTATTAAAGTAATGCTTTCGGTTACCTTTAATCACAAAAAAGTCTAAAAACTGTGTATTGTAACAAAATTAAAATAACACAAGTTGAAAAAGTGTTTTATGTTTATGTTGCAGTGAGTTGAATATGACTAAAAAGTTTTAATGTTTTTTATAACTGCTCGTGATAGATGTTACATCTAAAGATGAGCAAGGATATAAGATCGATACGCGTAAATCAGACAAAGATCTGTTTAGATAGTCTTTATGGGGAATCTGTGTGACTTTTATATCATTTGATTTGAAAAGATTTAGACAGATTGACATAACCAACTCAGATGATAGTGTTCCGTGTAATAATGCGTGACACACTTTAAAGTGAAAACACATACCCTTTTTACGAAATTATATGAAACAGCTTTCAAAAGTAATACATAAGTTTTGTATCTTGATCAATAAAATTCTCTTTAAACAATCATTCATAATTTTGCCCAGTGCACCTTTTGGACGTAAGGTCAACAATGTGGAAAATTAAATGAACGGTATGATGTAATTATATGAAGTACTAATATCATCTTAAATTGTAGTGACAGTGGTATCTTTTCTAATTGAAATGAGCATTTGAAAAGTTAATTTTATAAGATAGTTCTAGGAGACAGTTTCCATAAGTGTTCAACATAATTACTGAATCCCATTGTCCCATTGTCACTGTATATTTCGTATTGTTTATTTTTCAACATGTAATTTTTAATTATGATATATAAAATATGAAAAACAATACAGCTTATTGATAACTTTAGATTATTTACTTTTCAACTGTTTGGCTTATGTTTTTTGTCTATCAAACTTTTCGGTCTTAGTGTCACTGATGAGGAATGAATTTCTGAAATGTGCACATCTGGCACATCAAAATTTAACTGGTATTTATGTTATATATTTAGCAGTTGGTTATCAAAAAAATTAATTGTCTAGTTTATTTTAAAAAAATCCTTTCTTGACTTTAAGTTGCATTGTTGCCAAAATAATGTTTACAGTTTACAATTCATTTTGATTATTTGTGTTTATGTTAATCTATAATACAAAACATTATTACATTATATTTGTTGATTAAATGTATCCGGCCATCTTCAAGAGTTTATTTTAGAAAGTAGATCAAATATCTGCTTTTGGTGTTTTAAAGTAGCTATTGCAACACTGCTTTCTAAAAATACACATTTTAAGTGGAGTATGAAAACTCAAAGTATGTTTTTTTTACTACACTGACTTATTGTCATTATTTGCTCAGTCGGATTTATCGTTATGAAAATATAAATAAATCGACACATAAAATTATCATTATGTAACCATTAAAACATTAACAGGAACAAATTATAACACAGAGAAAACTGTAATTAAGAAAAAAACAAAAATCTGTGATTTATAAATAATTGACAATTTACTAATGGCATTGATAGTATTGGTTGAAAGTAACTAAGAAAAAATAAAAAATATGATTTATAAATGATTGACAATTTACTAATTGTATTGATAGTATTGGTTTAAACATATTACTACAACCTCAGATATTGAAAGCTTACTTGGCGGCTTGACGGATTTTTGTTTGTTTTATCTTAATTGCAGAATAAGCTTGTCATTTACAAATCACAAACTTTAATCATATCCAGAAATATGTCAGTGTATGTTGCCAAGAAAACAATTTCCGTAAACAAAATTAAATTAGTATATGAGATTGACCATCTATCAAAAAGGCATATTACATTGCAGTGTCTATTATAAATTCTTCTATCAACCGATTTTTGGTCACAAATTGATCCGCCTTTCTTAACCCAGCGTGTAAAACCATTTGAATTAAGATTTAATCAGTTGTCTTCAGATGATTAAACCTCTATTTCTGTGACTGGCATTCATTTGATTATTTAAACCTTAATTGAAATGCTCTTGTTATAAAATTGACATTAAATAAGACGAAAAATTATATGTAATGCAAAATATCCAAAGAATGTTACCCCATAATAGTTAAAGTTAAAACTGCCTGAACACTAATGACAACTTTCTAAATAGTTGAATCCTAAAATCATTGGGAAAAAAGACTTATTAAGATGTTTAATAAATTAGAACAATAAATTCAGCAGGTATTTGTTATATATTTACTACCACTGAGCTGGTACCGCTGCTGGTGGAGTAAAACTCCCCGAGGGTATCCATAACTCAGTAGGCAGTACTTTGTGCTGTCAGAAAGTATACCATTTAGCAAAATTTTCAATCGTCCTAATTTTTGAAATTTGTTTAAAACTAAGGTCTGTTCCCTCATGCAAAGCATTCCTTAGCTGGATTTGGATTCACATAATTTTGGAAATTTGGATTTATTGTTTTCAACTGTTTCGTTATGTTTTTATCTATAAAAATTTTCGGCCCCTAGTGTCACTGATGAGGAATGATTTGCCGAAATGTGCACATATAGCACATCAAAATTCAGCAGGTATTTTTTATATATTTAAAATAACGAAATGCTAAAACTTAGATCTATCCAGTTGCTTTGCGTTTCTATAGCAGGTGACAAGACGTCGACTAGTATTTCATGTCGGATATTGTGTTTTTTTAGGAAGAGTATGGCAATCGTTACTGTAAACATGGTTACTTTCGCGATTGGAATTTTTCGCGAAATCGATACCTGACATTTCACGTGAGGGTGATTTTCGCGATCTTACCGATTATGATCTTGTGTGGCCGCTATATGGATAACATGGTCGTTTTGTTGAAATTTTCACGAGGGGAAAATTTTCGTGATTTTTTTCAATTCGCGAAAATAGCGACAATTTTCACATCGCGAAAATAACCACGTTTACAGTATATAATCAGATCAATATATCTTACTTTAAGCCTGTTATCAAAATAAAGACCTTATGATTATCCATTGTACTACAACAGTACTGTACGAAACTAAAGAAAAACAGTTTAGAGTGCCAAACTGGAAAATATTTTAACTGATGATTAAGTAACCCTGCTGTTATCAGTATTTTATAAGGTAAAACGCAAAGTAATGAAGATAGAAAAATATAGCAATAGTTGTTTATTTGATTATTATTATTATTATATAATATTATATATTATTTAATTATTATAACTCCAGAAAACCGATTAGAATCCAAACAAAAACACTGAATTCGTTAATTTTATACTTATTTATTTTGGTCACGTTAAGACTAAATACGAATTATAATTTAGATGCATCACCTTGGCAGTATTGTAGTTTATAGTATAAACTCTAATACAATACTACTTATATTGTTATTAGCTACGAAGTATACATTACGCCGGCTGAAGTGCCAATAAAGTTCGTCAGTATTTTCTATTAACACGGCATCAATAGTCAACAATTGAAATCAATGATATTTTACAGTTATAACGGCACAGTTTAAAGATTCCAATATCCAGCTGGACTGTCTATTATTGGTGTATTTATTCAAAAGGAAAGTGAACGGATTCTGATAACGTGAAATGTGTCCATGGATATCGGAAGTGTTTATGTTGAAGGCATATCGCTACAGGTAAGTTCTTTATATACATCAGATAAGCTGTAGAAAATCATCAATCACCTTTAGTTATAACATTATTGCAGCTTGATGTTTCTAAGAGACCATGACCCAGTTTAAAATGACAACAGACCAAAACTAATTTTTCAAATTTAAATTCATTTATCAGAACTGTGACCTAAAATAATCATGTTGGCAAATGAAACATGCTTTTATTGTTGTTATTTGGCACATCAAAATTGTATTTTTTGTTATATATTTCTACCCTTGAGCGGGTAACGCTGTTGTTTGAGTAAAACTCCACGAGGGTATCCATAACTCGGTAGGAAGTACTTTGTGCCGTCAGAATGTGTACCTTTTAGCAACATTTTCAGCCGACATATATTTTTTTTTAATTTGTTAAAATCTAAGGTCTGTTCCCTCGTGCAAAGCATTCCTTAGCGAGTTCTGAATTCATAAAATTTGAAAATTAGGATTCATTTATTTAAAACTGTTTGGTTTTTTTCTATCACACTATTCGGCTGCAAGTGTTACTGATGAGGAATGATTTTCAGATCGGAGAATCAATTACACAAATTATGGATATGTATATACATCAACGAACTTTAGAATTTTTTCTCTTTGAAAGGAGGGATATTTAACTACAAGTAACCAGGATAATAGAAAAATTAAAACTGCTATGTGTTTTTGTTGATAAAAAACGTCTAAGAAAATTTGAAGATTTCAAAAAATATATAAATACTGTTTGATTAACCTGAGAATCTTCGCAAGGTAAATAAAAAGTACTAGTGAAATACCTATGTTTGCCTTCCCGGAGAATGCTTGGAAATAAATGAACAATAAGGATTCAGTATAAGTTATTTATCAAATTTGTATTGAAAAGCACATGGCTTTAATAATGGATTAATCCCATTTTTATAGTAATGAAACCTAAAATAAGTTTGTTTAAAATACTTCTAGATACAATATATAACAAATACCTGCTAAATTTTGATGTGCCAGATATGCACATTTCAGAAAAACATTACAACATATGTAATCCATTACTGAATATTGAAAGTGAAAAACTAAAGTGCAATATCCCTAATTCAGTATAACAGAGAGGGTCTAGTATTAGACTATTAGAGTAATTCAAAAAACCGTTGATAATGTGTTTGCTGTTTTTATTATGCAATTTAATTTCTAAATGCATTCGGGCTTTTCTTTGTTTTTTCAGTATATCCCCTAATTCAGTATAACAGAGAGGGTTTAGTATTAGACGATTAGAGTAATTCAAGAAACAGTGATAATGTTTTTGCTGTTTTTTTATTATGAAATTTAATTTCTAAATGCATTTTGGCTTTTCTTTGTTTTACCTAGTCTATGGGATGGTTTATTTACATTCATACTGGCTTAAATACTATATACAATGTACAGTAAAACTTCGATCGCTCGAACGTTGTTGCCTCGAATACCCCGGATAACTCGAAGTCATCTGTTGGTCCCGACCAATTTCCTATTATATCCTATGTAAATAAACCTCGATGGCTCGAACTTCGGTAACTCGAATACCCCCGCTCGCTCGAACAATTAATATTTTTCAAAAGTATAAAGTTAGTGAAAATTCAACTTCTTTCGGTCGAATACAGTTTTTGTCAGAAGGACATGTGATCTTGGTCATTGTAAACAAAATACAAGCTGAATCCATATTACAGATTTCATCAACCGTAATAGAGTGGAACGAAATGATTAATCTAGACAGTTACCTAAAATCAATTGAATTATTAATTATTAATTAACCTACTTAGAGCGTGTTGATATGCTTATTTCTTTAATCTCTTAATCCGATGATGACACGCGGAAGTGTTTGATCGCCATTTTTAAAACACCTCAGTCGCTCGTGCCTTACGATTGCACTTCAGGATTCTGTATTTTACATGCACTTGGAATATGTATAGCAATGTGTATTATCGTTATTTCCTATGATTAAAACTACCGGTAATAACTGTGTTTGTATTGTTTTTTTTTAAGTATTACATGTGCAACTAAGAATAAAGTAAGTTTATTTTGTATCATCGCCTGTTAAAATTAAAATAAAGTGCCATATTCTAACCCAAAAGCCATATAACATCATACGGCAGATTGCAGATCAACATGTAATTTGAAATGAATTTTGTATTTTTAATTAGGACATTTTATTCTTTTTTAATTTTTAAAAAAAAAAAAATCGTGATAAATAATGAAATTTTAATTCGGACTTTTCATTATTTGACCTTTTAGTTTATTTACATGTAAAACAAATTTAAAGATTCTTTAACGGTCGGTAAACATGAAAACATGAAGCTCCAGTCATATTTCGATGTTCGATCGCTCGAACCCCCCTGATGACTCGAATATTTAGTCGAAGTCCCTTGGACTTCGAGCCATCGAAGTTCTACTGTATTTTATCTGAATGTAAGGGTTAAGGGCCATCTTATACTTGGTTCAGATAAGAAAATTGTGTTTGTTTAAAACTTACGTGCCTTATTAATGCAATTCAAAAATATTTTTTCTTTTACATTAATATTTCAAATATATGAAGGTGTGCACTTTACATAGCATCAAATTCGGAAGGGAAATCTTAATAACGTATTGTTTCAAAACAATTCTATAATCGAAGCTTATAGAACATAGATTACAAGTTATTTAGTTAAGACAACAGCTTAGACAAAAAAGCCTTTACCTGATATATATTAGTTAATTAAAATCATTGAAATTAAAAAAAAAGTGATTTGTCTAAAGGCTGAGATAATTTATATCAAATGTATTATCGTGACGTGATGACTTATAATATTGAAGTGCCCATCCTTATGGCAAAAACAAACATTGCATGTGAAATTGCATTATTTCACAGCTTGTTGTCTGCTTTATTAAAATTTAACAAATAAAGAAAAGATTTTTGTTGTTACAGTAAAAGAAGCGAGTGAAAAAGAGAATTTACATCTCTATCAGGAGTAATAAAGGCATAGTTATTTCGATATTATTTTATTATTTTGAAAGAAGTTGTTTATAAAGTCAGCTTTCCATATTGTGAGCATATATGGATATTATAAAAAGCAATAAAATCAGAAGACTCTGTTAATATCCAATTTAAAGCATCAGTTGAATCTAGCAAGCATTAAATTTAGACGAAAATTAATTTGTAAGACTTTTTATTGCCATAGATTCTTCACCCTCTTATTCTATCGCCTTTCAGTCTTGCGTGTATTGATTGAAAAGCGAAATGAAGAAAAAAAAACTTGGTTGTAAAAGTTTTAGATTCCTTGACTAAAACAAAAATAAAAATTGTTTTATTATAACTCGAAATGACTGGTATTGTAAAATATCTCTCTCTCTCTCTCTCTCTCTCTCTCTCTCTCTCTCTCTCTCTCTCTCTCTCTCTCTCTCAGGTTTCATTTGATAAAATCATCTATTTATTTTCTCACTATAATTGTGATTATCGTACCCACAATATTTATTTTATATTGTTATTATATCAATGCCCGAAATTGATTTCATTTAAAATAGTTTTATTATTTGGTTGTATGTAATTGAATTATTATTGTACATATTTGGTTTCCTGTTTCATTTTTAACATTATTTTTGCTGCATCATATTGTAAACCACTAGTTATAATATAACACTAGTTATGTTATTTAATTTTGCATTGTCTATTTAGATAATCACCGGCTGATTCCAACTAGATGTTAGCTAATTGGCTATACATGTCAAAGAATATGAATCACGTGTACCTATAACAAATATAATATATTATGTTTTAAAATGTATAGTTATTGTGGCATCTTGTCAATAACTGTTTATCTTATTGCAAATTTGAATTTCTTGATTATAAGATAAATCATTTTTTCTGAAATAAGGTTATTAGTGAAACATTTATAAGTCTAAATATAAATATTCCAAGGGGAGTAATTAAAATGCTCTTTTAAAACATTTACTATATGACCAAATAATTATAAACAGGCACTTTTTTCAAACATTGCCTGGAAAATGCAAAATGGATAAGCCTGAATTAAACAAATTATCAGATTGTTAAAATTCATAAAAACGTATCCACGTTTTATTTTATAAATGAAAAGTTGGAAAAATTGAAAAATGATTGTCCTGTCGCCAAGCATTCGGTGTTATGAATTAAAAGACTTAAAATTTTTATAAGCACACGAGGGAATAATCATTTACAACCTATACTGCTTATAGTTATTAAGTGAGCCATGCAAAGTCAGTCTTTACTGCGGCTACTGAAACCTCGGTAAAAGACCGTTATATAAGGTTCGTTATTCAAATGTTAATACTGACACAGAACATTTAAAAAGCCGTGGTAAGCTAGGAGTACTAAAACGCAAAATTCATTGCAAAGAAAAAAGAAAAGACATATACTCAACCTGATGCGTTCAAGAATAAAATGTTTTATATATATTTATATACTCTACGTATATTTTAATCATTCAAAGAGATATATGTGGTTTTCATTACAGCTGATAGACAGAACTAAACATTTGTTTTCGAAATGACTTTTAAAATAAAGCTGATTTATACGCTATGAAGTATATGGTTTCCAGTGCACATACGCCTACGTTAATTCGGATTACAATACGAGCAAGACGATACCTACAAATTCTATGATAATGTTAAGTCATCATGATAATAAAAACATAGGTAACTGAAAACAAAATAATACAACTATCACAATCACTATCACAAATCATAAAGTTAGTTGCTTAGATTATACTACTGCGTAATTTATATGTATCTGTATGCAATTAAAATACTGATTTGAAAAAGCAGTTTCTAATAAACTCAGGAGGCAAAGTCTTTTGCTCCATTCTAAATTCTGTTTTTTTTTTATAAATTAAAAGCGTTAAGGTTAATATGAAACCATTCGAGACATATTGTCCTAATTTGCGGATTGTTTTTGTACATTTATTGTGATTAGGACATGGAGTGGTATACCTGTGTGTGTGTGTGTGTGTGTGTGTGTGTGTGTGTGTGTTGTGTGTGTGTGTGTTTTTTTTTTTTTTTTTTTTTTTTTTTTTGCATTTTCAATGGCCGGTATTTGTTTTCTTAAGCCATTGTCTCAAACGAAATTTAGTGCTTCAATTCTATAACATCATTCATCTTTCGTATTATTCTTTTTTTGTAATATTTTTTTTATTTAGTCATTTTCGTTACTTTTTCATTTATCTTGTCTTTTGTCTATATCTGCTGTAACTATCTTGTATAGTTTCGTATTATTTGTTGCTTTGGCTTTTGCTTAGGATATGTTTTTCGATTCCTACTTTTTTTTTTCTTTTAACAACAATAATTTTGAGGTTTATTTAACCCCATATTATCAACCTGGATAATAAAACAGAATAAAACTAAATTCACTCTTACTATTATAAGTATCTGTGTAAGTTTTGAAAATTTAAGAGATTACATTGCCGTATACATCCTTCCTTAATGCTCATCCTCAACTGTGCTGTGATTTATCACTGAACATAGCGTGTAATAAACATCAACAAATAGCGTTACCCTGCTTTACACCCTACAATTATATCTAAAAATAATAGTAGTTAAGTTTTTGTGATTTAAATAACAGAACTTTGTTCATTTATAAATCAATCACACATTCTACGACGTCCATCTTCTTTTAAAAGTGATATAATTTACACTTCGTTTAAAAGAGCATGCAATACTCTTTTTTAAATTTAAGATTGAGACTATCACTTAAATTAGTTAAAATATGTTTATCGACAATGATATTGAACTATTGGTTATTTTCTTAATTTTCACACCGATAATTTATTTGATAAAGGTTTTCAATCTATATTTTTCTAAGCTAAACAATTTTGATCAGCAATTTTCTTTGCTTAACAATATAATACCAATTGTCAGTTAACCTAAATGGTTATAAGTCGTCTTAGTATTTTGTTGATATATGTCCTATTTCTATAATATATCAATCAGACAAGTGCTTGTTGTATATATGATCCAATTTGTAGCACAAATAATATAATAGAACATCGGCTTACTTATATCCTAATGTATGTGTGAAAATCTTTATCTGTGGTGTCAGTTCAGGTCATCTACCATGTTATTATGTAGAAGTAATACGTCGTATAATATTGGTAACAACCAACAATGAGAAATCAATTTAGAAATCCATGAATGCTCTCCGAAGTAAGTTGGTAAATAAAAGTATAGATAACCATGATTGTAAATGTACTAAAGCCACAACTCTCACTGAGTACCAATTCATCAGTATACCCAAAGGTTTATCTAAACACAAAAGTTTTCAATTTCCCTTGGTTAATTGTAATATATTCTCTAATTAATATAATTTGAACACTCGCCTCTAAAACTAAAACTATATTACTTTTGATTAATGACAAAGATACAAAAAGCTTGTGATAAATTGCTCTCTCGTTGATTTAGTATGAAGAGCATAATACATGACTTTTAAAAGAATCCTATGACTACAACATTTATTCTGTTTTAAATCAATTCAATCCTATGCTAAATTTGTCCTTTTAAATGTAACACGGGTTGGTTTGGTCTTCTAATTTTGATGTATATTTTGCGCTTTTATATATACTCCTTTATTAGGGTAATAAAATTAAATTTCAGTTTGGATTATAGAACGCACCCGTGTTGGCAAGCACGCCATGTTTTATTATCGCGAAAAAGACAAGGTCCTAAAGCGATAAAAACACAGGTAATAAAAACAGCCAATCAGTACTAGACAATACAAAACAAACACAAATAGGAAATATTTATAATGAAACTCTCAATTTCAGCCGAATATTCATGTAAATACGAGTATTGTAGTTATAGTACTTTATGGAGCCAAAACCGCCCCTTATTTTATTGTCTGTTGCAAAAAGGACATTTTGTGTTACCAAACTATTACAACAAAATGTTTAGCCAAAACAATGGAGTGTTTTAAAATATTTAATTATTTTTATAAAGTTTTGACATATCTAATTAATTTAAAAAAATATATAAATATATAATAAAAATTACCAGTTAAATATACCATTTAGCAAAATTTTCAGCCATCTTAATTTTTGAAATTTATTTAAAACTAGGGTTTGCTCCCTCATGCAAAGCATTCCTTGGATGGATTTGGTTTCATATAATTTTGGAACTTTAGATTCATTAATTTTGAACTGATTGGCTTATGTGTTTTTATCCATCAAAATTTTCGGCCCCCAGTGTCACTGATAAGGAATGATTATCCGAAATGTGCACATATGGCACCACAAAATTTAACAGGTATTTATTTATATATTTATATCATTTTGGACACTGTATAGTCTTTAGATAGTCATTTAAGAACAAACGTGAAAAAACACGACCATTATTAGCTGCTGACATTTATTTTTTATCATGTCGACAACTAGTGTTTTTAGAGTTATAAATATCTTATAGTTTTACTTCATGGAAGTCACACTGCTGATGAGTTTTTTGTTAAGTTGTACATATTTAGATTAAGTTTATTCTCCAGTGTGCTTTAAATGACAAGTAAATAGGTATGCAATCAGTCAAATGATGGACTTAACAATAACCGTCTTATGGACCTACTATTGCACTTATTTCCCTGAAATATCAAAGACAAGTTACTGAACAATAAGCAAATAGGAGTACGCTTATACGTCATATATGTGCAGTTAATGGGCATTGAATGTTAAAAATAGAGTTTGGGAACTTCTATATTCATATACACAAGGCACATTTCCAGGATTATAACTAAACCATTAAACTAATGATTAAGGATAGTTGGTTTGTTACTACAGTGCTCGATAGATTATTTGTTCTTTTATTTCTTATTATAAGGAAAACAATCAAAACAACCAAAAATAAATAAATAAGTAAAATTAGCTCAAATAAACCAATTAATAAAGAATGAAAGAAATAGTAATGAAAATTATATAAAGTTCAAAGATGTATTTATTCTTGCCTTTTTTCTCTCGGTTGCATTGACTTCTAATAAGCACTACTTTTAAACAAGAAATTTTATTTTTCTTCAACTTTTTTTATTTCCTTGAAGAATTCTTTTCATTCTTCTCTATGTATTGTGTCATAATCTAAATTACAAAAATATCACAAAAACTTTTCATTAATAATTCCCAAGTGTGTTTTAAATGTCAATCAAGAACGCAAGCAATTAGTCAAATCAAGTAATATCAGAAAAACGTTAATATACACCTCAAGGTAAGGTCTAATTACTTGTAATTTTGAGACAGACTAAGCAACTTTTACTTCACATTACAAGATTTAACATTGTCTTGTTGATAACATTAGCGAATTTACAGTTCTTGTACAAACTGTTAAAGTTATATTTCTTTTTGTTTGTTTCAATAATTATTTCGCATTATAGTTGTGTTCTTGATTGTATTTACATTGTAAAGATTATTTCTTTTCGGTTAGAACACGCACACAAACACACACACACACACACACACACACACACACACACACATATATATATATATATATATTATACTCAACAGAACATCATAAAGTACCACGCAAATTGTTAAATTAACACGCGTCAATATCGGCGAGAAAGATTCAATGACTTTCGAGAATTACATTTATTCGTCGTAACGGGCAATTATAATCAGGATATTACCAGTTTATGAGCTGTAATTTAGAATTTTGGTTAAAATGATGGTGTATTATTGGCGTGTAATTGGAAATATTTCCCAGATCGAGTTTCATAAAAGATCTGTCCATCAGCAAACTGCTGTATTATGTCCCTATCCAGAATGAGACATCACAGCTTATCACATGTCTACTCTGTAACTTGTACCGATTCCAACATTTCAAGGCAATCTTATATGTGGTTGACATGACCGATGAATTCATTAAACTTCTGTTTCTACAATATAATCGGACAAATATAAGAATAACGTTTTTACAGATCAGTTCTCAAAAAAGATAGTTTAGTTAACTATCGGAAATTTTGTATTATTGAAACGTAATACTAGTACCACTGACACATGTTTTTTTCTTAAATCAAAACTGTTACATTTAAATATTTTAACAAGATCATGTTCAACATGGAAATGTTCACAACTGGCCATTGTGTAAAAAGGAAATTACTAATCTGTTAGGAAAAGGGTTATCAAGGAAGTAAACTGTTCTTTCAGGTAAGATAGCCGAGGCGATAAACATTGTGTATCTTTGTATACCGTTGTGCTGAAACAAATATATAGCAATAAAATAAGTGTATTTTAACATATTATAAATTCTACATGATGATCTTTGTTATAATCAACATTATTCTAATGTTTCTCCAATTCGAAATGTTTTCTGTCACCTGCAATACTTTTACCATTTACAGCAATTGTTTCCATTATGTGTAGTGTTAACAACCGACGAATCAAGCGTAGTTTCACTTTCAATTAACTTTTTTTTGTCTGTCTGGTTTAAGAAGCAATTGCTTAATTAATTTATGTTTATTTATATTCTATGACATTTTACAAATTATTTTAGAACATTTTTTTTAAATTTTGGCTTTTATATATATAAATATATATATATATATATATATATATATATATATATATATATATATATATATATATATATATATATATATATATATATATATCGAACTGATGAGGAATGATTTTCCGAATGTGCACATCTGGCACATCAAAATTTAACAGGCATTTGTGTTATATATTCAGCAGTGTCGCTACAGTGTAATGTACATGTATTTCAGTACGTAACCATCATTTTACATCTGAAACCAATAACGGTCTTTGACTTTGTTTTATTGGGTTTTACTGTATTTTAAGAAAAACTATTTTTCTCACTATGCAGTTTTTAAGTCTATTTTATGAATTTTACCCCTTTTTATTAAAATGTAAAGATTCTGTTACTTTAGATTCTGTTGACTATATTCTGTACATATAGTCAATATTGAAGTTAAATTATTTGATACCTAGTATATCATCAAACATTTCAATAGCAATATTTGTATTTTTATAATAACCGGTGCACGTTGTTTGTTGTATGTATAATTAACGTTTATGTCGTGTCGTTTTTATGGTAATTCGTTTCTTACTTTAATTAAGTATAATTTTTATAATAAAACATACCGGTCAATGTCAACTCACTTTCTTAAGAGCAAAGTAAAAACTTAGAGGACCTGTATATATTTGAATATACGTATTACTGATATTATAATGTATTATCAGAAACAAACAATCACATACACTGTAAAATCGACTCTTATAAAAATAAATGAGCGAATAAGTAAACTAAAATATATTAACTTTAAACCACATATGCAATATCTCCACATCGTACGTAAGAATTAATAACAAGGAAACGAGACAAAACAAGAAAGCTCAGTCGCATGTTTGGCCTATTGGTTTTAAAATTACCAAAGTTGTACTTTAACAGGAGTAGATGAACTTTGTGTTGTTAAGGTACTATAAGAGGCTCTCACTAAGCCAACATATTTACAAACAATGTTTAATAAACACGCACATTACAAAAATTAAAACTTAAGTCCTTATATTGTTCTATCAACCAACTATCCTTCAATGTGTAAGACGGTATTACGAATAGCGCAATAGTTGACGCTGATAGATTACTTTTTAGATAAGCCTTTACAATAAAGTAGGTCTTAAAACGGTAATTACTGATTAGAGTTGTTCTATATCACAACAATTTCAACGTCATTCTTAAAACACTCAATAATTGTTTAATGTCGTTATAACCAATCGGTGTAAGTTTAAAAACAGCGGATAACCAATCATTAGGAGTTTTATATCAGCAAATTCGATAGGAATTTTCGACAGATTGATGCGTTCTTATCAGAATGGATGACAAAGTTCCGTGTAGAAGGAGTAACACGTTTAATCACGCAACGTTCAAGCTATGGGGAGTGTTACCGAATCATTTGGAAACGGCTATCAAATACCGATACATCATCACTCTAAAACTTGATCAATAACCTTTCTGTTAAAAAAAGATTTGTTTTTCCACTGGAAGTCATAGAAAGCTGAATAATAAAATGCATAATTTTATGTAAAAAAAATTCAGTTGTTTGTAATTTTTTGTTTCAGTAAATTGTTCGATTTTGAGGACTTTTCACACTTTTTTGCATTATGTTCATGATAGCCGGGTTTCTTCCAAGTTGGTACTTATGTATGTGCATGTTTATGATGTTTTATTGTCATTTTATGTCACTTCAAGCAACAGTTGTTAATAATTTAAGTTGTTTACTAGAGTGAAAGAAGCGGCATTAATCCGTTTGATGTTGACATGGACTTTTGTCAGATTTGTAAGGATTGAAAACGGTTGAAACTAAAAAGAAGTAATCATTAGAAAACATATAACGAATTCGAATTAATGAATTTAAATAAAATAAACAGATTAACAGTAATTGACCTACTTTTATAAGTTCTAATTATATGGGCATTTGAGGAAATTCAAACTGTATGATTTAAAAACTATTGGAATCCTATAGTCAAGTCCACTTTTTTACAAAGTACATCAAGAACCAACGTTTAAGAAGAAAAAATACACATTTCATTTTGTAATAAGGTTATTAAAAGTAAAATATATTGAAATTATCATTATGATTATTTTTTATCGTTTAATTATGCACGCATTATATTTATCTGAAAAACAGGTAGTAGACAACAACCAGTGCTACCAAAAATATAAAATAAGTTAATGATAAAGAAAAGCTGCATATTGGACAAAATACCTGTGTTAACTTTGATGTACCATATGTGAACATTTCGGAAATTTATTCCTGATCAGTGACACTAGGGACCAAAAAAGATATTAGATAAAAAAAGGAAATCCAAACGTTTGAAAATTTCCAAAATAATAGAAGCAAAATTCATCTAAGAAATGCTTTGTATGAGGGAACAAATCTTAGTTTCAAATAAATTTTAGAAATAAAAAAGGGCTGAAAATTGTATAGTACATCTCTTAACCAGAAAAGAAAAATAATCTCACATTTTTACCAATGAATGAAAAAAAATCCCTAGGTTATTTAAAGAACTAGGCGCTTGTTTTTGTTTAAATTTCACCAACTAATTTATAGCACGAAGATACTGTAAGTGACAGCAATAAAGTATTGTTTACTTTAAGAAATTAGTTCCCGGAGACAAACTTCTCTAATTTGTTATATGATTGATCAGTCGTCCATGTTTCTTTATTTTCTGCTTCAGAAGAAGTGTAATCGAATTTATTGCTTGAGAAAGCATTTTGGTGTTATTCTGATAGAATGCCAGTACAACAGCTCTATTTGTGATTTGTCAACATCGATCGTGTAAATATTTCAGCAGTAACTTACAGACGATGCCCATTATGTAAATGGCATTCTTTGAAATAAGTCTGTAATGTAATTGTTTTGTTTTTTATCCTTTTCTTTTTGCTGGATACATATATCATACAAATGGTCCACACGTGTAATTCAACTTTTATATTTGACGGCTAGTCAATTATATATCATGAATAGGAAGTTTTATATTCGTCTTTCGAGTTGCTAGTTCGACAAGTTTTCTTTCCTACGATTTTGGGTTCAACTTAGCTTTACTTTTTAAACTAAAGTCTCACGTTGTTTTCCATCGTACTCAGCTTGCACTTCTTCAATAATTGGTTTTGACTGCATTTGTGTGTTTGTGGTATGAATGAATTATTTATTTTTATCTTTCTAAGCTGAGTAAGTTTTTTCACAATTTTATTCTTCTACATTTCTATGTCAAGAGTTTATTTATCATTGGGCTAAATCCATCTGTCGGTGTTTTCTTATCGCGTTTGTCGATCATCTCAGTTGTATCGTTTCTTGGTTCTTAGTTGCGTTTTTTTTTTCAAATTCCTGAAGTGCATACAAACGTAACAATAAGAAAAGGCTTGGAATACAAACTGCAAATAATTTGATTGTACAAATATGTAAGACATTTATTAATCAATGTTATCTCTAAATATGTATAACCACAAACGAAATCGCATTTGAAACAATTCAACTCATGGTGCAATCTTTAATGATTTGCTCATTAGTCTCATTTTTTACGACCGATCGTTTTACTTGTGCCGGTCGCAAATGCTGGGCAAAGATTAAAATATATATATAACCATTTACACGATTTTGTATTTCGTTATGTGTTTATGCTGTGTGATCAATTTTTAGATATTAATGTCAATTTGAAATCGAGCCTATTTTTGTTCAAATAATATTTTGCTTATAGGATATAAAAATCGTCCAATTTGAAAAAATACAAATGTTTAATTTAATTGTGAATACCTGAAGGTTTAACCATAACTTTCAATGGAAGGATTTATTTATAAATGGTCGATGTCATCTAAATCACAGAACCGAATGACCAAATGAAGATAAAAATAATTGAATAAAACAGAACGTTTCTATAATTGTTATCAAATCAGTATGGAAAAAGGAAAAAGTTGTTTTAACATGATAGAACATTTACCAAAATTAAATATACATTAAAATGTTCGGTATTCGATATTAATGACATACTATGTAATTACAGTAAACAATTAATGTTAAACTCAAATCGTTTCTTTATCTCAAACTAATTGTAAATAATTTCTTAAGAAAATAATGACAAATGAATTACAAGAGTTTAAGTAAGTTTTACCATATTGCAATCGTGTAATGTTTATTTAATAACAATCAAGGTCTACAAGGAAATTAAAGGTATATATATATATATATATATATATATATATATATATATATATATATATATATATATATATATATATATATATATATATATATATATATTACACTTTCTCAGTTATATTCAAAGCATCTAGGATCTTATAAAGCAGGAGTAAACCACGTGTGCATATAAAGCTTTGTAAACATACAAACCTTGTTGGAACCTAGTCTGTTTAACTGGACTTTGAGGTTAAGGACAATTATAGATAGACTTATTTAATACGGCTGTCACAGTAAAGAGTTTGTGGGAAATCCGATAAACAAGTTCAAGAAAAAAGGTAATGGGTGGACTGAAAAAGTCTCACATGGAGCTTTAAAGTATATCGCCATTGTTTCTAAAAAAAGGTATCAGGATAATAACAAAAGAGAAAAGAAGAAAAAGGAATGTTCTAACTATTTCAATCGAATTTAGTTTTTTTTAATTATATCACAAAACCTGGTTGTTATATAACATTTTCATCTTTTATTTATTTGTAGATACATGACAAGTAATGAATATAGACTTCTCGATAAAACTACTGACTTTACTTCATCAAGGTAACGTAATAAAATACAACATTGATTTGTTTTGTTGTATATAACGGTTTTGTGCTTTAAAATGTATTGCATTGGGACAGGAAGTAATTCATTTACATAAGAATTAAAATGCTTGTTAGTTTTTTTTTTCGAAAATAGAATCGTTTACTACAATTTGACTGCACAAAACACCGGATGCATCATGAGAGAAATTTATTTGTAGAATCATTTAACGCAATTTATAATAACACAGTTTATTTTTGTATATTCCATATGGGAACATGACTAGACATATTTAACCTAAAGCAGTACATGTAAGCATGTAAAGTAAAATTCATCAAGAAATATATTTTTACGTATTTACAATACAAAATGTTCGACAAACTTCACGTTTATGCTATAGTTTAACAAACGTGTACACAATACAATCCAAACAATATTTTGATATCATCATCATCAATCTTGTGGGTGACCTGAATCGTTATTATTATTTTTAGTTGTTGAATTATTAGCGACGTCAGGTGCATGGGGTGAGTGGGGTAAGTGGTCTCCCTGTTCTGTTACTTGTGGATACGGATCAGTCACTAGAACCAGAAATTGGATTTTTCCGAACGGAAGTGTTCTTGTAGATTTTACTTATCACTATACAGTAGTGTGTGATTCTCAGGCTCCTTGTCCGGGTAAGTTATAATATTTAAACTAATCTTATTGACATGCGATTTCATACCTTTACTGAACACATACAAAATCAAATATAAATATACAACATTTAGCAAAATTTTCTTAAATTTTGAAAATTATTTAAAACTAAGAATTGTTACCGCATGCAAAGTATTCCTTAGCTGGATTTGGATTTATATAATTTTGGAACTTTAGATTCATTGATTTTCAACTGTTTGGCTCATGTTTTTTATCTATCAAACTTTTCGGTCGTAGTGTCACTGATGAGGAATGAATTTCAGAAATGTGCATATCTGTTACATCAAAATTTAATTGGTATTTGTGTTATTTATAAGAGAATTTTATATCGTTTTATAATGCTTTAAAGATATCAAAGTATTTTTTCTGTTTATGTTACATGTTTTTTGTTTTATCCTTAATAGCTTCACTAAAATACAAAAGACATTCAGTCACTTATGCTGAAGAGCATTGTGTGCCATATAAAATACTTCAATATTACTTATTGTGTGAACATCTCTTATTAATCCAGAGATGAAAAAGATTTTGCAATTTTAAATGCTTATTTCATTTTAAACCTGACCTTTATATTTGTTTTGTTTTAAGTGAACGGGGAATGGAGTATGTGGACTGCGTGGAGTAAATGTACTGTCTTATGTGGAAACGGAACAACAACCAGGACAAGAGAATGCAATGCTCCCAAACCTGCTTACGAGGGGGAAAATTGTAATGGTTCCAGTATTGATCAAAGACGATGTAACGAGCGGATCTGCCCTGGTGAGAAGGCTAAAGGTGGTCGTAGAATTTACTAATAAAAATAACATCCGTTATGTGTTGCTTTAGTCCTGTACACTGTCAGTCCCTCTCTAAAAAAGATAAATTTTTAGCCTATTCATTTTGTTGTTCAATAACATTTGTAATACAGCTTTTACCCTTGCAATGTCAGCCCCTCTTTAAAATAATTTCTCCGCCTAATAATTTTGTTTTTCAGGTTTAGTTTAAGCTAAAACTTTCATAATCTTCAATAATATCTTATTATTTTCACTCATTGCACTTTGTATTATTTAATGTTTACTGTAACGTTATATTGTGCCAGTATCCATAGGAAATCGTTTGCTTATCTGTTTTCTAGAAAAAGTTTTTAAAAATTCCTCTACAATTTACTAAAAACAAGTCTAAATTTCAATTTAACAACTAGCAGACGTATCTATCATATTAACATTAGTTTAATGCACATCATATTGCTTTACTGTAGTTCAATTGGAAAAAAGAAAGCATGTACATTTGTTGTATTTGGCAACAACCAAAACATGTTAATAATAAAACAGCTTACACAAGAAACAAATACATCGGGACCACTAAGCATAAAAATATTGACTTCGGATTGGCAATTCAGTTAACGGATACCGACTGTTTTTGTACAGTTATCTTATTTACAAGCCACTTTTCCTAAATATTCGCATTAAGGTAACATATATTTTGGGACGATAAAGAAAACACATGTGTATCAACATATGGAACATAGAAACGTTATTATGTGTGAAATGAATTACTTAGTAATGAACATAGACCCTACATGTAATTACATATAGATAATATGGCAAAAATGATCTGAAATGGGATTGATGGATATGAATATTGCTTAAATGATCTACTAAATACGTATCAAGAAACATAAATTTAAAAACACTTGTATTTTATACATGTATAAATGATAGTCATGTGTTTCAGTTTAGTTTAAATTGTACAAATGCTTTAATTAGACTACAAAAATATATCATCTGTTGGTGTTCCTGTACTGTACCATCTTACTTCATTTGTTTTAGTTGTTGCTTTGGTCAGTTGGGGCTATTCAGGGCGTACATTCTAGTTCTATAAATGTATACTATTGTACACAAATGCAAAGATTTTCATTGAAAAGTTAGTTTTAAACACTGAAATTCATATATTCAAGTAATTAATTACAATTTATTTCATTCTTTTTTTCGAAATTTATATTCTGCATCCAGAAATGATGCATTGAGCCAATCAAATATCAATTAAAAAAATAATTCAACAATGGGTTAAATCAACTTTAAAACACTATGGAGATTAAAACACTATGGAGACTTTCTACAACAAAGCATTTCCTTGATGGAAGTTCAGGGGTATTACTAAATTTGCCAGCTTTCAAAGTTTTTACTTTGTTTTTGGAATTGTGATTTGGACATGGACTGGTATGTTTGTGTTAATTATTAATTCGTATAAACCGTCAATAAATATTTGTTATTACAAGTGCATTGCTTTTTTGTCGATTCTACCTTTTACTTATTTTTATTCTTTTATTTTGACGCTTTGTTATTGTTTTTTAAATACAATTTTTCTATTTAACCAAATAATCAAATACACAAATTTAACGTTTGTTTTTCTAAAGATCAGTGACATCATCCAAAATTGAAATATTTTTTAAACTAACCGTGTAGCTTCGGTGTGAGCTAAGTCATTCTTAAATTTTAAAAAAACTTACAAACCAAAAGTTTGTATTCTACGTATTTAGAAATTATATTGCTTTGTCGATTTAATTATTTTCGGCTCCTGACCAAGGTCATATAGTCATTCTAAGTTATGATGTTTAAACCTTCATTACGTGTACGTGTATGTTGGAAAATGATTGCTTCTTTAATGTAAACGTGTATGACCTATGTGTTTATCATTAGTGCAAACTAATTATTTTCTTGACGGTTTTTGGAAAAAGGAGTGTTTATAACATCACTTCATTCATACTATATTGTTATTCTTATCGTTCAATATACCAAAATCTATCAGCAAGATTGTAATAACCTCTGTAATATGGGTGTTATGACATCACGCTATTGCTTTAGGGATATATAGGATATTGATAGTTAGTGCCTAATTAAAAATCAAGACGCGATATTCAATGTAATATCGCTTGCCTGAAACAAAATTTAACCTAGGTAAATACAGTAGAACTTCGATAACTCGAAGTGCACGGGACTTCGGTGATGGCTTCGAGTTATAGAAGTTGAAGGATGACGTCATCTTGTTATATTTTTTTTCACTTCAGAAATCTTTGATTTTGTAAATAGTTACAGTTATTCGAATGTAATGCAATAGGGAAAAAACTAAATACTTATAGATACTTTCGAAATAAAAAATAATAATCAATCTATTAAAGAATTGATATTGACAGCAAAAATTTTAAAACATGTTTTTTTATTTTAAACTCAAGATGTATACGAAAAAAGCAGAATCGGAAAACAGATATATGTACATGTATATAAGCAATACTTAATTATCACATATGTTTAAAAATACAAACAGATAGTTAATATTTTTACAAAGCACTAAAATTAATTCAAAAGTTGAACTGTAATCGAAAGCGGCAGACTACGGGTATGGGGATAAGCGTACCTGTTAAACTTAATTGTCCTTGATAAAATACGTGTTTATAGCATTTTAGAAAAAAGAGAGATATATTACTAAAAACCTGAACTTGTTCATAGTCGGTGATTTAGACTTTTAACTTCATTTATACAAATTAAGATAGTATTCTGAATATTTTGTCAAAAATTCCAGTACCCGTCCAAATCTTTTGAAATCAGTAGTTTCAGTACGTGTTTATCTGTAATTCATGTTCGCGGTTACAGTGGCGTTTTGACTAATTTTTTCTTGGTTATCAGCGAATGATACAAACTGGCTCGAAAAGATATTTACATAAAAAACGAATGGCCTCAATCTATATTTTTTTAACTTGGATACCTGTTTGTAAAACGAACACACTTTTTTGTCAAAACATAAGCATGGATTAAGTTGCACAAGCATATATTTAATCTTTTGCTGCTTTTGAATCAATTCACTGTTATATACATACCTGTTTTGTATTAGATATAAATTAATTGTCTGAGTATATGTGTCCAACAATTATCAATAAAAGAAAGAAATTTATTTCTTAATGAATCCATTTTATTTGAATTTCAGAATTGCCAAAAGATTTCGACATGTCCAAATGTGACCTTAACACATTTATCTGTGATAGTAAACTTCAGTGTGTGAGTCTAAGTGAGCGGTGTGACGACGAAGTACATTGCCATGACGGTTCTGACGAGAAAGATTGTATAACATATCTCAATATGAATAGTAAAGGTATGTTATATATAACAAAATTCAATTCATAGCTACTACAATATAAACAATATATCCAGTCAAGGTATTACTAGTCAAATTGTTCATAATATTTTAGTTTTAGAAATTCAAATTTATTAAAATCAAACAATTTAGACATAAAATAGATAACCACCAAAGTTTTGAAATATGGCAGATTTCTATTCAGAAACAAAAACAACATTTTAGAAGCATTCTTATCATACCCAAAACAAGTTACTGACAGTATGAAGTTTGATATTCAGTGGATGGTAATCAGGAACACGACATTTTATTTTAAAGTCGGGCATTTCATTTCGGTTTGTCCCTGATGTCCATTAATATTTATGAAATATTTAAAAAAAAAAAAAAAAAAAAAAAAAAAAAAAAAAAAAAAACCTGGTATATGCTTTTTCATCTACAAACTGTTTTATTCATGCTTCCTTTCACGCTTTATTGGGTACACGTACCCCCCCCCCAAAACTCCGTGAAGAAAACTAAATATTTTCACGATATGCATTTCCATAATAGATAAAAGAGTGTGTGTGAATAAAAAATTAAAGAATATCAAACGAAAGGATTACTCTTGCAGTAATGTCCGATTTGTACCTACTATTGATGATAATGTATCTTTCTGATAAAAACAAAGGCTTCGATAAAAGAAAAAAATGTCTTTACCCTGTAAATGTCGAATGTTGTAAATTATTCAGGTCATGTATTAAAAACCTATTGATCAATAAGATAATGTGTCTTTGATATTTCATCAAATCCTATTGATTATAGATTTAGCGATGTCATGCTAAATCATACGTTAATGGACATCTAGAATGCTGATTATAAAATGTAAAACATAACAAATAATTATAAATGTTTTATAGACTAGAAAATTAATATACCTAGATCAAAAAGGTTATACATTTGTATATATTTCGATTTGTTCTACAAAATGAAAATTTAAAATCAATGCAGTGGAAGAACTGGTTTTATAAACAAAGAAACAGAGATACTAACTTGTATCTGAAGTTTAATTTTATAATGATCTTCATGGTAAATGTTCAATATACTTTAGTGTCTATACTGTGGCCGATACGCCAAAAGTAAGGAATAAAGTAGAATGTCTTTACACAATTTTTCTAAAGCTGGTTTAAACCCTTTTGTATAAAACGTAAAACAAGATTCAAACAATTTCGAAAAACAGGGATTTTACATTTGACATCATTGAAATTAAATATGTAACATATTTTGGTAATATATATTTTCTTCTTTTGTCCCGTTTGATTTTTGTTACGATGAATGTTTTAACGGTTTTGATGGTAGGACGTTTTCTGTTATTTTTAATGAAATACATGTAGTTGTCTCTTGAAACCATTCAATCAAGCAAGACACAAACATTTGTATAGTATTAAGACGTACTTCTTTGTTTTGGCTGTTGCCAAGTCCATTTTCCTTCTAGTTTTAAATTTATCCCTGCAAATGAAATCAAGCAGTTGACAATATCCAAATTTCACAAAGAACATAAAACAGATGGAAATGTAATATACTATATAGGAACCTCAGGTCAAAACATTCTTGAAAATTGAGTCAGGTTATGCAGTTAAAGCATAATAAAAAGGTTATCAACTGGTTGTCGAAAAGTATAATTTTTTGCTGAACAGTGAACCAACAACTGGGCATGTACCGTTTTATCTTATAAATAACATTATGAATTACATGTACCTATATTTATATTAACTTAGCCTGGAAGTCTGGATATATTGGATGTTCCTTATTTCCATGTTCCTTTTATTCTAAAATTTGATTTGGCACCTGGTGAGTGTATCTAGCTTTACAGGAATTACTTAATCCTCCGGGACATTCGGTCTTACTTTCCTGATGAAAGTTCAAGTTTAAATAAATTAGTCAGTTTTCGAAGTTTTTACTTTGCTTTTTCGGATTGTGATTTAGACATTGACCGGTATGTTTGTGTTTGGGATTGTCATTTCGATATGGACTGGTATGTTTGTGTTTCGGATTGTGATTTAGACATTGACCGGTATGTTTGTATTTGATGAATTAGATCACATACATTAAAGACAGACTACGCTGAAGGAGGTCTATGTATGGTTATACAGCAAACGTTTAAATGATTAAATACGAGTGTTACATACAAAATGACGTAAAACTTATCTCCTTAGAGATTTAGCGTGTATAACTTATTAATTATCAAAAGCAGGGTGAAATTTTAATTGCTAACTTTATACCCAATAAATTTTACATTACTTCTTACGAAAAAAAAAACAATTTTAACAAAGAGAAATGAATTCTTGTTACTTATAAATTGCACAGTGTTACGCAACTTAATTAATAGTGCGCCGCGTTAAAAAAAAAACTATAGTAATAGCTAATATGATAGTTGTATGCCATACCTCTGTAAAAAAAAACATATAACAGCAAAGCAGCATCTTCAAGTAAATTTTCTGGACATACAACATTAAACTATTTAGGATGTAGATAATATAAATTTGATATTATGTTAAAGCTATTCGATTAAGTATCATACATTTCTAGTTATATATCACAACTTTATCTCCAATACGATGGATGGATGAAATGTCTATATATTAAAAATAAATCATATATTTGCCTATAAATATACGGTCTTTACGATGGTTTATAGTCATTTCGTACCATCCATTTCGTACCATATTAAAAACCATTTCGTACCATGACCATTTCGTACCATAAAAAGTTCGTACCATCTTGTTTGACCGTTTCGTACCATAGTGTACTGCTAACGTTAAGTATGATTTTTCTTGTGTTTTAACACTATGATACCAATTCGTACCATGTTATTTTTCTACCATATGCAATATATATATTTTTTTTTTGCTTGTTATCTGCTTCAGACGGTGATCTGAAATTCCGACTTGCTGTGTTTCAGGTCTTCATTTGTAATAAAAAACACCGAAAAAGAAGATGCCGTTTAATTTAAATAACGGTTATGGTACGAAACGACTAGCTCCCTTTACGAAACAACATAAATTGTCTGATTATTTTGCCAACCATTCTTCATACAAAATTACATACACGAGCAAATGACGTGTAGCAATCTTAATTTAACTTTCATTTATAAACTTGTTTATGCTACTTTTGATTTGAATCAAACACAAACATACCGGTTTATGTTCAAATCACAATCCAAAAAGCAAATTAAAAAAAACTTTTGAAAATGACTTATTCAATTAAACAAATGAAGTTGTTTCTTGTGCTCTTAATATTTTTCGTGGTTTAACGAAAACTGCATCAATACATAAATGGTTCTGCATCTTTACCGTTTGTATCTTTAATAGAAATTGTTTCAAGAATTTGATCAAATGCTTTAAATAGATATTCAACCATTTTTTTCATTATTGCAGGTGTTCCGGTTACACAGATTGGCGCAGTAATGACATCTTTAACAACGTTTATAATATGTTTTGTAATAAAATAAACGAAATATGTGACGTCAGACATATATATAACTGTGACATATATAAATGTGTATGTCCTAAAGGTGTATCGATTGCAAATGTATGCAAATTTATAGTATTATGCAGAAACAAAACAATATTATTGGAACAACTTGTCCTTTTAGTCAAAACACACATTGAGCCATTTCATCTTGATGGTACCTTATATATATGCAAGGTGATTGATTGTACAAATAAATGCAAATCTGAAGTTTGAAATACACTATGCATGAAGAAATAAAAGACATTTGTAACAGAGAAACACAACCAATGCAACCAAAAACACGACACAATCAAAATAAATGACAAACAGCTAAACAAGTCAAAAGAAGAAAGGAAAAAGCACGTTTTATAACCATTAATCATAAAATTCCTGACATTTGATAGGCACCTGCGCAACAGTCAAGTGATGTAGTACTGTTACATGTTCACTATACCAAACGGTGAGCCAACAACTTATAAATGGTATTATACCTTATAAACGTGATTTACTAGTAAAAGCTTTTGTATGGCTTGATAGAACATGTTGTCAACTGTATCCAAACATTTATAAAATTTGCTGTCTTGTTTCAGAATATAATTTTGGATTTAGTTAGTGGTAGAACTTTGATCAACTGAAATAATTTTGAGAATCGTTATTAATATATATATATATATATATATATATATATATATATATATATATATATATATATATATATATATATGTTTCAACATACACATTATGTTTCATACAGTAACTCAGTCATGTGTTTCATGTATTAAGCGTGATGTAATGCTTATTCTGATATAGGCTTTAAAACTTGTACGTTATTTGTTTTATATTCGAACTTGTAATTTACTTTGACCAACTACCACATGGTATAAGTGTATTTGTTATGTATGTTTTATGAACACGTGATCACGTATTGTTAATTACGTTAGTTAGGTTGTTAGTAGCGAAGCGGAGCCAAACCAATGGGTTGTAAATAAAACGGGGTCGAATGATGCTCGAGAGGGGAGACAGGGCCAGTGTTGTAAAAGTCGAGATATTCGAGAGGACCACGTGTGGTACAAGGGTAAGATTGGTAGTCGAGGGCAGAACCTGAGCTGTGTGGTGTAAATGATGAAAGTTGAGAAAGAGTCTACAAGGGTTTGATTGATAATTGTTGGCAGAACCAGAGTATTTTGTTGTAGATGTCAGAGGTCGAGAGAGAGTCACGTGTTGTAAATTGCATGCGTTTTGTTGATAGTCGAGGGCTGAACCAGAGTCGTGTGTTGTAAATTACCAGGGTTAAATTTGTAGTCTATGGCAGAAGCATTGTAAATGATGAAAGTCTAGAGAGCCGAGTGTTGTAAATTACAAGAGTTTAAAAAAACAGAGCGCTATGTTGTAAATATATATAGTTGAGAAAGCTTTTTGTTGTTAATTACATTGGTATGGTTGAAAAGACGAAGGTTTCATGCGTTCATGTTGGTAGGCATATGACGTTGATTTTTGTAGAATAAGTGGTATGGTTGATTGTTATACAAATATTTGTATAAAGGGGTGAATTCGCGTGCGCGCGCGTGTGTGTGTGTGTGTGTGTGTGTATTGTAACAAGTGATGTTTTATGGTACTAGAGAGATATTACCTTACTGTGATCCATAGATTATAGATTATCTTGTAATGTATGAAATCTATGTGGGCCTCAATAATAACTACTTATATTTATATATGTAACTTTCATTTTTTACAGTATATAAACAACAAAAAAGGTTTTCTTGTGTCCTTTTGTGTCACATTTAAAATTCTACCACCTACTTTTCTACAATGTTACGTTTCATTTTGGGACTTATATGGGCTAAAATACTCTCCGATTGTGTATAACTGTTATAAAACACCATTGACTTTTTATGACATGTTACCATGGATATTCCTGTTAAGTGTATACATCAAACTCAAGTTTTGAATAAAAAAGCATTTTAGTAATATTGATATTTGTTATTTTTTACCTAAAGTAAATCAATTCGCAATGACTAGAGGCACAAGCCACAACACATATACCAAAAAAAAAAAAAAGAAAAAAATCACGAAAGCCAAAAACACTTTACCATTTCCCATTAGGTCCCAATGAAATATCTATTTCAAGTAAGCTCGTATGGAATAAGAAAACTCTTCATAGTGACGTGTATACTGTAGGCCAAAAAAACCGCTTTGGATATCTGAAAGTCTAATAATACTTGCAAGATTTAGTGATATTTTATGATTTAAAAACATGTACCTGGGGACAATTTTACCACTGACAAAATCATTGATTACGTCATTGGGCATATAGCAATATAAAGCTGTTTAGGTAATAAAAATGTTTAGTTATATACTTTTAATAATACTAGACGTTAAATTAACTTACCTCAATTACAACCACCTGTGGACTTGAGAGAATAAAGTGAATTGAATGGAAATTATGTCACGGGTGTAGTTCAACTCACTTTCTGTGAGTCCCGGTTCACCGTTCAGGTTATTGCATCACTGATTCATACAGTTCTGCTTAAAATACACTTAAAATTTACATAAATAACAGACATGCCACTTTTTAATGCATAAAATTCAATAGTCGTACATGACGTACACATTAAACACTTGTCTTATTGAATCAATACTCAGTCTCCGTTTTAGATATGTCAATTTATTTCTAGAACATATAGTAACATATTCACGTTTTCACTTCGCATCAACAAGTTTACAAATATCGGCTAAGTTTTTCTAAATATTAGTTGAATTGTCTATACTCATCAGGCCCGTATTCAGGGGGGTGCGAACGCGTTCGCACCCCCCTTTTGAAAACCATTTAGGACTGTTAAAGCCTGGTTAAAATCATTTACCACTATTAAACCCTAAAAATCGTTTTAAAAACATTTGTTTTGAAATTAAAACAAGAAAAAAATGGAACTTCAAAACATCATAATTGACTATTACTTGTTCATCAAAATACTCTAAAATGCTACGAAAGCCCATTAAGCTCCTTTTTGTAGGAGAAAACAAGAGGCCCAAAAGGGCCTGTGGAGCTCATACTGACGAAAATGGTTCTTGAAAAGGCAATTAGCTACTTTTCATTTGCTTTATTAGTTGATATTAGATGAGCAAATAAGAAAATGTGTTAAGAAGGCAGGAAATTACTTGTATAAATGATAAAATAAGCTTGGTGAGCAGGGTTAAATATTAAATGTATTGAAAAATTTTTGTTTCAATAGCACATTTTGAGAAATTTGTCAAAAGGGACATCATCCAAAAATCTAGTAGATTTGAAGCTTTGGTCGATATGCACCTGTATTTTTTTTTTTGTGTTCTTTATTCTTACAAAGTTCTAAGAATCTTGTATGCAGTTTAAGAGATGTGCTTACAATTTGTTACAATAGCCCATTTTGAGAAATTTCCCAAAAGGGATGTTACTTATATAGCATTTACTGGATGGGAAATTTCTGTAACTTGAGCTGATGTTAAATGCTAAATATAAAAGCTGTAGGCCTTACAGTTTCAGAGAAGAAGATTTTTAAATTTGACTTTCCATATAAGTATATGTAGATATATGGGCCCTTGGAGTGGGGCCAAAAATGGCCCAGGGGCCACCATTTGTACAAACCTGGTAAAGAGACTTGAGCTGATGTTAAATGCCAAATATGAAAGCTTTAGGCTTCATGGTTTTAAGATTTTCAAAGTTGATACCCAATTATAAGCCTTATTTGCACTTTTTACGAAGTATGACAAAAAACGGCTAAAAACGCGTAACCTAGTTTTTGACGGAATTTCACGAAATGTACAACCTATATGTTTAAGGGTGTCTAGAAGCCAAATATCACATCAGATTTTGCATATAACCTATGGTTTCAGAGAAGAAGCTTTTTTTTTTAGGTTTTTGCATTCTAGGTCGCTGTGACCTACTTTTGGTTGAATTGGAAACCAATTGTATAAATTTTTATCTACTCCTTCTAGGGATCATTCCTGCCAGGTTATGTTAAAATTTGCCCAGTAGTTTCAGATTTTTTGCTGTTAACGGACGGACGGACGGACGGACGCATCATGCCATAAGCTCATCTGGCTTTAGCCAGTTGAGCTAAAAATATCAATAACGCGTTATTACGCGTATCTTTTGCGTTATTACGCGTAACTTTGCGAATAAACGCGTATCTTTTGCGTTATTACGCGTAACTTTGCGAATAAACGCGTAACTTCGAGAATTAATGCGTAACTTTCGCGTAATTACGCGTTACTTTCTATATAAACAAGACATAGCTGAAATATTTTAATGTAATTTACTCAATATAGAATGGTAAAACAAAGAGTAAACTTTGTGAGGTTATATTTTGAACTTGGGTTATCGCATGCTGAAATTTTATGCTTCCTAACAATTGGGCATAACATCATTTAAGTAAATCAACACTGAAAAGGATATTAAAAAGTTAAAGTTAACGAGAAGGAAAAATTACTCTGATGTATGTGATGTATAGCACGCATTTTTCAATTCAGTATATTGGTGACCTCTAGAAAATCACAAAATTAAGGCTATATCAACATCATTTTTTAAAATGATAATGGAAAATAACATGAAGTATTTTTTCATATACTATGATTTATTACATGAGTTATGATAGAAATCGTATCACTTATATTTAGGCATGACTACACTAAAATTAATCGGGCTTCGTTTTAGTTTAACATGTCGAATAGTGAAAAAAGCGCCACATTTCATCGTAAAACTTGGCGAAAAGCAACTATAGAACATTGCCATTTAGATTTTTGTTTTTGGTTGCCGTGGCTACCAGAAGTAGGTCACAGTGACCTACATAGCTAAAGTCTACAAAATATCTTCTTCTCCAGAACCACTTCTCCGAGGCAAAATTTGATGTGATATTTGGCTTCTAGGGCCTCTTTTTTGCCAAGTTTTCATTGTCCATTGTTCAACTGGCAGTCAAACCTACCTTAACCGCGAAAGTAACGCGTAATAACGCGAAAGTTACGCGTTTATTCGCGAAAGTTTCGCGTTTATTCGCAAAAATACGCGTAATAACGCATTATTTTTATTTTTTTCTTCTACGATAGTGAGCTCAATGATCTTTCGTAAAAATGCACTATTTTGCGTTTTATTTCAAAAGTTTTCCGGGGGAGCATGCCCCCAGACCCCCCTAGTGAGACACACCTGCGGTGCGTGCGCCTACATTCTTAAAAATCGCACCCCCTTTCTGAAATACCTGCGTATGGGCCTGCTCAGTTGCATATGCCATAACCACCAATAACATACCACTGTGAAACTCTCAAAACCAAAAATTAGAACTTTTCATTCGACTCCTTACAAGTGTGAGAAATATTTAATTTCAGCGAATTTAATTGCTATTGTAATGCTAGACTTACGCCAAAAATGTTAACAGGCTGTATGCTAGTATTCAGAAAAGTATCGAATACTCTAATTAGCCGTAAAAACACTGAATATAATTACAGACATAATCGGAGTTGAGTTGAGTAATGGTGATTAATATCCGTCAAGAATATTTCATTTATATCGAGACGTCGCCAGCTATAGGCGAAAGTGCAGAAATTTTGCCTGTGCGTTGCGCTGATGGTATTATACAGCAGGGTTCTTTATCGTGCCATGACTACCATGACAAGAAAGCCTCGTTTTTTTTAAGTTCCCATCCGAAAGAACCATGACTTTCATTTCGTAATGCCGAGTGCTTGGCGAAAGAACAATCACTACCCACTTTCAAATCTTGGGTCAGACCCGGCCGGGGTACGAACCCACGACCTCCCACTTACGTAGCGAGCACTCTACCAACTGAGCTACCGCAGTGGTGGACATCATCGGAGGTTTTATATTTTTCTCAAAACTCGGGTTACAATATTAAACCATAATCACGATAAGCATCATAGGTGTACTTTTCAAAGAGTTTTGTGTTTATTATTATTGAATACCATTTCTGAAAATTACTCCTGAAAGGATTTTGCCTTTAGACCGCCCGTTTTTTTAAAAAAACTTATTTATATATACATGTATATATATATATATATATATATATATATATATATATATATATATATATATATATATATATATATATCCATCTCGTTTTAGCTGTTGTGGAAAGCTAATACTTCTTCGGTCGACAACATAAATAAACCAGTCGGAATACCTTGGATGCTTGGCTATAAAGTAAGATATCCACCGAGATCTACCAATTATCAGATACACGTGTTTTCATCATCGTCGTTTGAACGATTGATAGTTTTGCAAAAAGAAGTTATAAAAAAATCGCCTTCATGAGATAGATAAAATTTTACCGCCATTTCAGAAAAAAGAAGAACGAGAGCTGTCAACATGCCGGGAGTTGAAGACTGGATAAACAATCCTCTCGGAATAATTCAAAATATATTTGGTAAAATTTCAGTCAATAATGAAGCCATCTTGATAAGTAACCGGGTCTAATGCACCAGGACCCAAAAAGTTAAATCCAGTTCAATAACATCGTTACGAACGCCGCCTTTCTGCTTACTTCGTTACAGTATCCTCCTGTCGCCAATATTCGTGGTACTAACAGTTCGTTGCTAAATTCAATAGTTAATTGTAAGTAAATAGTAAAGAAGTCAATCCCGTTTTACATTTCTTGCACTTTGCTTTAAATTGAAGAAAATTTAGTTGTATTCATTTGAATATACCGGAAAACATCGTTTGTAAACAAAACCCTCTCGGCAGACGCCATTTTGGAAAAACGTGGCCAAATTCGTGGGAAGTCTCTCGGATCACGAGATTTCTCCTGGTTAGGGCTTACAACACTAATTGTTTCCAAAAATTATATTTTCAATAGTCTAGTTTAGATTACAACGCAAATTTTTGGATTATTATTGATTACACAATTATTACAAGGATTAAAAACGATAAGGCATTTCCAGTATGACATTCGGAATTCACGTCATTTTATATCATATTATATAGTGAAAAATGCATGAATTTTACTAAATATAGCGTAAGAGACACACGCACTCAAAACTAGATTATTTGACACAAAAGTTTCAGATGTTGATCGGGTAAATAGGCCAGACTCTCTTCTTCCAGACGACATAGTTTACATCGTTATTTATTTTACTTGTGATTGAAAAAAAAGATATAACTTCAAGAATAATTTGGCAATAGTGAAATCTGTCAAAAATTAAAACTTTTGATATTTTTATATTTTCTTATTAGTTTAGGACATATTTAAAAATTTTCTAACTAAGAATGGAAAGTTTAACACTTTGGACGCCTATTTGACTTTGAGTGTGTGCAGTGATGTACTTCCTGTAAATGATATCCGGTGTTAACAATCTGCCACGAATTTGACCCTACCACGAATTTAGGCGTTTTGAGGATACACGGAGTACAGGTCATTAGGGTTCGGTATCATTGCAACACAGGGTCCTGATGAAACCATAGTTTGCGATATCTGTTCAGGATGTTAAATTGTGTAAAGCCGTGTCTATCAACGTTATATATAACACGAACTCGTACCTAAATTTATACAAGCTCAGGGAAAGCCTTGCTTCCAGGAAGTTATACTCTAACTGTATAACTTATTAAAGCCCGAGATCGACAGGTTTTTTATCGTTTTTTATCATAATTGGGAATGGGGCCGGGGTCTGTGCAAATGGGAATTTTTGAGTCATTTTGAGACATTCAGTATTGGGAAAATTTTATGTTACAAAATAATTATCGCCCTTACTCCTTAGTAATGGCATACTGATTATCACAGTAATCATCAGTTTACAACACATTTGGGTTAAAAATTGTTGTCCTGCATATGATATCGCAAAGGGGTAATTTTATTTGTAAATATCTTTAGTCACTGATCCAGATACTAAAAATAAAATTTTCAATATGATTAGGAATTTATGGTCCAAATTTAGGAATTTTCTAGTCTTTAGCAATTGGGAATGGGGCTGAATTCGGCCCCAAATTAAGCCATGAAAAATCACTGTTTCTATTTACAAATAGGCAATTCTCCAGTTGGTTTGATTTCAATATTTTGAACTTCGAATGTTTGAAGTATATTAACCATATTATAAGTTACTGCTGATAGTTTGAAGAAGGGATGAAATAGGTTTTTATTTAAAAATTTACAGCCATTGGAGGTTTACTGTAAGGTTTTATTTAAAGTCTGATAGTGCAAAACAATTTGATATGTGTGCTATTGATGGTTCCTTTTATAATACATAATTTTAATTTTCTTCAGATCAGCATGGGACAGTAGATCATGAGTTGGTAAAGGATTACTTTAAGAGTAGAACAGAGACCAAAAATGCAATGTCATGGGTAAGTTGGTAAAAATCATCACATCAAAATATTGGGCAAGCTTCATATTTCTCATTTGGGTGAAGAGCCTCAATAACTTGGTGATCTGTAGTATCTGTTTGCAGATTACAGAACCTCTTGCTGCTTAGCTTAGAATTCCATTTAGGCAGATCTCAGTTTGGTAACTTTGCCAAAGGATGGCTTTTTTTTCCCTTTGTTTGTTTCCTCCATAGCTGATTGTCTTGGTATAAAGTAAATTTTGACATTGTTACTTTTCTCCAATCACTTTGTTTAAGGAAGCTATGCAGTAATGAAATATAAATAGGGGATACACAGACAGTGAAAACATATTAAAGAAAAATTGAGAACTTTATACCCAGGTTGTAACAACGTTAAAATGTTAAGTGTGGAAATTGTAGACACTTGAATCAGGTAAATCATTAGTCATTTGTTTAGTGATAAATCTAGTTAAAAGATAACAATTGTTAAGAATTTGTTTTAAGACCACATTATCTACCTAATAATTTTATTTGATACTTGTATGATCTCCGTCTCATTTCTGTAGTTCTGATGTAGAGCTGCAACGATACGGGTTAAACCGTATTGCGATATATTGCAATATTTCACTTCCATATTGCAATATGTACCGATACTTATTGGGAATTTAATAAATAGAATTCTTCATCTTCCAAAATGTGTTTCCCGATCCTGGTCATCATTATCATTCAAAAATAACTACACATTGCTTTTGTAATGGGTAACAACAAGCGTGCATAAGATCCTATCCATTGATCGTAGGTTATTTACAAACGCCCTGGCGATCGTGTTTAGCTTTGTTCAACTCATGATTACTTTTTCCTCGTATCGTCAAAAACCAGTATATGTAAACCGTATCACGATAATCATATTTTTCTTATCCAAACTGGTAATACTGGTATATCATTGCAGCTCTATTCTGATGTATTGTCTCCGGCGTATTTCTGTAGTTATAATTTACCCATTCTTTATTCTTATTTACAGATACCAAGTCTTAACAGTAGACCATTACACAGCTTACGGCCTAATTCAGTGGTCCGTTACCGATGTATGATACAGGATATGTATGATCCAGAATTCTATCTTGGTGTTTACGAAGTTAACGATGTTAATACCCAGACATCCAGTCTACGATCTGGAAAGTACAAAGACATAGCTGAATGTTCTGTAAGTATTATAGGTTAAACAGCTTTGTTGTCATAGTAACATATTTACTTTGTAACTAGAAGGTAATGGTTTGGTAACATAATTTTGTTGCCATGGTATTTAGTCATTCTTTAAGTAAACGGTCAGTCAGGTTGCATAATTTTGTTGCCATGGCAATCTTTAACTCTGTAACAACAATAGTTTTGTTGCCACAGTAATTACTCTAAAACCACAAGGTTGGGATTTGGTTACACAGTCCTGTTTCTATAGTAAATATTCACTCTAACTATAAGGTTAGAGTTTGGTTACCTATCTGATAAAACATGCATTGCAATGCAGTGATTTTGCTATGGTTTTTGAAAACTACCTTCCACCTTTCAGAAAGGGAAAATTTGTACCATTTTTATGTCACACATTATGCTCAGAATTTTGAAATTCACTGCAAAATTTTTATATTGTGACAATATCTAACATTTTTTGTCTGTCTGAACAGTTTTGGACAACTGGATTTAACTTAAACTATATGATTGTGTGTCACTGTTACCTTTTGGGGAATTTTAGTTGTCAAATTGGGAAATTTTAGTCTTATTTCTCAAGGGGAAACTACCTTTATTCGGTAGTAATTTTAGGCAAACAAGACCACTGCAATGAAATAGACGAGACAGAACTGATGTCATTGTAGGCGTAACATTTGCAGACCTTTCTACACATTATCATTCTTACCAAACACCAATATATAAATTACTGAAACGTTTATATATTATTATTGACATCTTCACTTGTTATGAGAAAAATCTCTTAACTTTTCTTTATAGTTAAAATAAAATTTAACAAGAATCTTTTTAGCTCACCTGAGCTGAAAGCTCAGATGAGCTATTGCTATCCATCTTCGTCCATCGTGCGTCGTTCGTCGTCCGTCATGCGTAAACTTTTTACATTTTAATCTTCTCCTCCAAAACCACTGGGCCAAATTTAATGAAACTTGGTAACCATCATGCCTGGGTGAAGCCCTTTCAGATTTGCACAAATGAAGCAGTTATGTCCCCTTGGGGCCCTTTGAGGGGGGAAATAGTGAAAAACTTTAAAAATCTTCTCCTCTGAATCTACAAGAGATATACCTTAGTAATTTCATTTATAACATCCTTAGGTCATCTATTTTCAGATTTGCACAAATGGTAGCCATGGGGCTCAAAATGGGGAAATTGTAAGGCACTGAGTGGGGAAATTGCTAAAAATTATATAAATGTCACTATATCTTTAAAACTATTTACTTTTTGTATAGGCATGTATATTAGAATATTGTAGGTATTGCAACAACGATCATTTTGATATATGGATCAAGGTCATATGTTAAAAGGTCAAGGTCACAGCTGCAGAAGAAGACTAAAATTACTAATTATCTTGAAAACTATTAACTTTTTGTATAGGCATGTATATTAGAATATTGTAGGTATTGACATGACGATCATTTTGATATATGGTACAAGGTCATATGTTGAAAGGTCAAGGTCACAGCTGCAAAAGAAGACTTAAATTACTAATTATCTTGAAAACTATTAACTTTTTGTATAGGCATGTATATAAGAATATTGTAGGTCTTGCGGCAACGATCATTTTGATATATGGTTCAATGTCATGTGTTGAAAGGTCAAGGTCACAGCTGCCAAAAAAGACTTAAATTGCTAATTATCTTGAAAACTATTAACTTTTTGTATAGGCATGTAAATTAAAATATTGTAGGTATTGCAACAACGATCATTTTGATATATGGTACAAGGTCATATGTTGAAAGGTCAAGGTCACAGCTGCAAAAGAAGACTTAAATTGCTAATTATCTTGAAAGCTATTAACTTTTTGTATAGGCATGTATATAAGAATATTGTAGGTATTGACATGACGATCATTTTTATATATGGATCAAGGTCATATGTTGTAAGGTCAAGGTTATAGCTGCAGAAGAATACTTAAATTGCTAATTATTTTGAAAACTATTTATTTTTTGTATAGGCATGTATATTAAAATATTGTAGGTATTGACATGACGATCATTTTGATATATGGTACAAGGTCATATGTTGAAAGGTCAAGGTCACAGCTGCAAAAGAAAACTTAAATTGCTAATTATCTTGAAAACTATTAACTTTTTGTATAGGCTTTTATATTAGAATATTGTAGGTATTGCATCAATGATCATTTTGATATTTGGTTCAAGGTTATATGTTCAAAGGTCAAGGTCATATCAACATAGGAATACTAAAATTATTAATTATCTTGAAAGCTAATAATTTCTTGCATAGGCATGTATATTAGAATATTGTAGGTATTGACATGACAATCATATATGCTTCGAGGTCATATATGTTCAAAGGTTAAGGACATAGCTGCATAAGTATACTGACATTGATTAATGATTTGGAAATTATCCATTGTTTTACAGTTACTTCATGCATATTATATAAGCTATTTATAAATAAAATGTGAGTGGATATATTTCTGATTAAGTTTTGTGGGAGTTCTTAACTTGAGAAAACTTTTAAAGTTTCTGTACTTAATATATTGTCTACTGCACTTTGCAAACAATATTTGACATATCTTCAGGTGAGCGTTAAGGCCCATGGGCCTCTTGTTTAAAATTTGGTTCTTAAATTTTCTTTAAGGTTAAAATAAATTTGTAGTGAAGATGTTCCCACTTCATTAATTCAATGTTTTGTTATTTTTCCTTCTGTTTACAGAATCATCAAGAAATAAACACAGAATCAATGAAGAATGTAACCATGGACCGACAGACACTTTACTGTATACCAGTGCCAGGGGAGACAACTTGGGTTAAAGAAATATCCTTTATAATGTGTTAATTGATCTTTACAGTAATCGATAACCACATTTCCTGTTTAGCATACTATGACGAACTTCTTGTTCTAAAGTGTGTCTCCTTTGTATTGGCTACTGATTGACCTAATTATCTACTCTAAAATTCTTAAAGCATGAAGAGAAACATAAAACAGGCTAACAAGATAGGTTTTGATTATTCCCAAATCTCGAGCATTCTGGCATTTTGAAATTGTATGTTCAGTTTATTTATATAAAACGTAATTTCTTCTTTCTGTAAAGTGATAAAACATCTTCTTATATAGATCTTTTTTTCTTACCAGATTTTTCTTAAACTTTTTACGGTGGTTTCATTGTTATTTTTTTTTTTATCAAATTTTCTTTAATGAATTATCAACGGATTCTCAGACACAGCTGGACAAAAAGCACAACCATCAACATCACATACCCCTGTTAGATGTAAAAGAAGCCTAGATGAGGATGATGTCACAGAAGAGGCAGCAACTAAAGATGTTACCATGGAAACTAATTCATCTGAGACTTCAGATAATGTTAAAAGAACACGCACAGATGAAAGTGCAGGTATTAATTTTAAAAAAAGCATGATTCTGTATTTTTTCAAGTATTTGAAATGGGCTGTCAAAACCCTTTTCTATCACTCCACCTTTTAAATATAAAAAGTGTAGTAAATTTAAATTTTCATTTTTTGATCTCAAATATGACAGAATGAAAACTGGGAACAGGCTCAATGTAGCAAATTGTGAAAATAACTTGATAAAACAGATAAGAAATAACAAAACTAGCTTTTGATTTCTGATGTTTAAAAATAATTGCTTGTCTTGAAGATGTATGTCAGTTTATACTTATATGTAATTCAATTAAATTCAATGAATGTTAAATAACATTGTAGAGTCATCAGCGCCAGTAGTTCCAGATTTAAATTTCCCGTTACCATCAGAAACTGGAATATCCTGCTTAGTAAAGGTGAGAGTTTTATCAAAGTTTTTATTAATGCTAAATATAGTTATAGAGGTACCTACCTGTACTAGCAAAATGAACAACTGATATTAGATAATAATTCACTCATCAAGTTGCTCAAACCGTGTACAGTAAGACCTTTACAGTTAGACCATCCTTAAGAAATATGGACTTGATTATTAAACAATTGATGTTTATGTAGAAATTCTTTTTTGGTTAAAATATGATCCAAGCATTATAACATTGCCTTAACAGAGACTTGTCTGGCCCAAATTTAAGTACCTCATATTTGAAATTTTCCTCCAAAAATGTTATATATTTCCCCTAAAATTTGCAAACCCAACCCTTCATGACTCTACTCACTGATCCCTCCCCTCATCTTTCCCAATTTAAACAAAACGGTAATTTCCCCTAAAACCTAATGAGTTCGGACATAAAGATGTCCGTCATGTTTGGTTTCCATGCAATTACTTCAGTTACAATCAAAGGTTTTTAATGAAACTTGGCACAGAGGTAGCTTACGACAAGAGCTCGCTTGGGATTTTAGGTTACAAGGCCCAAGTTCAAGGTCACTGACTTTAAATAGGAAATTGGTTTTCCGGTCATTTAAAAGTTAACCATTCAAGATTTTTGTCCCCCACTTTCACCGTAAGGGAGACATACAAATGATGTACCATAGTTCCAATTTCCCTCTTTGAATTTTATGCTAGGACTGTCCATATTTCCCCTCATATATCATTACAGTTACAGAAGTCTATTTCATTTGAAAGCGGATGACATAAATTCTATGAATTTGCTTGTTAACATTTTAAATTGTGACTGTAATGATACTAAATGTTTTTTAAACTAATTTTCTTTCAGATATATGATAATTTGGATGGTTACCAAGTCAATGATGTGGTAGAATTTATAGGTGTTTTGTCAGTAGACCCAGCATTAGCACAGCACAGTGACAATAAGTAGGTACAAACTGTCTCATTTATATCAAGATGGTAGTTTGACTTTCACTCTTTCAATGCATGTATTGGAGGGGACATCCAAAATATGTTACATATATAGAAAGAAATATTTGTATATTTCCTTTTGAATCCTGTTCTTGACAGATCCGTATGTGTGAAGGTTCATCAGATTGCTTGCCAAGGAACTCGATATTCCCCTTTACTATATACAATTGTATCGTGATATTTATTATGTAAAGCCTGTAATCTGACTTTGTTTTCTGTACTATGTTTGTCAGATTTACATTTTATGCTGTGTTGTGTACATGTATGATGAATTCAGTTCACCATCAAACAGTAACTTTGTTGTTCTCTGTTTTATTTAGACCAGATGGGGTACAGAGCAGTATAGAAGGATATGATGAAGAACCCATGGAAGAGAGAAATGCACATGCCCCACCCCCTTCATTGGTTCCCAGGTTACATGCCATCCTTGCTAACAAACTACCACATGTTAACCCATATATACCAACTAACACAGAACATACAGACTTCAAAACAGGTAATGATATAAATTAAAATGTCCATCTATGTTTATAATACCAAATATATCATGTAATTTGATATCTTGATTTAGTTGAGTTTGATTAAATTAGTTTAATTTAATAGTATTGGCTTGATAGTTAGTCCTCAGCCTCAAGATTGTAAGGTTATGGGTTCAAACCCCGGCCAGGTCATACTTAGTACTTTAAAATTTGAGATACTGCTGCTTCGTCTGGACCTCAGCATGACATAGTATCCACTGGTTCACCTGGTGCCAGGATAATGGACTTGGATAGTGGTGTGCTTGTCTGCAGTACTGACTTGGTAAGCTAGCAGACTATAATAAACAGCTTCACATCTCACGACTTTGTTCTTGGATTTATCCATAGAGATTAATAACCTTTTGCTTGTCACAAATAGCTGAAAAATTACTGATGTGACATTAAACAACATTACAATTGAAACTTAGTCGTCTACCTAATCCCCAATATGGCCCGATCAAAGATCTTTTTCAATAATGGAAAATTTCAAGATAAGGTTAGATTATTATTGTTATTGAACACAGTCTTCCTTGTCCTGTTATAGACTTGTTGTAATATTCTGAAATTTTCTATTTTTCTATTTTCAGCTTTAAACCAGCTGCAGTCAGAGGTTAACACATTGAGATCACAGATAACATCACTTCTACAACATGTGGTACTTGGTGATACTTTAGCTGCAGAGTATTTATTTTGTCATTTAATATCAACAATGTATGTATTATGATTTATCTGATTATTTTGATACTTAAACTTTGATTACACAAGGCCTATTTCTTATGACAAGTAAATGTTAAGAATAGGTTAAAACAGTGTTCAAATCAGAATTTTCTTTTAAAGTAGCTCAACCATTGGTGGACTTTATGTAACCAGTTTAAATGGTTTGAATATTTTTTAATTAGTTTTTGAAATGCCTAATAATTTTTCTAATTTGTTTTAGATTTTACTTATTTTGTGATAAAATCCTGCTTTTGGTGGAAAAACCCCTTATACAAGGCACACTTGAAATTGGAAGCAGAAGTGCTATCTTTAATAATTTGCTTAAGTTTGTCATCAACTGGCTCCTTAATGTTAAAGTTGGCTAAGTTTTGGCTCATACTTCTCAGGAGCAAGATTTCACCCTGATTTTGTTTCAAAATTTTATTTATTTATTATAAATATTTTAAATATTTATTTATATGTTTTAAGTATTTGAACTCTTTTTAATAAATAATGAGGTGAGCAGTTTATAATAAGTATAATTTTTTTCATATGTAACATTAAACAGATATAAATTTTATGTGAAAGTAAATTATAAAAATATTGTTAAAATAATTTTTATAGTTTATTTTTATTAAAAATAAACTTATATTTTCACAAAATAATTTTCCTTGGTGAACATAATTTTTGAGGTGTTGTCTTATCTATGAAAGCAGAAGAACCACCGTACATTCCAAAAGCATCACTTTGTTCAACTTTGACCTGACCAATGAAATATGTCGAATTCGTATGTTGGTCAAATGGCGGCATTGTAAACAAATCCATCAATGATGTCTCATTTTAGTATGTTAAGTGATACTTGTGTTAAAGTTTATACAATGATTTTATTTCGAAAATAAGTTATCTGTCTTTGATATCACAGTGGTTTTAATCACTTTCAATTTCAATGAAAAATTACAGGCGCGATCCCATACAAATATCGCCGAAAATCCATAACACAAGGAATACTGTATCAGATAATCGATGTATACTTGGGCTGTAAAACATCTTTGATTACCTGCCTATTATCTTAGGCGCGTGGAAGAAGTCCTTTCGTGAAGTGTTAATCCGCTAATTACATAACCAATCAAGATAATTAACACGCATCATGACACCTGTAAATCACTTGTTGACAGCAGGCCGAACACCTCAGATTTTATCGTTAGATTAGATAAATTAACACAATAGAGTTCCTGATAATGGGTTTCAAAAATAAGGGCGACTTCGACTTCGCTTTTTCAGAAATATAGGGCGAAGTTTTTTGAAACAGAGCGAAGTTATCGCCCAACTTCGCCTTTAATTTGAGCCCAGGTTCTTCATAAAAATAATTATTAAATCATGAATGAAAAATTTGTATATCTTACAGAAAACATTCATTTTGCATATGATGAAAACATCTATTTTGGTATCCTTTTGTATGATTGGCAGCACATGCGTTCTCCATATAATCATGGTAAATATATGTTAGATAACATATGGGCTCCTTAATGTATGTTTTAGACAATAGGTGTTTATATTGTAGTGTATGATGTTTATTTTTTAACAGATATGGTAGAGCAGATGTGATGCCTTTAGGAAAGTTTTCTGTCAATTTAACACAGTGTCCAGCATCAAAGGAATTTGTAGATTTGTTGTACAAGTTTATATCAACACTTGTTACCAAGGTAACGTCTCAATTTTATAGCAGTTTAACATTAATGTGATCAGATTGAAATTTCCTTCTTCTTTTTTTCCCCAAAATGGAACAAACTAGATATCTAGGTCAGTCTTGTTTTATATAAAATGATTGTCTTTTAATCTGCACACTGTAACAAATTATGATTACAAACACAAAGTTTTGAAAAAAAATATAAAAAGTTTTTTAGTAGAAATAACATTAATATTTTGTTTTGTTTTGTACAAGGTTATGAATTTATTTTATGTCTTTGTTTGTGTATTTAACTAAGCTTTTGTGTTGAATAACAAATGAATATAGAAACTAGAGTTTTGATTGTGGGGATTCTTCTACCATACCAATTATTGATATTTGTTGGAACCCTAAACATGGGTCCAAATAGGTCTAAACATAGTTATATATCCATTATTAAAAATAAAACATTAAAGGGTGTGTGGTATTGCACATCTATACCAAGCAAGAACAGCATGTATGAAGTTACTCATAATGAAACATAGTATTTTAGATATAATAAAAATAATTTTATATTAACACCACCACCCCGACCCCCACCTGCAATTAAAAGTTTTAAACATTCAAACTATAACTAGACCAAGAAATATTACTATTCAACTAATTATAGCTACCGTGTACTTCATTTATTTCATCATTGTGTGTGTTTTATTTCAGAGCCATCTTTTACCTCTGACAATAGATAATATGAACACAATGAAGTTAAATCCACAGAAAGATTATACAGCAAACAGATTAAAAACAGGTTTACTACAACTGAGTAGTGATACATCACTAGTTGTAGATGAAACAGTATTACAGCCTGGACAGCTAGATACTAATGGTATGCAACTATATATCTACAGTTTGGAACTGAAGCAATGGCTTTGTACACTTTTGTACAGCAGTGAAAATTGCTTATGTATATTCTTTGGAACAGGGTTAAATGGAATTTTTTCTAGAATGAATACTTTATTTAAATCAGATTTTAAGGTATTGGATGGTCTTTTTATATCTACTGGTGTTTAAGCTATTTTATTCAGGTTAATTATTCATTATTATTATTAGTACACTGCTGAAACAGTTTTATGTAGACAAAAGGGGCCTTGTTACTGTCTAAAGTACCAGTCTACATTCACAGCACCTCTTACCACTTAAATGTCCACATCAAGGGCAGGAGGTTGTGGGTTTGTACCCAGAATGGGTCATACAAAAGATTTTATAATTTGAGATACTGCTTCCTCACTCGACAATCCATGTTAGGATGACAGAGGTTAAATGTAAATGGGGGATCAGTATGCTTGTTGGTGGCATACTTAATTGATGTTATCTAGCACCTTTACTAAAATGTCTCCAAAATTGCACTCTAGGACATGGCATACAATTGTTCTCTGTGGGAATTATAATATAAGGTTAGAAAAAAAAAACCTTGGCTGTTGTGTGACACTGGCATAAAATCACATTAATCCACATTACTCCACTCTACTTTATTTATTTAGACAGGGTTTGAATTATTATAGTGTTCAGACAGATTTCACTGTACAATGTCTCTTTTTTTTACAGGTGTAAGAAATATCACTTCACTGGGTAATTTAATTAGCTGGCAGAAAGTTGAATACGATTTTAGTTTTCACAGACAAGATTTTCTCTCTAATGTGTCAGTACTCATTCTATCAGAGGCAAAATCTATCTTGCCTGTAAGTAAAGTGTGATTGTGTGAAGGCATTTATATTTCAAATGAAGCATCTCTCACTCTCTCTCTCTCTCTCTCTTCCCTCTCTCTCTCAAGTTGACAGCACAACTTAAACCATTTACTCCAGTTATTCACACATTATTTAGACATTTGACTGAATGAAAAAAGATTAGATTAAAAATCATTTAAAATATGATTGTAATGAATTGCAGTTATTAATATCAGAATTAATTTATTATTTAGTTATATCAAACGTAAATATGCAGAAAATTTCAAGATGTATATTGATGTGGAATATACCCATGGGTAAAATCCCATATTTCTTGTAATCGGATTATTCTTAATTTATACCTGCCTTTTGTAATTTACTTCCTGTAACATGGTAATTAAGCTTTCACCTTGAGAGCAAAGGTTGTTGGTTGGAACCCTTGCAGGTCGTACTTAAAGAGTTTAAAAATATAAGATACTGTTTTGTTTTTTGTTTTTTCTTTTCATCTGGCATTTGGTATTAGCAGGATATATTGATTGGTTCACCCAGTTGGAGGATGATGGACTTGGGAAGTGGATGCTTGTCTGCGGCATACTGACTGAGCTAACACTTTACCAAAAAGTTGGCCACATGGCAGACTATCCATAATACACGCTTGAACATCATGCAGTGGTTTTGTTTGCCTAAAATTACTACCAAATAAAGGTAGTGTCCCTTGAGAAATAAGACTAAAATTCCCCAATTTGACAACTAAAATTCCCCAAAAGGCAACAGAGACACACAATCAAATAGTTTAAAGTTAAATCCAGTTGTCCAAAACTGTTTTAACAGACAAAAAATGTTAGATATTGTCACAATATAAGATCTTTGCAATGAATTTCAAAATTCTGAGTGTAATATGTGACAGAAAGGGTCCAAATTTTCCCATTCTGAAAGGTAGAAGGTAGTTTAAAAACCATAGCAAAATAACTGACATCACACACATACATGAACTTGTTCTTTGATTAATCCATAGAGATTAATGACCTTGCTCTTGTCACAAATAGCTGAACAATTGCTGATGTGATGTTAAACAATATTACAACAAAAATTGACTTTCTTTTGTTTCAGAGTGACTGTTTGATTCCTTTGGTTCCTAAGACATTTTATTACAACAAAAATTGACTTTCTTTTGTTTCAGAGTGACTGTTTGATTCCTTTGGTTCCTACGACATTTCCAGACAGTATTACAGAACACTTCATGAAGTTAGATTCTACACTGACACCAGAGTTGTTAAATAAGATACGAGTTTATTTAAGTTTAGCCAAACTTCTAGATTACACGATGACGGAAGAGATGCAAAAAGTATGTATGTATAATGATAATGCCTTGAAGACTTTTACTGATTGCCTTGGTACCAATATACGTTGTAAATGTCTGTTAATCTCTAATATTATGGGCTATCAAACTAACACTCTTTAGGTCACTATAAGTGTATGTGCATTAGTTAAAAGTAATTCAGAAACACATGCACAGACTCACAAATGAATAAACTTCTTTTTTGAACTAAATCCTTGTAATTAGTAAGAAAACTTGTCTCATCATAAAAAACTGCAAATTGCTGAAAAATTCAGCCAGCCAATACATGTACAGAATCTGTATAGTCTGACTCTACTTGAGCAGATATTTAAAGCATTTGACTTAAAATGTTTTCAGGTATAACTCTGTAAATGATTCTGTTTAAACATAAATATTTACAATTACATTATTTTTGTTTCAATAAAGTATTTGATGTTGACTATACTTTGCCACTTCATAAAGACAATGCTCCACGTGCGAACAGTGACGTCATAGACTTTTAACCACGGATTGCGGGAAAGCGTTTTTTAAATTGATTAATGGAATTTTCAGTAGAAACCATTCAACCACCTTTTTTTGCCAAATTCATCTTTTGATAATTGTTCATTCAATTTTCATCTGAAAATGTAATTCATGTTTGTTGTTATTTTATCAAATTTATTAAATTATTCATATCTAAATTGATCAGTGGGCGGCGTCAGATGTCATATGCTAGTTACATGTGGGTGGGGTCAGATGTCAAATGTTCTTTTTGAATGACAGGGGACGACCCATTTTTTCTGAGAAGGTGCACCGGCAGTGTATTTCAAAACCGTTTTCAAAATTACATGAAAAATGTGAGTTTTAAGCTCAACTGGCTAAAACCAGATGAGCTTATGGCATGATGTACGCGTGCGTACATGCATCCGTCCGTTAACAGCATAAACTCTGAAACTACTGGGCCAATTTTAACAAAACTTGGCAGGAATGATCCCTAGAAGGAGTAGATGAAAATTTGTACAATTGGTTTCCATGGCAACCAAAAGTAGGTCACAGCGACCTAGAATGTAAAAAACCTAAAATAAGCTTCTTCTCTAACACCATAGGTTATATGCAAAATCTGATGTGATATTTGGCTTCTAGACACCCTTAAACATATAGGTTGTACATTTTATGAAATTCTGTCAAAAATTAGATTACGCTTTTTTAGTGTTTTTCTATCATACTTCATAAAAAATACAAATAAGGCTTATAATGAGATGTCAACTTTGAAAATCTTCTTCTCTGAAACCATGAAGCCTTAAGCTTTCATATTTGGCAGTTAATATCAGCTTGAGCCCCTTTACCAAGTTTGTATAAATAGTGGCCCCTGGTCCATTTTTGGCCCCACCCCAGAGGTCCATATATCTGCATATGCATATGGCTTATAAATAATGGGATATCAACTTTGAAAATCTTCTTCTCTGAAACCATGAAGCCTTAAGCTTTCATATTTGGCAGCTAATATCAGCTTGAGCCCCTTTACCAAGTTTATACAAATGGTGGCCCCTGGTCCATTTTTGGCCCTACCCCAGGGGTCCATATATCTGCATATGCATATATGGCTTATAATGGGATGTCAACTTTGCAAATCTTCTTCTCTGAAACCATGAAGCCTTAAGCTTTCATCTTTGGCAGTTATTATCAGCTTGAGCTCCTTTACCAAGTTTGTACACATGGAGGTCCCTGGTCCATTTTTGGCCCCACCCCAGGGGTCCATATATCTGCATATGCATATATTGGAAATCAAGTTTAAAAATCTTCCTCTCTGAAACTGTAGGGCCTAAAGCTTTCATATTTGGCAATTAACATCAGCTGAAATTCCTTTACCAGGTTTTTACAAATGGTGGCCCCTTGGTAATTTTTGGCCCCACCTCAGGCCCCTAAATCTACATATGCATTCATTGGAAATCAAATTTAAAAATCTTCTTCTCTGAAACTGTAAAGCCCAAAGCTTTCATATTTGGCGTTTAACATCAGCTCAAGTCTCTTTACCAGGTTTTTACAAATAAAGGCCCCCGGGGCCATTATGGACCCACCTCAGGGGCCCATATATCTACATATATTGGAAATCAAATTTAAATATCTTCTCTGAAACCATGAAGCCTTAAGCTTTCATATTTGGCATTTAACATCAGCTCAAGTCCCTTTACCAGGTTTGTACAAATGGTGTCCCCTGGTCCATTTTTGGCCCAACCCCAAGGGCCAATATATCTACATATGCATATATGTGAAATCAAATTTAAAAATCGTCTTCTCTGAAGCTGTAAGGCCTGATCTTTCATATTTGACATTTAACATCAGCTCAAGTCCCTTTACCAGGTTTGTACAAATAAAGGCCCCTGGGCCATGTCTGGTCCCACCCAAGGGGCCATATAAATACATATACCTATATGGGAAGTCAAATTTAAAAATCTTCCTCTCTGAAATTGTAAGGCCTACAGCTTTTATATTTAGCATATAACATCAGCTCATGTCTCTGTACCAAGTGTATATAAATGGAGGCGCAAGAACCATTTTCATCAGTTGAGCTCCACAGGCCCTTTTTGGCCTCTTGTTTATAAATATTGTAAATATAAGAAATAAAGTAATTTTCCAATGTCTTTAGGAACTTGCAAAGTATAATGGGCTGTCTCAAATTTTTGCATAAAAGGCGAAGCCATCTTAAATATGGTTGTAAAGTGTTATTTGATAATTTTGTAGGGAATACAAGAAGATTTTGTAGATGCTCGTAAGGATGATCCCAAAAATATGACAATAGAGGATTTCCACATGCTGCTTAATCTTGTCAGGTAAAGTTAATTGAAATGTACAATAACACCTTAGTTTACTGTTAAGTCCTGTTTACAGTTATAACTTTCAAATTCAGATGATAAAAAAGGTAACTGTTGTCAGTCACTATCAAAGATGTTCTAATCTGAGCATGGAAAAGTAACAAGATCCACTGCGTGTTTTATCATCTTTTAAGAACTGTTTTAATTTATTAATTTCATAACTACAAATGCCATCACAGAGGTTCAATAAAAAAAAGTGTTTAAATTACACCAAAATTGATAGGAATAGATTTAAATGTTTATTTGATCGTTTTAACCTCCTATGTTTATTAATTAATTTTTGGATAACTTCGGATATCAGAAATACATTAGTAAACAATTTTTGGCCAAACTTTATGTAAAAAATGTGGTCAAAGCAAATATTATTAATCACACCAAGATATTTTAACTATGGTCCTATAGGAGATTACAGTTGTAAAAAAGTTATTAGTACCCTACCTATGCAAAATAATAATAGTAGTAACAACAAAAAATTACATATTCCATTGGGTGATATGTATGTAGGTATGGTATGGTATGATACAGTATGTCGATTAATTCAGACTTGTAACTTTGTATTATTATCAATTTCAGACTTTTGTCACTAACACATTTACAGACGTCCCCCACTGACACGTTGTGGAGAAAAGCTAAAGCTATGGAAATTCAGAGAAAACAAAGAATCTTACAACAACAACAACAGAATACTGCTAGAACTACATCTTGAAACACACATAACAGCTTTTTATAGATATTGTGTATATATGGTAAATTAAACGGCTCCAACAATGTATGCAACAAAGTGGGATATTGGATAACAAGTGGGGTATATAGTGCCCACTTACATATGACACCAATTTCAATTTTCGTTTGATAGGTTTGAATCACACTGGGTAGATTCCATTTCGTGAAAAGACCATCAGTTCCCTTGCCTAAAGGTTAAAATTTGGTCTGACCACTGGTTTCATCAACCATCCCTTATCTGACAGCCTAAGAAAATTAGTGAAAGAAATTTGTCTGGAAAATATTGCACCATTTCTCCACTCACCATACTGCAGTTGTGTGGTGACCATGACAGTAAATGTCATTGTCAGACTTGTGTGACCTGATTGACATTGTCAGTAGTCCTACCAACGTAGTGTTGATAAGGTTCAAATTTGTATTTCCTTTGTAATCATTTGTAGCTCACCTGAGCACTGTTGTGATGGGTCATTTTCCGTCTACGTCAACTTTTGATTGTTAACACTACTGAGAACACAATTTGAGTCCAATCTTAATCAAACTTGCCTTTTGACAAAAGCTAGCTCAAGTTCATGTATGGGCCAAGTTGGGTTACTAAGTAGGTCACTAGGTCAAATAATAGAAAAACCTTGTTAACACTGCTGAGGCCCAAATTTTAGTCCAATCTTTATCAAGCTTGGTCAGAATGATCCTCTTGACAAAGGCTAGCTGAAGTTTATGGTCATATTGGGTGAATAAGTAGGTCACTAGGTCAAATTATAAAAACAATGTTAGTAATGTGAGTTGTTGACATTCCTTAAGCCTTAAGATTGTTGATGTCTCTTACTGCTCAGAATGTATTCTATCATATTGTAAAAACAATCATTCGTTTTAGTTCAAAGAATAAATAACACCATGTTCTTTATTATATATAGAATATAAAACAATTGTTTATATTAAACTCACACTGTTACAGGTCAAATGGTTTGTTTTTTTGTTTCAGCTGAATCGCACATTTTATTATAGTTAGTTCTATATCCATATGTTAAAGACCTACAAACTTCATTGTTAATTTCGATTTTAGTACTTCTAGTTTTTACCTCAACTGGCTAAAGCCAGATGAGCTTATGGCATGATGCGCGCGTGCGTGCGTGCGTCCATTAACAGCAAAAACTCAGAAACTACTGGGCCAATTTTAGCAAAACTTTGCAGGAATGATCCCTAGAAGGAGTAGATGAAAATTTGTACAATTGGTTTCCATGGCAACCAAAAGTAGGTCACAGCGACCTAGAATGTAAAAAACCTAAAATAAGTTTCTTCTCTGAAACCATAGGTTATATTCAAAATCTGATGTGATATTTAGCTTCTAGACACCCTTAAACATGTAGTTTGTACATTTCGTGAAATTCTGTCAAAAACTAGGTTACGCGTTTTTAACGTTTTTCTGTCATACTTCGTAAAAAGTGAAAATAAGGCTTATAATGAGATATCAACTTTGAAAATCTTCTTCTCTGAAACCATGAAGCCTTAAGCTTTCATATTTGGCAGTTAATATCAGCTTGAGCCCCTTTACCAAGTTTGTACAAATGGTGGCCCCCGGTCTATTTTTGGCCCCACCCCAGGGGTCCATATATCTGCATATGCATATATGGCTTATAATGGAAAATCAACTTTGAAAATCTTCTTCTCTAAAACCATGAAGCCTTAAGCTTTCATATTTGGCAGTTAATATCAGCTTGAGCCCCTTTACCAAGTTTGTACAAATGGTGGCCCCCGGTCTATTTTTGGCCCCACCCCAGGGGTCCATATATCTGCATATGCATATTTGGCTTATAATTGAAAATCAACTTTGAAAATCTTCTCTAAAACCATGAAGCCTTAAGCTTTCATATTTGGCAGTTAATATCAGCTTGAGCCCCTTTACCAAGTTTGTACAAATGGTGGCCCCTGGTCTATTTTTGGCCCCACCCCAGGGGTCCATATATCTGCATATGCATATATGGCTTATAATTGAAAATCAACTTTGAAAATCTTCTTCTCTGAAACCATGAAGCATTAAGCTTTCATATTTGGCAGTTAATATCAGCTTGAGCCCCTTTACCAAGTTTGTACAAATGGTGGCCCCCGGTCTATTTTTGGTTTAACCCCAGGGGTCCATATATCTGCATATGCATATATGGCTTATAATGGAAAATCAACTTTGAAAATCTTCTTCTCTAAAACCATGAAGCCTTAAGCTTTCATATTTGGCAGTTAATATCAGCTTGAGCCCCTTTACCAAGTTTGTACAAATGGTGGCCCCCGGTCTATTTTTGGCCCCACCCCAGAGGTCCATATATCTGCATATGCATATATGGCTTATAATTGAAAATCAACTTTGAAAATCTTCTTCTCTGAAACCATGAAGCCTTAAGCTTTCATATTTGGCAGTTAATATCAGCTTGAGCCCCTTTACCAAGTTTGTACAAATGGTGGCCCTGGGTCCATGTTCGGCTCCACCCCAGAGGTCCATATATCTGCATATGCATATATGGCTTATAGTGAGATATCAACTTTGAAAATCTTCTTCTCTGAAACCATGAAGCCTTAAGCTTTCATATTTGGCAGTTAATATCAGCTTGAGCCCCTTTACCAAGTTTGTACAAATGGTGGCCCCCGGTCCATTTTTGGCCCCACCCCAGGGGTCCATATATCTGCATATGTATATATTGGAAATCAAATTTAAATTTTTTTTCTCTGAGACTGTAAGGCATAATGCTTTTATATTTGGCATTTAACATTAGCTCAAGTCCCTTTACCAGGTTTGTACAAATGGTGGCCCCCGGTCCATTTTTGGTCCCACCAAGGGGCACATATATCTACATATACTTATATGGGAAGTCAAATTTCAAAATATTTTTCTCTGAAACTGTAAGGCCTACAGCTTTTATATTTAGCATTTAACGTCAGCTCAAGTCCTTGTACCGAGTTTATATAAATGAAGGCACAAGAACCATTTTTGTCAGTTGAGCTCCACAGGCCCTTTTGGGCCTCTTGTTTGATTAGCTGAGTGGCAGTACAAAGTAAAGAAAAACTAACTCAATGCTATTCCGATCGGCAACAATCTAAACATTTTAATGATATTTTTTAATTGCATAAGCCCATTGTAATATTAGGGCTTAACCTCATAATGTTTAATGCTGCAAATTTAAACAACTAGCCTTTAATTAGAACTATATTAAGTACAGTCATTAGATTTGGTACATATTGTCAGGGGTTCAAAATTCTATTTCACAATGCGAAGTCCAGGCCCCAGTTTCACAATCATTCACTCAATTGAGTGTAGACTCAACTCAAATATACCATATTTTCTTTCATCAATATTTTATCAATTTCAAGTTTTCTGAGACGATGTTTTGTTTTGTTTAACAAACCTACACTAAACAATTTGATTTAACATTAGATAACAAATTAAAACTGTGGTGTCTTACAAAATTGACAATGAAATATCCCTTAGAGTTGAGAGTACACTCAATTGAAAGAATGATTGTGAAACTGTCCAGGACCTTTTGCATTTATTTTTGGTAGGTCCCAATTTAAGATTTGGATGTCCTATATCAGCACTGGAAGGTCCATGTGTGCCATAATCAGTAAATTCACGTTGATCAACTTTGTTTCGGAAACAACTTTGACAAATTGCAATGAATTAAGTGATTTTGAGACCGTTTTTATACACAAAGGAAGAGTATTCTTTAAATGTTTTAATACAAAGGAAGTCTGTTGTAAAACGACAAGTACATCAGGACTTTTACAGTAAAATTTCCAAAGGCCTCTAAGTAAAATCAAAAGTTTCCTGATCTCGGGACTCTAGGAATTTTAAACCTCTGTATTGTTATCAAGACAATAATATCATGTGGAGGCTGATAACTATCTACAAGGCATCTTGTAAAAGAAAACTTGTAGAATTTGTAATCTTCATTAATCCTATGTTTTTAAATGCTAAAGGTGTGTATTATATATATATATATATATACACTTGTGTTGTGAACAGTTTAAAACAACTGACTAGTCTTGAAACAAGTTTTATATCATGTCAAACTTAGCATTTTACATTACAACACCCCTTTATAATGAATGTTACCGTTACATCATAAACAACCTTTTGAGACTGACAAAGGTTGTGTTTTTGTATGCAGTAACAGTTGTGAAGCGAAAATCCGCGTAAAACAATATTTTCTGTCTAAATACAGCCGCTATACTATGACATACCATAAACATTGTTTGTCCAAATTGAACTTGAAATTTAATCACTAGTTGAACCAGTCTCCACCCGATTTGTTTTGTTTCAATAAAAAGCTGTTTCTTTGAGATCGTAGCTGTTTTGTATGTATGTATTAGCTCTAAAATGAGACTATATGCTTGAGATCGGTGTATTAAATCTCTTTATATGGCCCGCCATTGCCAGTCTACTTTGGAGGGCCTAAAGGCCACCAAACTGGATCAGAAAGGAGAAAAAGAAGACAACCCGGAATCCCCTTCATTGTAAGCAAATGCTTTATAACGCCGCATAAACGTGCTACAACACGGCTAGGCTGGGAATTGCATAAAGGGGACGTGTTTTTTTTTTTTTAAGAAAACGTTTAAAGCACGATATCATAATGTCCTTCACTATCATCATCTACACCTCCATCATCGTTACCACCTTCATTAAAAAACACCACTTTCGTCACTATCATCGTGATGATGGGTTCGAATCCAGGCCGTACCTGACGTCTGACCGGGGTCGGATTTTCATGAGGGAAGTCTTCTGGCTGACTTGTGGCAGGTCTATGGTTCTACCCGTATGCTCGATTCGTCTATTACAGACAATCAGGTGTCTTGGGTCTTCCTCCATCTATACGACACTACATAACAGAAATACTGTTGGTGTCATTATCATTAATGTAACAACCGCCGCTTTTGTCAAGATATAAGCTTTTTAAAGATTCATACTAAGTCGTTAAAATAAGTCTTCTATATGCGTCAAAAAGAGGACCCTTGCGCCGTATATTAATAACACCATTTTTATGCGTTGAACGCCACTGCATAAACGTGGCCGACCTCTCTATGTGTTGAAATTCCCCGCATAGACGTGTCGGCCGCGTTTATGCGGCAACACCGCCACGAGGCATTACGATGCGCAGCAAGTTATACCATGGACGTAGCTTACTATGAGGCAACCGCTTCGGTAAAAATCGGATCGTATTTACTATTTAAACTTTTTACAAAAACACGAAGAAAAGAGAAAACGATAAAAAAAATTTATAGTGAACAAATATAACGTCTGGTCCTTAATAGTACAGACTTGATTTTCCAGATGGTCTTAACAAAGATCATGTTCAAGTGTCGCCAGAATGCACCATTTATGACCGTTTTTTTTTTTTTTTTTTTTTTTTTGAAAGCTGGTCCCCAGACCCCTAGATTTGAAGCGCTTTTGGTTCTTCGTCTTCTTTTCCTTCTTCTCCTTTTATTAATATTATTATTACTGTTCTTATTATTATTTATTTTTGCCTCGATTACAATTGGTTGCTATCTACGCCCCTGAATACCTTCCAGGGAAAAATATAAAGAAGCATCACAGAAGCAGAACTGCTTACAATAATGACTATCTACTAAAGAATCATTAAATTGTATATACAATATTTGAGGGAGAATGACAGAAATGTTAACAAGAGCTTTTAAGGATAACAATAACTCTATCGTTATAATAAATAGATTGTATTTATTATGATTCCACACCCAAAGGTGGGGAATCATATTGTTTTCGTTCTGTTTCTTCTTCTTCTTATTATTATTATTTTTATAATTTTTTTTCTTCATTAAAATTGTCCGGTGCAGAACTCGGAAACGGTATGATGGGTTTCGATGAAATTTGGTACCAACAATCTGCTATCCTGGTAGATATGGATAAATGATCAAATTTTTTTCTATCTCGACGTCTCCGCGGTCGGTGCGTGTAAATTGCGTAATTTAATTCCAAACATCTTTCTGTCCAATATGTACAAAGAGAGATAACTCTTACAGAATCTTCTTCTTTCTTATTCAGTTTCTCAGATATATGAGCGCCCGATAAAAATGGGTAATCTGAATTAATGTATACAGTTAAGCACTAAACAAAAATGATTGAATGTTAATGAACTAAATGTTAATTAAGTGACTAACCTCTTTCTCACATACATAATTTGTTCTTAATAAATTCTCAGTTACTATGTATTAAATTGTTAAAAATATATCAAATTTTTATCAGCACTGCCAAACAAGTTAAACGCATCATTCAATCTCGTTCAAAATTTTAGGATAGGTTCCTGCACCATTAAAGTTTTACATTCATGGGTATTTATTGGGTGAGGGACGGAAGATGGGATCTTAAAAACAAAAATCACCAATTTTTCCTTAAACACTTTGCAGTGTGCTATAAAACCATATATAGGGCTTTGTCATAACTCATAAACTAATGAGATCCCCATCCCTAAAGTATATATTTTCTGGTTCCTAATGATAAAATGAAAAGAATGACACTAATCAAAGACACCTAAGGTCCTTTCCCACTGAAGGGTAGGGCTGGGTGGTGCTAAGTTAATTTTAAACTATTGAAATCCCCACCCCTAATTTATGTATTTTCTGGTTCCTTATGAAAAGTTGAATAGATGATATTAATAAAGGGCACCTAAGGTCATTTCCCACTGTGGGTGGTGCTATGTACATGTATAGCTTTTAAATAGTTAAAATCCTTTCCACTCATCTGTATATTTTCTTGTTCATTATGGACTTTTGAAAGAGTGATAAAAACCTCCAGGAAATCCTTTTCAAGAGAGGGTAGGGGTGGGAAGCCAGAATTCTTAACACCCACCCTCAGTCAAGAAACACTATCTTATGGCATACTTGATTTCATTTCTTAAGGCAAGTTTACAGGATTAAATTCCTATTCAAAGAATTGTAAACAAATTCAAAAGCATTATTACATGTTTTGATATGGATAATTGCTTTAATCTCTTTGTCAATTATCCATTAATATGTAGGTTATGGCTACTTCACAGTCATGACACACGTCAATCAAATTTGTTGGTTAAACACCTCACAGTTCGTGAAATAGATTTGCTATCAATCAAAGTTGAATACCTGTCCAATCAAAATACACCAGCTAATAGAATTGCCAATTTAATGGATAGGACCTTTGTCAGAAGACAGAACGCATGATTCTGATTTATTAAACTTGTATAATTTACATACATTTCGAATTATAAATAGATTTATACATGCAGATTCGGACTCCCGTGATCAATTGGTTTCTTTTAACAAAAAACATTGTTGCAACAATGGGGTATGAGAGAATGAAAATATATATTAAAATGAATACTGCTCGAATTATAATTGTACAATTCGATGTTAACTTTAAATTTACTTGTCTTCCGCCCTTTCTCTTAGTCAGCTTTCGATTACTAGTAATGGATACTATCAATCGATCTCGAGATCAGTCCATCAGCAGGTGTATATTTTAGACAATATATAGATTATGGATGGTGGGGAATCATACGTAACTGGTATCCCAGTTACAATCTCTAGTTTTTAAATTATAAACGTGTTTAATTCTTATAAATGTGCCTATTATTGTATAAAAATATACAAGGTATATATGTTTTGTAATGATTCAAATAATTTTTTAAAAAAAACTGCATCGATAGTATACGTATGATGAAGATTTATTGGTCAATCCAAATCAATTGTTATGATATAAACCACATCAATATTCGCTACGTCTTAACGGAGATTTTCTATGCACAAACACACATGTTACTTCTATAAATACACACGTCATAATTCAAATATTGATGTTTTTGCCACGTAAAGATGGAGCAAATCGGTGATTAATAAAAACAGTGTAAACTTTTTACAAGAAGAATTTTGTGATAAAGAATGATCAGACGTAAAAATTACAGAGGTGACCACAGCCTGGAACTGGGTAACCATGGTGATTATAGCCATTCACTACCAGTCCGAAAACTGACCTCTATGAAAGTTGTAAAATATTTAATATTAATACTGATCGGAGTACTAATTCACACCACGTACAGGGCGATATTTTATGTAAGTATTTTTAAAAGTGATATCTCACTACATACGAAGTGATAATTTATGGAATGTTTGTTACATATAAGAAAATGTACACAAAATTTCCATTGGTAGCCCATCAAAAAATCATAGGTTATTACAAGAAACACGTCAAGCTAATATTTTAAGAGAAGCTTTTAATGTGTTATCAAACAATTTCCATCTTCGTATCTGTACTTTCTTGCCATTTGCTTTGAGGTTATATTCTAACCACTACTTTAAAATTTTAAATACAAATTTGAATACATTAATTTTACAAAATTTCATAATTAGTATGTGACATAATTTTAGTTAACAAAAATGTCGTGGGTTTGTTTAAGCAATTGGTGATAACTCGTGAAAAAGATGAAGAGTCATTAAAACATCAATCAATCAATCAATTAAAATGTATTCATTTACTTATAGACAGGGGAAGATGCCGTGGCTAAATCAAAAGCAAACATTAACGAGGCTGAAAACTTACCAGCAGATCAAATAAATCAAGAATTACAAGCTAAAGAATTCGAGCGAGTAAATAAACAACCGGAAGTAAATCCTGTTGATGAAAACATCGTTAACCGGGGTGAAAATAAACATGAAGAGAATCATCAAAACGCAGAAAGTATTAACAAAGATGAAATACCTGTTGATGAAAACAAACAGAATTTACAAGATTCTTTAGTAGATATTGCAAAGAAAGAAGGTGTGGAACGGAAACAGGAACACTTGGAAATAAAAAATGACATGGAGGAACAGAAAATAGAAAACGGAGTAAATGAAGAGAATAAAAATAATAACATTGATAACAATAAAGAACCAGTACAAAACGTTATCAACGAAAAACAGGATAAAAACCAGGAACACTCCCACAGGATTGCCAATGATGTTATACCACAGGAGTTCAAAGAATTAATGGAAAAAGTGGAAAAATTAAAATCTGCTAATATAGACACTGCACATGGACTGCCTACTCTAGTGACATACGGTACACGTGATAACTACGATCAAGTTCGACAACTCGTGGTGTCAATCCAGGACTTCTTACCAAATACACTAATATATGTGTACGATTTAAATATGGAAGAATGGCAAAAAAATACGGTAAAAAGAATGATAATAACGAGAGAGAGAGAGAGAGAGAGAGAGAGAGAGAGAGAGAGAGAGAAAATCCATTATAAATATGGTTTTGTTGTAGCATTCAAAAAGTTTGTCAAGAAATTAGTTAGAAGTTTAATAGGCCCTTTATTTTATCTGAACCTAAAGTTCTACGACAATTTCAAGTAGCATGCTATGTTTTTTTCAATTTTAATGGATGAAGTAGAAAAAGTTACAGGTATGTTGAAATTTTAAACCTGTATAAAGTAAAACACATTTTTGCTATGTAAACTTTTTATCATATTTTATATTTTCGGTTCAGAATAGCAATAACCATATTCATATTCTAAACAAAAGTGACTGCCATAAAATGTTTTGTTGAAAGTAATGTATATATTTGTCTGACTTGTCCAGAACCATTCAAACTAACAATATAAGCCATAAATATTGTACACAAATCATAGGTGTAAGGTTTCATATCTTTGTTTAAGATGTAAAGCTTTCAATAAATTCAAGTAGCTGTGCTTTTAGCTGGTTAATGGCCAAACTTTGTATAATAAATTGGAGAGCTTTTGATAAGCCCAAGTAGCTGTGCTTATAGCTTGTTTTGTGGTTAATGGTCAAACTTTGTATAATAAATTGGAGAGCTTTTGATAAGCCCAAGTAGCTGTGCTTATAGCTTGTTTTGTGGTTAATGGTCACACTTTGGGTCAGTCCGGCATCTTTCAGTAAGTCCTAGTAGCTGTGCTGATATCTTGTTTTAGAAGACATGTATATTCAATATATTTAATGTATTTCAGTTAAAAGCAGGTTGTCACGTCAGAGTCAAACAGTCAGATATACTTATATTTCCGGAGTACATCAGTAATCTGCAAAACTTTCATTGGAGACCATTACTGTTACAGGTAAGTAAACACACTGTAACCTAACATGTGACATATTTACACATGTATACATCTGTAACCTGAACAATATCAGGTTATACTATGCAACTTCAACTTATAGTTGTAATTATGTGCTATGCAAAAACATCGATACTATCAGTCCATGATCGTTTGTCATATACATATTTAGAGAACAAAATTCCATATTTAAACAAATTGATTCAAAAATATAAAAAATGCATTTAAAATTTACTGACCTAATTAGGAAAAATAACCAGACTTATTTAAAAGTTTCTTTAATTCTGTGCATAGAACAATTTTTTAATGTTTTCAATTAGATAACAAATTAACTTTGTCTAATATACCCCTTATGCATCTTCCTAGTTAGCATATTAGATATGATGTCATTGTTTGAATATTCATGATGATCACCCCATGAAAAATCCAAACAAAAAAGAACTCCTAATTTTTAATTTATGGCTCTTTCCTACTTTTTTCTAATTGAAAAAAAAAATCAAAACTTTTTTAACTATATCTACTGCATCTTTGGAGATAATTTTTTTCATATTTCTTTTAAATTCAACATCCTTTAGTAAGAAAATGTGATTTGCATATTAATTCATTTGACCTTTATTAACCTCAAAATACCCTGATGTAATCTTGGGTGAGGTCCAAATGGATCACTGAAGTCATTAAATTTTAGCTTTTTTCCAAAGTCTGCTCTATGTACAGAAGAATTCAGAGAAGATCTTTATTGAAAAATAAAAATTGGTTAGGTTGATGTATTTTGAATTCAATCTTAGTGTTATTTTTATGAGGAAAGTTTTGACTAAAAGGAATAATTAGGAAAAACCATGTGACAAACAATTATGGACCAGTAGTAACTGCTATGCAAATGTAACTTATGTTGAATGTTGAACTTCAACTTATTCAACCAAGATTGTATGTTAGAACTTAAGGTGCTATGTGTTTTGTCAGAACTTCAGCTAAAATTGTATGAAAGAACTTCAACTTACGTTGTTTGTCAGAACTTTATTAATGTGTTATGTCAGTTTTTTTTTACTTAGGTGCTTGGCTGAACAATTTACTTTTTGTAATATCGTTAGCTTATTATTTTAAACTATTTATTTATTTATTTATTTATTTATTTATTTATTTATTTATTTATTTATTCAGATTGTACTAGGCCATTTCAGACACATTATGTGGTTAGAGCCGGGAATTCGGATAAAGTCCAGTGATCACATCAGAAAACTAATGCAGAGTAGATCCAAGGTATTGGTGATTGGACAAAAAGCGATATATACCACAACCTGCCGTTACTAATTATAGAATGTATAAATACATACCGACAAACAAAAAGAAAATGCAACTCTCATTACATATAGAACCTAAAGCATTGATCATCCACAATGAAGATTGGGTCTTTGAAAATTTCCTTCGTGCCTATGTTGCATGCGCACTTGAGCAGAAGTGTCAAGCACCATTAGGTGCTGAAGACAAATGTGTTTTTGACGTGACCGGAACTAAATACGCCTCTTGTCATAAATACGACGAATCTTCTTTAAATATCATTTTAAAAAATTATTTTGATTTTGACATTTCAAAATTTTATGTTCCAAGTGTTTCATATTTTACTAATTACGATCCCTATAATGAACAAGGAATTAAAATGTGTAGAAATCGTGACGATGTGAAGAATTTATAACGAAGCTTGTTTTGTGTCTGTTATTTTTGCTTGTTTTTGTTCTGTTCTTTTTACTTGTTTTTGTGTCTGTTCTTTTTGCTTGTTTTGTGTCTGTCCTTTTTGCTTGTTTTTGTGTCTGTTCTTTTTGCTTGTTTTGTGTCTGTTCTTTTTGCTTGTTTTGTTTTTGTGTCTGTTCTTTTTGCTTGTTTTGTGTCTGTTCTTTTTGCTTGTTTTTGTTCTGTCCTTTTTTTGTTGTGTTTTGGTGTGTATGCTTCTATACAACAGTAGTACATGAGTACAATAACTCATAATATTTCATCTAGAAGAAAATTTTACATGCGGGAACTTTTTCAATGCCTTTTTTCTGGATACATGGACCGGCCGGAGATGGGTCCAAGCAAACACAATTACCAGATAATACCGTCAAAGTTGAAGTTAGGATATTCGATTGGACTTAGCTGGTACAAGCTTGAATTGGAACTGGATGTTGTGCACAACGCCATCTAGTCAAAAACCAATTTACGAACATGATAAATTTTTGTTTACTTAAAATGAAAGCCACATTAGATTGTTACATTTTAATTCATATTTCCGCCATGTATGAACTATTTTTGGTACAATACTGTTGTCATGACGTAGTGGTGTACAGATTAACCAAGAGAATTGGACAGCTTAAATCGTCACAAATAGTTGTAGTAATCATTAAACAAATCACCATAGTTAGAACAATTTTGTATCAATTAAAAACCGGCCAAAATCTCTAAGTTTGTTGTTACATCTTTGTGAACATCTTTTATGTTCAGTTTCTGCATGCTGTTTTTGTTTATTTTGTTTTTGTTTTGTTTGTTTATGATGCCCTCGGGATATCTAAATATTTGGCTACGTGGTAGCTACATAAGTGTTTGGAGACAACAAGTTTATCCAGACCACTGTCACAGTACTTTGATTGGCTACACGCTTTAAAAACAATTATCATAGCATGCTAATCACGTCATTTTAAGTCGTTATAGATTATGACTTTTTTTTTTTTTTTTTTTTTTTTTTAATTTTATTTTATTTTATTTTTTTTTTTTATTTTGATGCATCATATGGAAAAATATCGAAACGTGGAGAAAAAAGGTGACTACTATTCATATATAGAAAACGTATACGAAATATAAAATGTGATTGTTTACCAAATGGTGAAATGTGTTAATGTTTTTGTCACTGAGAACCACTGAAAACATTGTTGATGAATTATATATATATATAATATAAAGAGAGAGAGAGAGAGAGAGAGAGAGAGAGAGAGAGAGAGAGAGAGAGAGAGAGAGTGTGTGTGTGTGTGTGTGTGTGTGTTGTAACAATCTTTGATTTACATTTAAATACATTATTACATAAAGTACATAGTTTTTTATTTATATCTATAACTGTAATTATTGTAATTAAAAAATGGATTTCATGTAACTGTGTTCGTTAGTTATTTTTATACATGTTTATACGTTTTTCGGCCTAGCTTGCACCCAGCTCCCATTTTGTGAAATAATGTACACGTTTTTTTTTTCTGTTTGAGGGGATTAGTTTTCTCACATTATGCTTTAAGTCGGAGTGGGGCGGAGTAATCGGGTGTTTTACTTTTTTTTCACTTACATCGAGACGGTCAGTACTAGGAGGCTGCTTGGAGAAAACTTGGCCACCCACCTTTGGCATGCGAAATGACAAACTTTCTAACACTAAAACATATTTATTATCACTACATTATACACATTTTACAACATTGTTTAATTTTGAGGTGACCTAATGTATAATGTCAGTCTCTGCTTAAAAACTTATTCAAAAGGTTTGTACTCTAAAGATTTCATTTTTGTACAGCGATATTTTAACCGTGTTTGATAATGATGATAATAATAATAATAATTATTATTATTATTATAATGTAATAATAATAATAATATTATTATTATATTTGTGTCGCTGCTGTGTAAATTTATAGTACGGAGAAATTCATGTAGATTTGTTTCTTGGAGTAACAATTAGAACAAATAGGATTATTTTTCTTATTTTGTCTTTTTGTTGGCAGATATATTAAGTGAAAAAACAAAACACAATGTCAACGTAACAAAATTACGAAACGCGAAAATACGATATCACATAACGTAACAAAATTACGAAACGCGAAAATACGAAATGACATAAATCAGCTACCATAGTTAACCGACTATAAATATCAAAATGTTAACTTTTCACATTAGTTAATGTTTAGAAAAATTAATTACAATCAGAAACGTTGATGTTACCGTTATCGGAAACTACAATAAAAGAACAACTTGTCACGAATTGGAAGGCATAGAACATATGAATCATACATTTATACCAACATGACCAACAAAACGGTTTGTTTAATTGGTTGATATTAACATTGAATCAAATCTATATCAATATTACAATATTAAAAATAATAAATAAATAAATAAATAAATAGAATAATAATAATTATAATAAAACAGCTTATTATCATAACCCAAAATGCTTAAGAATTGTGAAACAGAGAATGAGGGACTATCAACAGCATCTGGTTATGATCCGAAATCATAACTGAAGATTAAAAATTCAAGTTGTGCATCTGTGCATGAACAGTAAAAAGTTTCTACACACATAATCTTTATCTAATATCAAGGTCACAGTAACCTTTAATTGTAATATCTTTTACAGTCATGAAAACGCTGGACATAATTTTTTTTAACGAAATAACGAGTTGATGAAAAAATTTTCATGTCATGTCGTTTTTTTTCCCCTTAAAATTTCCTTTAGAAAATTCACAAAATTATGACATGATGATGATGATGATGACGACGACGACGATATTGATGATGATGATTTGAACTTAAGCCTTTTATTTACGCTGTATCTTTAATTCTAAATTTGCTCTGAGCTCATTATTCATTCTGTTGAAATTTCAAATAATACCATCATAAAAACAAAATTTTTACTGATAATAAAAATTGTCAGAAATATGCTTGGAAGAATACTGATATCAGCCGCGTATTCAATTTAAAGATCGTTTCGTTAAAATATAAACTCGTTTTGTTATTTTATCTAGAACAACCTGTAATCTGTAATATCAATTTTAGCTTCCTTAACTTTTTTGACTTCCGGTTATCCAGGCGGCAAGATTCTGCTTGTTTTGACACTTATAAAAAGTTTTCGAACAAAATTATATTTACATCAAGAAAAATATAAAGGTATTCACTAAAATACATTTCAGATTGACATCAAAATCATTTTATTTGTGCAAACCAAGTTGGTTCTGAAATTGGGACTTTGCACAGTTATCCTTCGTCCTTATAACAGTTATAAATTTTCATTGATATTTGATTGATCCATTGTTCAGTCTAGAAAAGGTGCTTGCTCAAATGACCCAAAATAATACTAATATTTCCCTAAATTACTGTATTTTGGTCCTTCTCAATATCGGTTGAGTGGTTATGTTTCCTTTTTCTTTGCGATACCCTGTCTTAAAACTTAACAGATAAAATTATGAAAGTTTTCCCTACATGAAATCTTTCAGTTGCATAAAAATGCAGATATGTGGATTATACAATGCAACACAAAACTATTCAAATGAAAGGAATCAATGTAGTTTACAATATTTACATTTTTTGGACAGATGGCACCATTTTTCTAAGTCCTGACCCCACTAACCTCACCTTTAGTTAACACGGACAATGCAAAAGCACTGGTCCGATAAATGTGTCTGGTACAATTGACATCAGTTCACTAAAAATATGCCCAATCTGACCAGCTATATTATTCTCCAGTTTGACTATTACTATACTATTAATATTCTCTCTGATCTGAAGAGAGATCAGAGGCATGTTTCACCTTTAATGTGTGCCTGGAGCAATACCGGAAAAGCTGTTACAGTGAAAAGCTTCAGAGAAGGAAGGACAAAGACAAGAGCAGAAAAAAGTACGAAGATCGTTACAAAGAAAGATCTGTAAACCAAAAATGGAAGGACGGCTGCCAATTGCTTGTTTTTTATCGTGACTGTGATGTCATGAAATGTTCCATTTGCAAGGGATTTTATTAACCACTTGACAGTTCGTTCGGTAGTAATTTGAAGGGGAACAGTACATTCATTAAGGGATGTTCGAATTGAATTGTCTTTGCTGTAACTGATCATGAATATAGTCTTATTCATCTGCTGTTATGACAACCAAATCGAAATATGTGGCAGCTACCGAAAAAAATAAATCAATGTTTTATTTATACAACCACAAAACAGAGTATGACTACAGTGATTTTGCTATGGTTTTTAAAAACTACCTTCCACCTTTCAGATTGGGAAATTTGGACCCTTTTAATGTCACATATTATGCTCAGAATTTTGAAATTCATTGCAAAAATTTTATATTGTGACAATATCTAACATTTTTTGTCTGTCAGAACAGTTTTGGACAACTGGATTTAACTTCAACTATTTGATTGTGTGTCACTGCTGCCTTTTGGGGAATTTTAGTTGTCAAATTTGTAAATTTTAGTCTTATTTCTCAAGGGACACTACCTTTATTCGGTAGTAATTTTAGGCAAACTAAACCACTGGACTATTAAAACTTGTTGAAATATTCGTCTGGTAACATGTCATTTGGTCTGGTAAAAGGTACTGGTTTACCGGACTGAATGTCATGTAACAAATTTTTCTCTTTCACGTCTGTTATCCCAAAAGAAATTGTGTTCTTTGGATTATGTTAACAGACAGAATTTGATCACAAGTAACAGCAATGGAATAGAGTGATTTCCATAGAGAATAGGAACAAGATTACTGTCTATACAACTATCAGATTGAGACTGAATTAGTCACTAGTTCTTAGTGACTAGTTCTATTCACCTGACTTACAAAATTATGTTACATCATTATTGAGACTTTGTCAAGTAAATGGATGACACAATGATGTTATGAACTTTCTTGTGTTATTAACGATGCCATGAAATGTTGATATTTTACAACTCCAGAGGAAAAACAATTTAAACTTTTATGAATTATTCCATTTTTATTTTTCTGTTTAAATAAGTATTAAGTTATGTCAGAGAAACAGTTTACTTATTTATTTATGGACATTTCTGTCAATATCAGAAGACATTTTATAAATGGCTTGGACTTCATTCTTTAATTTGGGCACTTTATATCATCTCATTAGGTCCATATAAAACAATTCTTACAATGATCCTTATATTTCACATTTTTTACCATATGGTATACCTCTTAATGTTTTCAGTACTTGTTTGTTCTTGAGACTAGTTCAAGTTGTGGTACAAAATGTCTTTAACTTGAATGTTGTTAACTCGCGTCATTAGACTTCACCTTTAAAATAGAACATGAAATTTGTCTATTCATTTTTCCATGGAAAAGTGAAAGATACTAGGGTTTTCATTACTAAAATGTTCAGATCATGATGAGTAAAAATTCAGCTTAGACAAGCAGTAATTTTCAGTCACTTGTCAAAGTACCTAGTTAATCTTTTGTTAATTTGAGTTAACCTATACCCGGTATTTGTGATTTAGGTAAATAGTGTTCAGTTTTTGAATAGGCTCATATTCCAATGCCCCCAAAATAATAATATTATCACAAACGAATAATGTCAGTGGGCTAGTCTTTTAGTCTTAGTTCAGTTTTAAATTGATCCAGTTCTCTTAAGTTATTTATTTGTTTTTTTTTTTTTTTGTCAACATCAATACTGATCTTTGAATATATTCATGTTATGAGCAGGCTCCACAAACGCCGGTAAGGTCAATCGGCGGTAGGCAAAGGGTACACCATACCACCCCCCTCCCAACGATCGGCAAAGGGCACACACACACACACACACACACACCCCCGTGCGGAACAATTTTCTGTTTCTTTTTTAATAAACACACATCAGACAAGTAAAGAAATAAATAAACATTAAAATTTTTATTTGAAAATATGGTGTCATCGTACTGCTTTTTTATCTTTCAATAACTGTCCAGTCGTTGGCAATGCAACAAAACGTCAAAACAGTTACTAAAAAAAAAACTCAATTCTGTTTGGTACATTGGAATATCTGTCGTTTTAACTATAAATTTTAAGTCGATGTGTGACAATGTCGCATATATAGATAAATGTCCATAAATACCGCTTATTAATATCTTGCAAAATCCCATCACTGGTAACTTAAATTTGATCAACATATAACAGAAAGAAAAACCACGTGTAATGCCGTGATCATGTTGTTGTTGGTAACCCGAAAAACCGTCGTTATCTAGTCAGCTCTTGTATATAGAATTCAGGGGAGGTAATTAACTCTATAAACTGGATCGATCAGGCACATGTATGTGTTACTATACTCTAGTAGAAACGATGTGAACAGGTGAAGCCACTAGTAATTAATTAACTTGTAAGGTATTAGGTAATTACCTGTGAATAGGGAAGTTCAGTGAATCGTGACACTGTCCTGAGTAATTTTAATTGTTAACAAGCCGGCATTAAAGAATTTTTAATCAGATTTTGTCTTACTATGGGGAAAAAAGCCGATTCGGATATTTTTCAATCGGCTTTTTTAAGTTTGAATCGGCGTTTTTTGTCAAAAATCGGTGTTTGTAGAGGCCTGGTTATGAGGTCCACCCAAATTTATGAAAACACTGGTTCTGTTTTTTTTATTTCAAAACCTGAGCCAAGATTACACCACCAACCATGGTACATTATATACTATAAATTAACTTTGATTCATGGCTATTAACTGACTTTTATAAGTTTCTGTTGATTATTCATGATAAAGTCTCCAGGATATGACTGTGTTGCTATCATTCATTGATACACTTGTATGTTCAGTGAACTACAGGTAATTAGAAATGATAATTACCTTTTATTATGACATGAAATGTATGCTCAAGTAGTTGTTGTGGTGGGGACTGGTTTTTAACTTTGTGACAATTCAATGGTGATTGGATTTAAAGAAATAAATTGTTCTTGTTTTCAAAGACATTGTTAAATAAGAGATGTCTGACATTCAGTGTGTGACTGTGTGTCCGTATTATAAAATATTCATTTTTTCTTTGTTCTTGTGCCTGATTTTATTTGTGTAAAGTAACTTGTCATTGATTCATCACAAATAATTGTTTTAGTGTGATTGTTACACAATAAGTTGCTTAACAGGAACCTATTTCCCCAGTATGAATGCTAATAATCTGTAGCATTTTATTGAAGACATTTTATACTTGTTTTAAACAGGTTATGGCTTACAGTACTGAAACAGCCTAAAGTGCCTCAATATGACACTGAAACCAATTCTAAAGAGTAAAGTGGATGAGTTGTTCTTACGATGGCTAAGCGAGCCAGATACACAACAAATCCTGAAAGAAAACTTACGGCAACTTGTCAGCGGTGAAGCATTCACACAGCCAAGTCCATCACCCTCTGGGTCAAGAGGAACAGGGAAATCTCCCCGAGGACGACCTGTGTCCCCTCCAACAGCCAAACTTCCAAGTCCCAGAAGTCCGAGAAGACCACTTTCAAGTAAAAATAATCACAGAGGACATGGAGGAGGAATGAATGGATTAAATGGTGGTTCAAAGGTAAGAAATTATATCTAATATAGTACATTAAATATGAATTTTGAATCTTTAAGTTTTTGGTGGATTATACATGCAGTAGAGCTAATATTGATTATTTGTTTTAAAAAATCAAATCCATTGAAAATTAAATTGTAACCAAAGAAAGGGAAGTTATTCATGTGACTTTGTTACTATGAAAAAAATTACAGGTTGTCTCCCCTACTGAATTGAAATATTTACATTATTTCACTTAGCATGAATCAGACGTACTGAGGTGTCAGTTTCACAAGATTTGATCTTAAGAGTAAGACTGGAATCTGTATGCTGGCCTACATACAGGTTTTGATGTTTTAAAGACTTACTGTCTTGCTTTTTGCTTTGTGTAATATATATATATAAAATAATACTTAAATACATTGTGTCTGAATAGTATGATAATATGATTACCAGTCACATAGTCACCTAGTGGTGTCTGATCAACAGACTAATAGTGATTTTTGACTATCTGAGCCACAGGCTTAGAGTGGCTGCTTGCTATCTGAGCCACAGATCTTTGTCACAGACTCATAGTTACTTATTGATATCTTAACCACAAGCATATAGTGATCTTTTGTTATCTGAACCACAGGTACAAAGTGACCTATTGCTGAGCGACACATTTATAGTGGCCTATTGCTATCTGAGACATAGGTTTATAGTGGCCTTTTGCTATCTGAGCCACAAGTTTAGAGTGACCTTTTGCTGTTTGAGTCCCATGCACAAAGTGACCTATTGCTATCATAGCCACAGGATCATAGTGACATATTGCTATCTAAACCACAAACTTAAAGTGACCTTTTGCTGTCTGACCCACAGGATCATAGTGACATATTGCTATCTAAACCACAAACTTAAAGTGACCTTTTGCTGTCTGACCCACAGGATCATAGTGACATATTGCTATCTAAACCACAAACTTAAAGTGACCTTTTGCTGTCTGACCCACAGGATCATAGTGACATATTGCTATCTAAACCACAAACTTAAAGTGACCTTTTGCTGTCTGACCCACAGGATCATAGTGACATATTGCTATCTAAACCACAAACTTAAAGTGACCTATTGCTATCTTAGCCACAGGATCATAGTGACATATTGCTATCTAAACCACAAACTTAAAGTGACCTTTTGCTATCTGACCCACAGGATCATAGTGACATATTGCTATCTAAACCACAAACTTAAAGTGACCTTTTGCTATCTGACCCACAGGATCATAGTGACATATTGCTATCTAAACCACAAACTTAAAGTGACCTTTTGCTATCTGACCCACAGGATCATAGTGACATATTGCTATCTAAACCACAAACTTAAAGTGACCTATTGCTATCTGACCCACAGGATCATAGTGACATATTGCTATCTAAACCACAAACTTAAAGTGACCTTTTGCTATCTGACCCACAGGATCATAGTGACATATTGCTATCTAAACCACAAACTTAAAGTGACCTTTTGCTGTCTGACCCACAGGATCATAGTGACATATTGCTATCTAAACCACAAACTTAAAGTGACCTTTTGCTATCTGACCCACAGGATCATAGTGACATATTGCTATCTAAACCACAAACTTAAAGTGACCTTTTGCTGTCTGACCCACAGGATCATAGTGACATATTGCTATCTAAACCACAAACTTAAAGTGACCTTTTGCTATCTGACCCACAGGATCATAGTGACATATTGCTATCTAAACCACAAACTTAAAGTGACCTTTTGCTATCTGACCCACAGGATCATAGTGACATATTGCTATCTAAACCACAAACTTAAAGTGACCTTTTGCTATCTGACCCACAGGATCATAGTGACATATTGCTATCTAAACCACAAACTTAAAGTGACCTATTGCTATCTGACCCACAGGATCATAGTGACATATTGCTATCTAAACCACAAACTTAAAGTGACCTTTTGCTGTCTGACCCACAGGATCATAGTGACATATTGCTATCTAAACCACAAACTTAAAGTGACCTATTGCTATCATAGCCACAGGATCATAGTGACATATTGCTATCTAAACCACAAACTTAAAGTGACCTTTTGCTGTCTGACCCACAGGATCATAGTGACATATTGCTATCTAAACCACAAACTTAAAGTGACCTTTTGCTGTCTGACCCACAGGATCATAGTGACATATTGCTATCTAAACCACAAACTTAAAGTGACCTTTTGCTGTCTGACCCACAGGATCATAGTGACATATTGCTATCTAAACCACAAACTTAAAGTGACCTTTTGCTGTCTGACCCACAGGATCATAGTGACATATTGCTATCTAAACCACAAACTTAAAGTGACCTTTTGCTGTCTGACCCACAGGATCATAGTGACATATTGCTATCTAAACCACAAACTTAAAGTGACCTTTTGCTATCTGACCCACAGGATCATAGTGACATATTGCTATCTAAACCACAAACTTAAAGTGACCTATTGCTATCTGACCCACAGGATCATAGTGAGATATTGCTATCTAAACCACAAACTTAAAGTGACCTTTTGCTATCTGACCCACAGGATCATAGTGACATATTGCTATCTAAACCACAAACTTAAAGTGACCTTTTGCTGTCTGACCCACAGGATCATAGTGACATATTGCTATCTAAACCACAAACTTAAAGTGACCTTTTGCTATCTGACCCACAGGATCATAGTGACATATTGCTATCTACACCACAAACTTAAAGTGACCTTTTGCTGTCTGACCCACAGGATCATAGTGACATATTGCTATCTAAACCACAAACTTAAAGTGACCTTTTGCTATCTGACCCACAGGATCATAGTGACATATTGCTATCTAAACCACAAACTTAAAGTGACCTTTTGCTATCTGACCCACAGGATCATAGTGACATATTGCTATCTAAACCACAAACTTAAAGTGACCTTTTGCTATCTGACCCACAGGATCATAGTGACATATTGCTATCTAAACCACAAACTTAAAGTGACCTATTGCTATCTGACCCACAGGATCATAGTGACATATTGCTATCTAAACCACAAACTTAAAGTGACCTTTTGCTATCTGACCCACAGGATCATAGTGGGATGTCAGTGTCTTAGTCACAAGGCTTATAGTAGTCTTTTGCTATCTGACCCACAAACTTATAGTGGCTTTATAATGTCTGAGCCACAGGTTCATAGTGGACTTTTGCTATGTGAACCTCAGGCTTATTGTGGCCTATTGGTGTTTAAGCCTTACTATTTACCTACTGTGTTAGTTTTCACCCTAAGTCTGCTGATGTGTTTGTATGAGCTAAATTGTATATGCTGCAGTAGTGATGGATCTGGAGCTTTAAGACTGATGATATAACTGACATGTCAGCAAAACTGGTTTGATAATTTTTTATTTAATTATTGTAGAAATGTTTTGGTGTAGAATTTCCTTGTTTTATTGATTTGTAATCAATCAGATCCTTGCTGATATGTAAGGTATTTATATAATAAAACTAAATATTGTAACAATTATTTTAAAAATAATTACAAATTATAAAATACATTAATAACGTCTAAGTATACTCCGTGAGTGTATGTTTAAACAGTTAAACCAGACAATATAGGAAAAGACAAATGTATGCTGGGACCACTGGTTATTAAACACTGAAGTTAATTGTCCACTGTTTTTAGCTCACAAAGTGCTCAAGTGAGCTATTGTGATGGGTCATTGTTTGTTGTGTGTCATGTCATTGTGCTTTGTGCGTCAACTTTTGATTGTTAACACTCCTGAAAACACACTCTGAGTGCAATTTTAACACATCTGAAGGCTCAATTTTAATTTTAGACCAGTCTTCAACAAACTTGCTCAGAATGATCCTTCTGACAAAAGCTAGCTCAAGTTTGTATATGGGTCCTGTTGGGTCAATAATTAGGTCACTAGGTCAAAATATATGAAAAATCACCTTTCAAAAATAGAATCTCCAGTTTGCCAAAATCAAGCTGAGTGTACATCATTTTCAGGTGAGCATCCAGGACCCTAACCCTCTTGTTTGGTGTAGTGATATCAAAAGACAAATAAATTGATGATTAACAGATACAGAGAAACAAAAGCATCAGATATTGGCAGTATTGCCAATCCATTATTGTTGCTACTTCTTGAATGAAGGTCAAATGTTGGTTTAAATTTGTAATTATGTTATTATCTTGATTTGCTAATTCTTTGAAGAAATATTCATTTTCTTTGAAGACTCATTTTGGGATGGCTGTTAAACATTTACAAAATAGCCTGTATTCTGTGGACAAATTATTGAATTTTGTGTCTTATTGAAATATAATGGCCACCAGTTGTCTAGGTAAAATCCTTCCTTTGTCAGGAAAACCTCTGTAAAATAGCAATGTTAATGTCACCATTCTTCACCATTATATGTAGTGAATTAAATATAAACAGATATATCCTATGTTTAGGATGACCTGTATGTGCTTGTACACCCAGAGCTGTCACAGGTTTGTCAGAGGGACCAGACGTATCAAGTTATCAGGTTCACCTGTATATCATGCGATAGAGTAATATGAAATAAATGCAAAAGCACAATTACCATTAGTTATGGAATTTAAGATAAAAAAACTGTAGCAACCTGACAAAATTTAAATAAATTGAACTTCAAACTCCATTAAAGAATATGTTTGAACTGTATTGTAAGAGATGATTGAGGTCATTTTGGTCTAACAAAGAATAGTTAATGGTCAGGGTAATCTTGAACAATATACACATTAGTTATTACATTTAGTTCAAGATATATTATACTGATATACTTGTGTGTATATATATATATCATTGATAAATAGTAATTGTTAAGTAAGGAAAGATTTTAAAACCAAGTCTTACAATTTTGCCAAATTGTTTTCATTTTAAACCCCCAGATGTTAGTTATACTATTATCAATTATGAAGAATAATTATTTTTTTAATAATAACATTACTCTCATTGTTAGAAATGACTGATCCATATAGGGTTATCTTTGTTGTCTAAAATTTAAAAATAACACAACTTTAGATATTTTAATTTATTGAGTGTGACAGTATGAGTGAGTGAGTTAGTGAAATGTGTCTTTTAAATGACCATAAACCAGATGATAATTACTGACTTAGGATCTACTTACCTGATAAGGCAGGTAAACAATGACCGGAGAGGATCTATTTATTATTTACATTGTTGATTTCTTGACAAGACACCTATCACTTATTTACATGTTGAAGAACACATTTGAAATGGGGTCAGCATGACCTAGATCAGTTGTTTTTCTGTTTTCTTGGTAACAGAAATTACTTGAAACTTAAAATAGAAAATAATTTGACCAGAGATATTTAATTTTTACATATTATTGATCTTGATGTTATTTCAAAGTCACTTTAGTAAGATTATGTAAAATATTATCCAAAATAAGGTTATTGAGCTAGTTTTATATATGAGTTTATAACCTTGAGCCAAAATATGAATGACACAATGTTGATTTAACATAAATTTTCACTTCATACAGCTATAGTTTTCAGGTCAAATGTCAAGGTCAAACATTAATTTTTGTTACAATATGTAGCATGTCCAATAGTGAATCTAAAAGTCAAATTTTATTTCCTATCATTTAAAATCTTCGACAAAAAAAAATAAAAAATAAAAAAAAAAAACACGGAAAAAAAAAAAAAAACAGTATGTTTGAAAAGAATAAAAAATCAAAGACCACATGTCTGTGTAAATAACAATGTTGTACCTTTATATTTTATAAAATGGCCATTCCTATATTTATTTATCATAGTTTCTGTTCTTTTTCTAATTATTTTTCTTCAACCATCCATGAAGGAGTAAAAAATAGTTGGATATATAATATCCCACATTGTATGATGATGCATAAATAAATGAATGGATCTTATGATGGAATTTCCTCTTTCTAATCATTCTAATTTTCAGTATAAAAAAAATGCCAGTCATTCTCAAAATGCAGAAAAATATTGGAAATTGCTTTTAGATTATTAATAGTTTGGCTTTTATTTGCTTTTATACTTTTAAGTGTAAAATTGTGTATTAAAATTGTTTCAATAAAATAAATTACACCTAAAATTATTCTGATTTTAAACAAAAATTGTGTTAGAAATTTATGTAAACCCAAGGAAAAAAAAAACATTGTTTAAAAGATAAATATATAAAAGTTATACAGTTGTGTAGCTATTTAACCTCATAAGTTTGAAAAAATTGAAAATTTGTGTAGAAAAATAAATAAATTAATTAAAAAAAATAATAAAAATTGAAATAAATTATTTACATGAAATGTTTCTTTAATAAAATGATTTGTCATGAGCGTAAAAATGTTAAGAATGTAAGATCTTAAGGTACACATGGAAACAATAGGTCACGTAAATTACTTACATAAATTTGTTTCTAGGTAGATTAGAAGGAAGAGAGATTGGAATGTATTTCTGAAACCTGTGTTTCATTGTAAAAGGTTGAGGGGGAGATGAGATTGTTTATCTCTGGAGGGTTTATCTCCGGAGGACCATTGTTTGCTTTTTATGGTTGATTGACTTACATGCCACAATGTCCTAGCTTACAAGGACCTAATAATACAGGCTTAAAGACATAATAATAACACCTGGTGGTTTGTTTTAAAACTTAATGCTTTAAAAGAAACTTATATACATGTATATATATATATAAGTTGGTATATTGGTAGGTAATCATAAATCCCTATATATCGGATATAACCTTGGTTAGGTTTATTCTCCTCATGTGTCATCTTCAGACAGATTTTTCAGAAGAGGGTTTTGATAATTTATAAATATTGAAGATTTTCATTTACAAATCAGTTAGTATTCATGAGAATTGTAAGCCATATAAGATTAGGCAAACTATGGTGTACCAGTTAAATCTACATGTATATATCTATATACAAAGTTAGATATTAATTGGCCATAGTTTTTTAGTGAAGTTTCTTAAAGAGGATATATATTGCACATTTTAAAAATACATTATACAGTAAAAAATAAATATTGTAGAATTAGTACTTGCTGTGATATATTACGTAGTAGAAAATTATGTACCAGTTTATGAGATCAAAGGATTGGTAATTGATCAGGAGTCTATCAATTACTCCAGTTTGTCATCTTCAGACAGTTCTCTTAAAGAGATTTTCATGTAAAACATTTTAATTATAGTTTAAAAATAAATGTTGAAGTAATCTCGGTACTTGTCCTGAACCATATGGATATTATGATTACAGGCAGTTATACCTATATATACATGTACAATAGATGGATTATGACCAGATTACAAAACAGATCTCATTCATAAAAATTTACTGTAGTAGTAAGTTGTAATACTTATCTATATATGGAGTGATATGGGCGAGTTTTATGTGGTTATAAAAATTATGGACAAGTTTGACATGACAGCTAGTTGTCCAAGGTTTGATTTTATGTATCATATATAAAATAGTTTTATTGTGTTACTGAGTTTATGTTATAAAAGTAAAATGGAATATGACATATGATAAAAGTCTGTTAATCATCTTGAAGAAAAAAAGTTTCACCAGCAGCTAGGGTAACCAGTAATAGTATATTAACTTATTTGTGTGTATTAAAAAATTTGGGAAAAAAAGATAAATTTTGGAAAGGTTAGATGTGTGATAGTATTCACTGGGGTATGAATAAGGTTGATATATGTAAACCAGGGATTATAATGAGTAGATTTGTATAAATGGATTAAATGGTTATAGACAAGATAATCCATACAGATTAGGAGATCCAAGATTAACAGTCATGTATATAATAAATATATATATATATATATCTGTAATACAAAATATATATAACTGGAGTATAATAATACTGCTCTTAAGTATGAATAGATAAATATATATGTAGTTGATATATAATTAAGAATGTGTAATCAGAGATCAAGGCATGATCAAGGCTATATATAAGTTATGAATCTTTTGGGAACTTGTAGTCAAAATTAGAATTTGGTTTGTTTTGTGTCATTTTTAAAAGGAATTAAATTATGGAGACTTATATTATAATGGGATTTATCAGAATTTTGGAAACTTAATTGTCAAAGAATTTTTTATTTGAATATAAGTTTGTGGTTGAGATTATGTTTAATCAAAATTGGATTTTTAATAACTTATGTAAAACATAGTTAAAATTTAAGCAACTCAGTTAAAATGAAGATACAATAATTTTTACAGGTGAAGAATAATTTTACCCCAAAAATTGCATTAATATTTTTTGGATAATGTGATGTTGATTTGATAAACTTTCTACATAGGTGAAAGGTTACTGATAATAATTTAGCCAAAGGTAACAAATTTGCAACGAGGTGGAAAAAGTTCATTAGCTGAGGGCTAGAGGGGGTCGCCATAAGTTTGAGGTGTATATGTTTCTGAACTTCTGTCAACTGGAGATCATAACTTAGATGTAAACATAGGTGAGGATAACGTAGACCTAGATAGGTGATATATATAAAGTTAAGGACTTACTGAACATCTCATTCCTGTGGTTTGACATATGTGGTAAAGCTATGACAAATGTTGTGAGGATGTGAACTTTATTTTAACACAATTTTTACAGCAAGGTTTACAGAGTATTAACAACTGTGTTACAGGGTAATTTTATATCAGGAAATACAGATAATTGAACCAATTTTCCCTAGAATAAATAACATAGTGGGATTTCTATGTTAATACTGTATAAATATGATGGATTTTGGTTCTTTACTTTGAGCAGAATTTGGACTATTGGTTCAGTGCTATGTAACGTATAGTTCCTACTTTGATCAACTCGAGTTTAGAACTAGGAGTTCTTGATAATCAGTTATATGTCAACTTGAATTCCTATTGGATACTTTGAGATCAACTTTGGTGTGTTACAAGATTGTTCATCATATCTATAGTCTGTATTCAAAACTGGATTATTTCTGAAAAAAAGTTCTATATCACCAAATTTGTGCTGAAAAAAAGATACACTTTTTTATGAATGAATTTTTTTATCAGAAAATGAGTTTTTTAGAACTAATAGAACACTGATGAGTTTTTTCTGGCTGAGTTTTTAACAAGAGAATACACACATAACCTGTTAACTGACTGACAATACTGGATTGATGAGTTATATATATGACAGTATAGGGTTGATAATGATGGATATATATGGTCAGTAATAGAAAATACACATGTACCTCAGTGATTGACAGCACTAATTGTTAATGGTTAAATTATAGACACTATCAAGTTACTTTACAAATATATCAATTACTGATGGCTATTACTGGTTTGCAGATTGTGGATTTTTAAAATTTATCTTTGGATTTTCTTAAAGAAGAAATAGGATCTTAATTTTTAATCAATTTTAAAAATTTCAAATAATCTTTTTAGTTCAAAATTTAATTTATCTTTACAATTTTATGAACTTTTTGGTCCTAGATTTTGGGATTTTATCAGTTTCAGTTTCATTATTGAAATTGTTATACATTTTAACTTTTTAAAAATATTTTTAATATATTAAAGTATTTTTGAAAGAAAACTTAAAATTTTAAAAAGAATTAAAATAGATTTATAACTTTGATCATGTACCCATGAATACAGATAACTTCAGGAAATTGTATTTTATTACATTTTGATATATGTGTTGAAAAGTTTTATAAAATTACCAAGAAAATTACAGTTGATTTCTGTTTTGAAAACCAGTGTGAACTTTTTAACAAATTTGTTTTAATCTTATATTTTAAATACACAAAATTCATATGTTTAATATCCAGAATTATTTACAAATTTGATAATATCAGAATTTTATCGCATATATTTATATATATACATATTTATCTGAATTATTAGAGATATAAAGGGCCTAAAAACAATCGTCCTTGGTCATCCATGATCTGAATTAGTTCCTTGCTTACTGGAGATGTAACTATAATGCTTTCTTAGTACTGTACTAGTATTATATTGGTCAGCTGCCTCCAGAACTGGACCAGTTATATTGGTCAGCTGCCCAGTAAATTGTATAAGTTTTAAGTAAAGTTCTTCCTACTTATATTGGGATGGTAATGTTTTGGAAGTGTGCTACACAGCGGGGGATTATAACTGAATGATGATGATGAGTGGAACAGCTTAGAGAGATGGAACTATTATATCTTGTATTTATCTTATCTACATGTAGGTTGTAGAGGGAGAAATGATGCACCTCTCTAGAAATCTCGCCTGTGTCTGTGTGTAGGTGTAGAGGATATATACAACATACAAAACCTTCCTAATCTCAGTAACAACCTAAACATCAGCATCATCAAAATATCTCTTATTTTACGCAGCTGAAAAAAAAAACTTCTTCAGAAACTGTTTAAAAGTGGATTGAAAATTCTTATGTTGAATATTTACCAGTACAGTTATCAACTTGGATCTGTTTTATGATTTTTATGTGTAAATTGTAGTTATTTTATATCAGTGTTTTAGGTTTATCACCAGTTTTTTCGTTGGCATGGAAACATTTTTATACATTTGATTTTCCCCACGTTTTAAGTACAGGTATCCAAGATAAATTATTTTAAAAAAAATTGGGGATGAAAAGAAGGAAAATAGACTTATCAGTATTTTGTATGTGTTGATAGTGATAAATAGTTTAAAGTGGAAATTGGTTCACTGGCATGGAAACATTAACTAAGTTGTATAATATTTGGAGTTATAGTTAAAATTGATTCACTGGTGTGAGTTTTTTATGGAGATTTTCTGAGATAAATAGACAGAAAAGGAAACAGAGGCTACACCTAAAGTAAACGTGAATCAAGTAGCAGGTTTAGAGAATGTTCAATAGCTTGTAGAGTTAACTAGGATTAATTAATAACAAGAAAAATACATCAGTTTATAGGATACAGGGGTGTAACAGAGAGTACACCTATATTTTTATCCTGTGAAGCAGGTATAGAGAATATTATATTACTATTTATAAGAACTAACTAACTGCGGACAAGAGTAAGCTACATAAGATGTATGACATATAAGTACTTATGTAACTGTATTTATATCTTAACGAGTCCAAATTAAAAAAAAAATTGGGGACTTAACAAGCACTCTGAAAATAAAAACTTCAAAAGGAATTTTTTATTAAACATTTTAAGAAAAAAGTAGCTACCTAAAGTGATTGTTAATAATTGGTTGAGAAGTTTAAATCTTTATAGATAGTCAGTCTTAAGTGGAGTTGGATTCTGTTACAGAAAAATATAAAAAATTTTAAGACTTAATGAGAAGAGACGAATAAAAAAAGAGTTGTGTTATCTATATATAGATTTGTTATGTAACTATAAATAGATGCAAATTTGATGAATGAAATCGGTACAACTATTGGAGAGGATTAATTTGTGGAGTTTTAAGAGGTAATATGATTTTGAGGAAATACTACAAATTGGAAAATTACGTAAATGAAATATTTAAATGAAATTCATTGCCAGATAGTTTGTGGATTAACAAGTGTGTTTTAAATCATTCTGGAAAATTTCCTGTTTGAGCAGAAGGAATGTTTTGCGTTGAAAGTTGTTTATGTGAAATGTAATTGTTAGTTTGGTTCTTGTAGGAAGTACGGGCTCAGGGATAAATTTATTATGCAGAAAAAACATGCTAGTGTTCGATATGTTCATTCACGAGTGTCTGTATATCATAGCAGTCGTGTGGAACTTAAATGGCAGCGGTCTTTACACCACTGTCCCATATGTAACATAGGATCTCTATATGGCCCCGGGGTGACTTGTGGTGCCATTCATTATGGAAGATGTACTTCTGTAACATTTCCCTTTCAAAGTCCGAAGAATTTCAGAAAGAAACATGGTTATGCAGCAGTAAATATTCCAGTTGCCAAGGTTATACCTACACGACCAGTTCAGATTGTAGAACCAGAAATTCAACAGTCAGATCCCAAATCTGATTATGATAAGGTAGGTATTGGTCAGTGGTTTAGGGATCTGATGTACGTTAGAACTTGTTTTATTAGGGTATAGTAAGTAAGGAGTCATGTAGCCAAGTGGTTAAGTAATTATATCTTATGAGGCCATTGAATTGAGCCCTTCCTCAGCTTTGTGATATGTTTTAGAACAGGATATTTTACTTGGCTAATACTGAACTTGTAGTTATCAGCACACCTGCAAAGAACTAGTACCCCATCTAAGGTTAATTTTGTCTTCTAGGAGAAGTATCAATGTGAAAAGGGCCTTTAGGATTCAAAAAGACTAGCTTCAGCATATTGTAAAAACAGTTATAGTGGAACATGTTTAAATAAAACACTGGACTATACAACATACCATTGCTTAGATAAAGTAACTATTTATAGTCAGCTAGTAATGTACCATGTAATTTTATTCAAACTAAATAAATTGGTTTCTGATAGTACATGAATCACATGAATATTGATAACGATTAAGATGTAAAGTGATGTCTTCCCAAGTGAAGTGTAAATTATTGCTCTCCTGTGTTAAGTGTGAAATCCTAGGTCAGGTGGGGTTAGGATCGGAGATATATCTCAGATAAATCTACCTGAGTGTGGTCTCAACTGGTCTCGGGTCTGGTAGACCAAGTCTGGTGGGTCAAGGTCTGATTAGGGTGTTAGTTAGATTAAGTGTTAAAGACTGATGTGGCAGGTCAAGGTCTCATCCAGGGTCTGTTAATGGACCAAGATCAAATTGATTTTTTTTTTGGTCCAGTCTCATCAAGGGTATTTGTATTCCGGATCTGGTGGCTAAAGATCTGATATATCAATATTAAGCATGTGAAGGCTCACAGGTATCCCAGGTCAGGTGGCCAAAGTTCTGATGTATTGATATAATCTGTATGACCTGATTTTCAAAGTCTGTCATAAATGTTCCTTGTTCTGGTGTAAATATTTCCACATATCCTATGGACATGTATATCTAAAGGTGTTCACAATACCATATAATTGATAACATATAAACAACTATAGATATATATGTTTCAAAACAATGCCTTATGGCTTCATCTAAATAGGATTGACTGAATATGTTTCTTTTTGTTGTCAGACTTAAATACAAACAAAAATATTGATATATCTATATGGTATATTTGTTATGATATACCTAGCATTAAGTTATGTGTATCTCATTCATAATAATCCTAATGTAATGACTTCTTTATTGGGACTGGCCCAGTAATGTGGGGATAGACCTCAACTTGAAACTGGGACCCAACACATTATTGTCAAATACTCCATCAATTGACGTCCCTTGAATTGATTACCGGTACACTGGTTGATCTTGTAATTTCTGCCACATTAATCCAAACTGCCTACAAATTGTTTGCTTCAACAACCTTTACTGGTCATCAACTTCCAATGTTCAGATGAGGTGGGGGAAAGAAAGAAAAAAAGTTCTTTCATATAAAAAAAAAATTAAAAATTATAAGTCTGTTGGACAATACTTAAAAATTAAAAAGTAAAACCTTATGCCACTTTGGTGTCTGTTAAAACAAACATTGTCTATTAGCTTGTGACAGAAATAAGTTTGATGCCAATGCTTCTAAATGTCACATAATATATTTGAATCCCACCTGGTGTGTGAGAAAGTTTGTCTGTCCACTTGCTGAAGGTTGAATGGTTTTGTTAGGGGTGTTTTTTTTTTACTTGTTTTCTTAACTGGCTAAGAACTTGTTCCATAAAATATGTGAAAGAACCTTGACTCGGGAGTAAGAATACATTACTTTACTCTGTTACACCCATATATAGGGCAACAATCTCATTCAATCAATCTATCAATCAAGCAATCGATCAACAATTCTAATAATTGAAATATTATGGCCATGTTGATCTAGAGTATGAATAATAAATATATTAATTCCAGGTGGTTTAGTTTGTAAGTTAATCTTTGATATATTTATATATAAATCCTTTTCTTTAGATATTTATCTACTTAAGCCCTGTTTATCCTAATTATATTCCATTTTAAGTGGGGGTGGATTAAAGAAAAGAATTTGTTAAAGAAAAAATAATTCTAAAAATATAACTTATAAGTAATGATGGTTAAGTTTGAATTTCTAAAGGATGTAATTTCAAATTATTGTGTGAATAATGATAATAATAAATAATAATAATAATAACAGATGGTAATAATAATAATAAAAAATGGTAATAAAAAAAAATGAAATTTATCCTATTAGCATTGATCTGTGCAGTTTGTCAATTTGTCAGATATGTTATATTGTTGGTAATGATCTGTGAAGAATGAATTTACAGAGGAAGTAATGCCAAATATTTTATAGTGAAAAATCAAACAAATGAAATACCTTACTGAGGCATATATACTCTTGATTAATTATACCTAACAGTATTCATTAAATGTTTATATAAATAGTAGAACTTCTATTTGTTATACCTGACTGTGGTGTATCTCATAGGGCATACTTCACATATATACTTACTCAGTCCTTGGATGTAACATTGCTTTGTAACTGAACTCTGGCCTTGTAATAAATCATCTCGAATAAAGAAAATGTAAGAAACTACTAAAAATAAGAATTTATCATAATTTGCACTATTTATACAGGATTTTGTTTATTTCATAGTAAAAATCTGACAACTAATTTATTAAGTTTTTTTTATATTTCATCTAAATTATTTTAAATGACATATAATGGAAATGTAAAAAAGAAAAAAAAAAAATCAACATTTATCTAAAATTTCACTGTTTTTAAAATGGTGCATTCATGTGGTAAAAATCAGAGTTAAAATCTGACAAGTGATTAATTAGTGTTTTATTTTTTTTCTTTTGATAATTAAATTTAAAAACACACACACACACACACACACACACACACACACACACACACACATTTTTTCCTTAATGAAACCTATAAACTTTTTTTTTAAACAGTATATATTCAGGTTCATAGTTCATTTGGCTGAATATAACTTACGTTTTATACTGGCTAGTTATTTGCCAGATTTTGCTGATCAGCAATTCTTTCATGCAATCAACAAGAGGTTTTGTTGTCCAAGTGGTCAGGGCATTACTTATCATATCCTCTCTTTTACCACCTACAATTTTATCCTACTAAAGATAAATCCATGTGTGAGAAGGGAGATAGTTTGTCTGTTTACTTGCTGAAGGTGTGTGATTTTCTCCAGGTCTGTTTACTTGCTGAAGGTGTGTGATTTTGACCAGGTCTGTTCACTTGCTGAAGGTGTGTGATTTTCTCCAGGTCTGTTTACTTGCTGAAGGTGTGTGATTTTGACCAGGTCTGTTTACTTGCTGAAGGTGTGTGATTTTCTCCAGGTCTGTTTACTTGCTGAAGGTGTGTGATTTTGACCAGGTCTGTTTACTTGCTGAAGGTGTGTGATTTTCTCCAGGTCTGTTTACTTGCTGAAGGTGTGTGATTTTCTCCAGGTCTGTTTACTTGCTGAAGGTGTGTGATTTTGACCAGGTCTGTTTACTTGCTGAAGGTGTGTGATTTTGACCAGGTCTGTTTACTTGCTGAAGGTGTGTGATTTTGACCAGGTCTGTTTACTTGCTGAAGGTGTGTGATTTTCTCCAGGTCTGTTTACTTGCTGAAGGTGTGTGATTTTCTCCAGGTCTGTTTACTTGCTGAAAGTGTGTGATTTTGACCAGGTCTGTTTACTTGCTGAAGGTGTGTGATTTTGACCAGGTCTGTTTACTTGCTGAAGGTGTGTGATTTTCTCCAGGTCTGTTTACTTGCTGAAGGTGTGTGATTTTGACCAGGTCTGTTTACTTGCTGAAGGTGTGTGATTTTGACCAGGTCTGTTTACTTGCTGAAGGTGTGTGATTTTGACCAGGTTTTCTGATTTCCTTCTTTATCCCAGAACTGACTGCCTTGATATATAAAAAATAATTTTGGCCAGAGTGTAAAACACCATTACTCCACTCACTTCACTCTAGCATCAGTGAAGTCTGAGTTGATCTAAAAGTGTCTGGTTATTAATTACATTAATTTTTACTAGGATCTAGGAAAGATTATAACTCAATCTGATCCTAATGATCATTAAGGATGATTTTCAGTTCACTTATCTGAAGATTGTAGTTTTCACTGGGTACTCTAGTTTTCTCCGTGTTAAAGAATTGACAACTTTAATGTAATAGAAATAACACTGACAGAGTTGTAAAGGCTAATCCAACCAATCAAATTGGAAAGCAATTACATGTATTATTTCAACTGACCAATCAATTTAAAAAGCAACATCCAACTGACCAATCAATTAACACTACATCCCAAAAGTCCACTCAGTTAACAAAGCAACATCCCAACTGACCAATCAATAAACACTACAACCCAACTCACCAATAAATACCAAAGCAACATCCCAACTGACCAATCAATTAACAAAGCAACATTTCCAACTGACCAATCAATTAACAATTCAACATCCCAACTGACCAATCATTAAAAACATCTTTTGACCACTCAGTTTACACATCATGTATTTATTGTTTATAAATATAATAAACAAAGCTTTGGACTGTCTTTACTTCATTAAATGTTTTATTTCACAATTTAGATATTTGAATTGCCATTTATGAAAACGAATTAAAATTGATGAAGTGATAAATTAATTCAAAGAACTTTTTTTAACTTTTACAAATAAAAATTTTCTATCTGTATTATAATTTATTTTAAATTGTAATAATTACTTGCCAGAAACGTGAAATAAACATTCTTCAAATATTTCTGTATTTATAAAAGTTTTGATGTAATAAAAATATTGTATTTCTGTTTGTAAAATTATCTTTATATTTATAAATTGTAAAAAATGTGGAACAAACTATCAACATTTAACATATTTTGTAATGTAATTAGATTTAAATACTTGGTCTAATATTCCAATTTTTAAGAGAATTGTTTAAATCTTTTTTTATGGTTTACCAGTAATAAATCTTCGTTTTGTTAAGATTTAAATTTAATTAACACACCTTTCAAATTATAGGTTGTCACTAATGGTGTGTAGATTTCAATCGATAACCGTCTCATTGATCTGTCACAGTGATGAAATACATTCCTGATTTGACTGTTAAATATTCAGGTTTGTTTGTAATTCTACAATTCTTTTGATATTGATGAACTTATCAGTTAGAAGCTGATATACATCTATCTGTCAACACTGAATGGGTTTGGTTTTCATTAAAGATCCAACATGAATCATAATAGGAACTATTAGAATTTTGAAAATTAGGCTCAGATTTCATACACCGATTAGTGCCGTCCAGCATTTCAAACTAAGGTGTATTACTAATACCATCTGTGTGTTTTTATTTTTATTTTTTTTTTTGATTATATAACAAACATACATCATGTTACACCTGCAGACTTAGGTATGTTGTGTAATATCTGTATAACATCAGCCACAGTATCACATGACTTATAACAGACCTTAATTTTATGATAATTTTTATTACCAAGTCTAGCCTGCTTTGTTTGATATAAAAGTAAAATTTTAACAGATATCTAACTAAGCTTAAAATTATCAAATTGATGACTTCACACATATTCTGTTTTATATAAGTAGTTATTTATATAGTTTCATCACTGCCAACTTTTAGTTTTCATTTTTTCATCTGGTCTACCTATCAAACGATTGATTTGAAATCTGCTGTATCTGATTGGTTAACTCATTTTACCAGTTGTCTTCAAACCCAACAATTTTCAGTTAAGTGTGAAAAATATATTTATATATATTTAAAATTTAATATCTTCTATGATCTTCTAGTGATAAATTTCCCCCTTGGACATTTTCGGAGTTTTTTTTTTATTAGAGGTGATATCAACATTAAAAGTTCATTTCTAGGTCAGATTTGTTGTGTTATTTAGTTCAGATTTAGGTCATGTTTTTGTTTAAACTGAAGACTATATGGGATACACCAATCTTAATTATATGTTATAATTATTATAATTATCTATACTTCTAACAAACACGAGTGTCACAACTATGTGTCAGACTAGATAAGTATTCTAGTAGCTGGCTTATTTAACAGATTCAGTGTGAGAAAAATCTGACTTGAAAAATAAACAAAGTAAAGTTTGACCGGATAGGCTTTGTCCTGTAAGTGATATAATACTGAAACGTTTACTTGTTTTTATTCTCTGATATGGCGCCCTCTGATATGATGGCTTGAGGTCTATGCTTTACATGTGGTGGAAAACAGAAAAGAAACATGGCTGCTACTACAACCTTAGCAGTGATACTTTTGCCATAAAATTCACCCAGATTTGGTTGTTTTTGGTGGGTGCTCTAGTTTTCTTTGCCAATTCAAAAACTGACCACTAAGTAGAACCTTATATAGCAACCACCTCTATATAAATTCAACCTCCATTTAAACCAGTATTTAACCTAACTTCAGTGCTTGTAAAAAAAAAGAACACCTGTATATAAAGAAGACCTGTGTATAAAGAACACCTGTCTACAAAGAACAGCTGTCCATAAAGTTAATTGGTATTAGGAGACATTGTATATAGGTTTTACTATATTTGATGGTATAGATTTACAGGTGAGCAATACTGTACTGCTAATAGTGGCTGACTGTTGAATGAATCAATCATTTGAACATTGTTAATCATAATAATAATGACTATATATAAGAATTACAGATTTTACTTGTGAAGTGAGAAATAACTTAGTATGTCACATCTCAACTGGATATTGAGAACACCTGCTAATTACAAGTTGCTATCCATATGTACAGTTTGTTTTGGCAAAAAAGAGAATTTAATTGATCAGTAAAATGTGTTTCTAAATCTTAACATGTATTCTAAGACCCTCTTCTTATTTTATTTTCATCTCTAAGGAGTTTTTAAGATTATAAAAATCACAAACACATAGTTATTAATAAAACAGCTAAATCATAATACCAAATACAAGAATTTAGACAAACGAATCTTTGTGTATCAGATAGCGGTCAGCTGGATTGTGTCCAAACTTCCATGTACCTTGTTGTACCTGTAAAACTGGATTAATCAGCTGATTAACTGATGCTACCTGCCAGAAAAAAAGTGGATTCTACTTGATGGTGAATCCTGATTTAACAGATACAGTCAACAGAATTAGCACATGTATAAACAAAAATATATAGTACACAGTAAGGCCATCCTTTGTAAATTCTGTGTTTATCATCACATAAACAAAAATATATAGTACATTTAATAATATGTCTATATATATCTGGGAAAAAACAAACGTAATTGAGAGATTTCTTTGGTTGATATTGGATTTTTATTATACAATATAATATACCAATAGTTAAGATAAAATTATTGACCTAAATATTACAGTGCAACTTCTGAATACCGGCCCTTCTAAAAACCAATCACCTCCACAAACCGAAACACACGAGATAGGTCCCGAATTTATCCTCCTTTGTTTATATTAAGATAAACTTCCATAAACCGGTCCCTCTGAATTCCGAACACCGGCCCTTTTTAAGTTCCGAAATCACGTTATATTTTAATAATTTACTTCCGAAAACCGGCCATCTGGTAGTCTCAATGCATCAGTGAACCGTAACGGACAAATGATTTTCTGTTGGTTAATCCATTTAATGAAATAACAACGTATCGTAATGTATACATAATTGTACTGATAGACCGATTAACCTATACAGGTGTACTTTAATAAAAGATTGAATCGATCTTAAATTGTTTCCTTGATTGTTCGATAATTAAATTATTGCAATTATTGTCTTTCTGATGTTTTTTTTTTCTTTTCTTTACTTTGAGGACTCTACCCATGAAGTACCCCTCACTTGAATCTGGTTGTCTTTATATGGTGATAATGTTATTTCACTCGCGCAATGCTAAAATATTAAGAATTATTTTTCCTTTAAAAATCATTAAAATATATCTTTTTAATTTTACAGTTTTAAAAAAATATTACCATTTAATATCAAAATGTTCTTGTCACCACGTTCCGGAAACAGGTCTGTAGAAAAACTGGATAAGCTTTTAGTAAACGAATCCGCACCGGATCTGCCCTTGTTTTATGTGATGTTGATGGTATTTTTGCTTAATATGATGTAAATAGTGTATACCATTCATAAAAACTATATTTTGAAGAAAAAAATCATTTTCATCCGGAAACCGTACCTCGTGCTGTCTTACTAACACAAGCAGCACAAATATATTCGTTTTGGATATTATAAGCTGTTTGTATTAATTTGTCAGCTCTTAAACTTTGAATTTATACACAAGGTACTTGTCAAGTTAAAGAATTACATGTAATATCAGTGCTTATGAGGATGTAATGACATTTACATCTTTTGTCAATGAACCGTCTGATAAAATTCTGAAATGGATGAGATACGGACTGGCCTGGACCACTGGATTTATAAGGCCCTCTAAATACCGGACCCTCTGAAAACTGGCCAAATTCCTTGGTCCCAAGCGAAGCCAGTTTTCGGAAGTTGCACTGTAGATGATATAATTAGTCTGGTACATTTGGTTGTTGTTGTTGCTGTTTTTTTTTTTTTTTTTTTTTTTTTTTTTTTTTTTTTGTGGTTAGTTAACTTTGTATTTTTTTAAGGTAGGTTGAAAAAATTCATTAAGTCATCAACCAGGAAATAAATCAATATGGCCTTACAAGTCTTCAGTAAAATGGAGGTACAATAAACAGAAGAACTTTAGTGTAAACAAAAGAATTGAGACAAAGTTTTACAAGTAGTAATATCTGTAACTTATTGTAATGATTATCACATGTAGTACATAATATAAAAGTTCACAGATAATCATTATTATCTACAGAAATATTACAATTATTAAATAGTGATTAATAAGAAACATCTGTGTATAACATCTGTCTTCTATCTAATCTCTCTCTCTCTCTCTCTCTCTCTCTCTCTCTCTCTCTCTCTCTCTCTCATTTCTTTTTGCTCTTTCACACTTTTTGCTCTCACTCTTTCTCTAATTTCTCTCTTACACATTTCTTTCTCTCATTTCTTTCTCATTGTTTCTTATTTTCTTTTTCTTTCTCTTTCATTGCTTTCTTTCATAATTTCCTCTCTCTCTCTCATCTCTTTCCATCTTCCACATTTCTTGCTCTCTGTCACTCTTTCTCTCATTTCTTCTTTTCATTTTCTTTCTCTCACTCATTACTTTCTCTCTTTCACATTTCTTGCCTCTGTTGCTCTTTCTCTCTTACACATTTCTTTCTCTCTCATTGCTTTCTCTCTTACACATTTTCAGCTTCTATCCCTCTCATTGCTTTATTTCTTTCATAATCTCTCTCTCTCTCTCTCTCTCTCTCTCTCTCTCTCTCTCTCTCTCTCTCTCTCTCCCCAATATATTTAGAGATGAACTATATGTTAAATAACAAATAAATATGTTGGTATTGAGAGAGAATGTTTATATTTCCTGATTTAACTATCATGTTGTGTAAGAATATTCAGTACAAATGTAAAGATACTTGTTTACATTAAAGTAAAAAAAAAAATACATCATTATAAGGATGAGATGATTGTATTTGTGCCAAAATAAATATCTTCAGGTTGTGCAGTTTATACAATCAGACCCAGGCCATCAAATGATTCAAATCTGATTAGCTTATTTGTTTCCTGTTGTAGAGGGCTTATTATTGTTATAAAAAATCTGCTTATAAATTGTACAAAATTAATTTAAATCTGAAATTATATGTACTCATGAAAATATTCTTTACAGGTAACAAGTGTCACAGTTTATATGTTCACCCCTCCATAAATATAACCAATGAGACCACTGGACTGTCTGTAATGAGGATAACTCAGCCTTTGAGACCACTGGTCTGTCTGTAATGAGGATAACTCAGCCATTGAGACCACTGGTCTTTCTGTAATGAGGATAACTCAGTCACTGAGACCACTGGTCTGTCTGTAATGAGGATAACTCAGTCACTGAGACCACTGGTCTATCTGTAATGAGGATAACTCAGTCATTGAGACCACTGGTCTGTCTGTAATGAGGATAACTCAGTCACTGAGACCACTGGTCTATCTGTAATGAGGATAACTCAGTCACTCAGACCACTGGACTGTCTGTAATGAGGATAACTCAGTCACTGAGACCACTGGTCTATATGTAATGAGGATAACTCAGTCACTGAGACCACTGGTCTGTCTGTAATGAGGATAACTCAGTCACTGAGACCACTGGTCTATCTGTAATGAGGATAACTCAGCCATTGAGACCACTGGCCCGTCTGTAATGAGGATACTCAGTCATTGAGACCACTGGTCTGTATGTAATTAGGATAACTCAGTCACTGAGACCACTGGTCTGTCTGTAATGAGGATAACTCAGTCACTGAGACCACTGGTCTGTCTGTAATGAGGATAACTCAGTCATTGAGACCACTGGCCTGTCTGTAATGAGGATAACTCAGCCACTGAGACCACTGGCCTGTCTGTAATGAGGATAACTCAGTCACTGAGACCACTGGCCTGTCTGTAATGAGGATAACTCAGTCACTGAGACCACTGGCCTGTCTGTAATGAGGATAACTCAGTCACTGAGACCACTGGTCTATCTGTAATGAGGATAACTCAGTCACTGAGACCACTGGTCTGTCTGTAATGAGGATAACTCAGTCACTGAGACCACTGGTCTATCTGTAATGAGGATAACTCAGTCACTGAGACCACTGGACTGTCTGTAATGAGGATACTCAGCCATTGAGACCACTGGTCTTTCTGTAATGAGGATAACTCAGTCATTGAGACCACTGGCCTGTCTGTCTGTAATGAGGATAACTCAGTCATTGAGACCACTGGTCTTTCTGTAATGAGGATAACTCAGTCATTGAGACCACTGGCCTGTCTGTCTGTAATGAGGATACTCAGCCTTTGAGACCACTGGTCTTTCTGTAATGAGGATAACTCAGTCACTGAGACCACTGGCCTGTCTGTAATGAGAATAACTCAGTCATTGAGACCACTGGTCTGTCTGTAATGAGGATAACTCAGTCACTGAGACCACTGGTCTATCTGTAATGAGGATAACTCAGCCACTGAGACCACTGGTCTGTCTGTAATGAGGATAACTCAGTCACTGAGACCACTGGTCTGTCTGTAATGAGGATAACTCAGTCACTGAGACCACTGGTCTGTCTGTAATGAGGATAACTCAGTCACTGAGACCACAGGTCTATCTGTAATGAGGATAACTCAGCCATTGAGACCACTGGCCTGTCTGTAATGAGGATAACTCAGTCACTGAGACCACTGGTCTATCTGTAATGAGGATAACTCAGTCACTGAGACCACTGGTCTGTCTGTAATGAGGATAACTCAGTCACTGAGACCACTGGTCTGTCTGTAATGAGGATAACTCAGTCACTGAGACCACTGGTCTGTCTGTAATGAGGATAACTCAGTCACTGAGACCACTGGACTGTCTGTAATGAGGATACTCAGCCATTGAGACCACTGGCCTATCTGTAATGAGGATAACTCAGTCACTGAGACCACTGGCCTATCTGTAATGAGGATAACTCAGTCACTGAGACCACTGGTCTGTCTGTAATGAGGATAACTCAGTCATTGAGACCACTGGTCTGTCTGTAATGAGGATAACTCAGTCACTGAGACCACTGGCCTGTCTGTAATGAGGATAACTCAGTCACTGAGACCACTGGCCTGTCTGTAATGAGGATAACTCAGTCACTGAGACCACTGGTCTATCTGTAATGAGGATAACTCAGTCACTGAGACCACTGGTCTGTCTGTAATGAGGATAACTCAGTCACTGAGACCACTGGTCTATCTGTAATGAGGATAACTCAGCCATTGAGACCACTGGCCTGTCTGTAATGAGGATACTCAGTCATTGAGACCACTGGTCTGTCTGTAATGAGGATAACTCAGTCACTGAGACCACTGGTCTGTCTGTAATGAGGATAACTCAGTCACTGAGACCACTGGTCTGTCTGTAATGAGGATAACTCAGCCACTGAGACCACTGGCCTGTCTGTAATGAGGATAACTCAGCCACTGAGACCACTGGCCTGTCTGTAATGAGGATAACTCAGTCACTGAGACCACTGGCCTGTCTGTAATGAGGATAACTCAGTCACTGAGACCACTGGCCTGTCTGTAATGAGGATAACTCAGTCACTGAGACCACTGGTCTATCTGTAATGAGGATAACTCAGTCACTCAGACCACTGGCCTGTCTGTAATGAGGATACTCAGCCATTGAGACCACTGGTCTTTCTGTAATGAGGATAACTCAGTCACTGAGACCACTGGCCTTTCTGTAATGAGGATTACTCAGTCACTGAGACCACTGGCCTGTCTGTAATGAGGATAACTCAGTCACTGAGACCACTGGTCTGTCTGTAATGAGGATAACTCAGTCACTGAGACCACTGGCCTGTCTGTAATGAGGATAACTCAGCCACTGAGACCACTGGTCTGTCTGTAATGAGGATAACTCAGTCACTGAGACCACTGGCCTGTCTGTAATGAGGATAACTCAGCCACTGAGACCACTGGCCTGTCTGTAATGAGGATAACTCAGCCTTTGAGACCACTGGCCTGTCTGTAATGAGGATAACTCATTCATTGAGACCACTGGCCTGTCTGTAATGAGGATAACTCAGCCATTGAGACCACTGGCCTGTCTGTAATGAGGATAACTCAGTCACTGAGACCACTGGCCTTTCTGTAATGAGGATAACTCAGTCACTGAGACCACTGGTCTGTCTGTAATGAGAATAACTCAGTCACTGAGACCACTGGCCTGTCTGTAATGAGGATAACTCAGTCACTGAGACCACTGGTCTGTCTGTAATGAGAATAACTCAGTCATTGAGACCACTGGTCTGTCTGTAATGAGGATAACTCAGTCACTGAGACCACTGGCCTGTCTGTAATGAGGATAACTCAGTCACTGAGACCACTGGTCTGTCTGTAATGAGGATAACTCAGTCATTGAGACCACTGGTCTGTCTGTAATGAGGATAACTCAGTCACTGAGACCACTGGCCTGTCTGTGATGAGAATAACTCAGTCACTGAGACCACTGGTCTGTCTGTAATGAGGATAACTCAGTCACTGAGACCACTGGTCTATCTGTAATGAGGATAACTCAGCCACTGAGACCACTGGCCTGTCTGTAATTAGGATAACTCAGTCATTGAGACCACTGGTCTGTCTGTAATGAGGATAACTCAGTCACTGAGACCACTGGTCTGTCTGTAATGAGGATAACTCAGTCACTGAGACCACTGGTCTGTCTGTAATGAGGATAACTCAGTCACTGAGACCACTGGTCTGTCTGTAATGAGGATAACTCAGTCACTGAGACCACTGGTCTGTCTGTAATGAGGATAACTCAGTCACTGAGACCACTGGTCTATCTGTAATGAGGATAACTAAGTCACTGAGACCACTGGTCTGTCTGTAATGAGGATAACTCAGTCATTGAGACCACTGGTCTGTCTGTAATGAGGATAACTCAGTCACTGAGACCACTGGTCTGTCTGTAATGAGGATAACTCAGTCACTGAGACCACTGGTCTGTCTGTAATGAAGATAACTCAGTCACTGAGACCACTGGTCTGTCTGTAATGAGGATAACTCAGTCACTGAGACCACTGGTCTGTCTGTAATGAGGATAACTCAGTCACTGAGACCACTGGTCTGTCTGTAATGAGGATAACTCAGTCACTGAGACCACTGGTCTATCTGTAATGAGGATAACTAAGTCACTGAGACCACTGGTCTGTCTGTAATGAGGATAACTCAGTCATTGAGACCACTGGTCTGTCTGTAATGAGGATAACTCAGTCACTGAGACCACTGGTCTGTCTGTAATGAGGATAACTCAGTCACTGAGACCACTGGTCTGTCTGTAATGAAGATAACTCAGTCACTGAGACCACTGGTCTGTCTGTAATGAGGATAACTCAGTCACTGAGACCACTGGTCTGTCTGTAATGAGGATAACTCAGTCATTGAGACCACTGGTCTGTCTGTAATGAGGATAACTCAGTCACTGAGACCACTGGTCTGTCTGTAATGAGGATAACTCAGTCACTGAGACCACTGGTCTGTCTGTAATGAGGATAACTCAGTCACTGAGACCACAGGTCTATCTGTAATGAGGATAACTCAGCCATTGAGACCACTGGCCTGTCTGTAATGAGGATAACTCAGTCACTGAGACCACTGGTCTATCTGTAATGAGGATAACTCAGTCACTGAGACCACTGGTCTGTCTGTAATGAGGATAACTCAGTCACTGAGACCACTGGTCTGTCTGTAATGAGGATAACTCAGTCACTGAGACCACTGGTCTGTCTGTAATGAGGATAACTCAGTCACTGAGACCACTGGACTGTCTGTAATGAGGATACTCAGCCATTGAGACCACTGGTCTTTCTGTAATGAGGATAACTCAGTCATTGAGACCACTGGCCTGTCTGTCTGTAATGAGGATAACTCAGTCATTGAGACCACTGGTCTTTCTGTAATGAGGATAACTCAGTCATTGAGACCACTGGCCTGTCTGTCTGTAATGAGGATAACTCAGCCTTTGAGACCACTGGTCTTTCTGTAATGAGGATAACTCAGTCACTGAGACCACTGGCCTGTCTGTAATGAGAATAACTCAGTCATTGAGACCACTGGTCTGTCTGTAATGAGGATAACTCAGTCACTGAGACCACTGGTCTATCTGTAATGAGGATAACTCAGCCACTGAGACCACTGGTCTGTCTGTAATGAGGATAACTCAGTCACTGAGACCACTGGTCTGTCTGTAATGAGGATAACTCAGTCACTGAGACCACTGGTCTGTCTGTAATGAGGATAACTCAGTCACTGAGACCACAGGTCTATCTGTAATGAGGATAACTCAGCCATTGAGACCACTGGTCTGTCTGTAATGAGGATAACTCAGTCACTGAGACCACTGGTCTATCTGTAATGAGGATAACTCAGTCACTGAGACCACTGGTCTGTCTGTAATGAGGATAACTCAGTCACTGAGACCACTGGTCTATCTGTAATGAGGATAACTCAGTCACTGAGACCACTGGTCTGTCTGTAATGAGGATAACTCAGTCACTGAGACCACTGGACTGTCTGTAATGAGGATACTCAGCCATTGAGACCACTGGCCTATCTGTAATGAGGATAACTCAGTCACTGAGACCACTGGCCTATCTGTAATGAGGATAACTCAGTCACTGAGACCACTGGTCTGTCTGTAATGAGGATAACTCAGTCATTGAGACCACTGGTCTGTCTGTAATGAGGATAACTCAGTCACTGAGACCACTGGCCTGTCTGTAATGAGGATTACTCAGTCACTGAGACCACTGGTCTGTCTGTAATGAGGATAACTCAGTAACTGAGACCACTGGTCTATATGTAATGAGGATAACTCAGTCACTGAGACCACTGGTCTGTCTGTAATGAGGATAACTCAGTCACTGAGACCACTGGTCTATCTGTAATGAGGATAACTCAGCCATTGAGACCACTGGCCTGTCTGTAATGAGGATACTCAGTCATTGAGACCACTGGTCTGTCTGTAATGAGGATAACTCAGTCACTGAGACCACTGGTCTGTCTGTAATGAGGATAACTCAGTCACTGAGACCACTGGTCTGTCTGTAATGAGGATAACTCAGCCACTGAGACCACTGGCCTGTCTGTAATGAGGATAACTCAGCCACTGAGACCACTGGCCTGTCTGTAATGAGGATAACTCAGTCACTGAGACCACTGGCCTGTCTGTAATGAGGATAACTCAGTCACTGAGACCACTGGCCTGTCTGTAATGAGGATAACTCAGTCACTGAGACCACTGGTCTATCTGTAATGAGGATAACTCAGTCACTCAGACCACTGGCCTGTCTGTAATGAGGATACTCAGCCATTGAGACCACTGGTCTTTCTGTAATGAGGATAACTCAGTCACTGAGACCACTGGCCTTTCTGTAATGAGGATTACTCAGTCTCTGAGACCACTGGCCTGTCTGTAATGAGGATAACTCAGTCACTGAGACCACTGGTCTGTCTGTAATGAGGATAACTCAGTCACTGAGACCACTGGCCTGTCTGTAATGAGGATAACTCAGCCACTGAGACCACTGGCCTGTCTGTAATGAGGATAACTCAGCCTTTGAGACCACTGGCCTGTCTGTAATGAGGATAACTCAGTCACTGAGACCACTGGTCTGTCTGTAATGAGGATAACTCAGTCACTGAGACCACTGGTCTGTCTGTAATGAGGATAACTCAGTCACTGAGACCACTGGTCTATCTGTAATGAGGATAACTAAGTCACTGAGACCACTGGTCTGTCTGTAATGAGGATAACTCAGTCATTGAGACCACTGGTCTGTCTGTAATGAGGATAACTCAGTCACTGAGACCACTGGTCTGTCTGTAATGAGGATAACTCAGTCACTGAGACCACTGGTCTGTCTGTAATGAAGATAACTCAGTCACTGAGACCACTGGTCTGTCTGTAATGAGGATAACTCAGTCACTGAGACCACTGGTCTGTCTGTAATGAGGATAACTCAGTCATTGAGACCACTGGTCTGTCTGTAATGAGGATAACTCAGTCACTGAGACCACTGGTCTGTCTGTAATGAGGATAACTCAGTCACTGAGACCACTGGTCTGTCTGTAATGAGGATAACTCAGTCACTGAGACCACAGGTCTATCTGTAATGAGGATAACTCAGCCATTGAGACCACTGGCCTGTCTGTAATGAGGATAACTCAGTCATTGAGACCACTGGCCTGTCTGTAATGAGGATAACTCAGTCACTGAGACCACTGGTCTATCTGTAATGAGGATAACTCAGTCACTGAGACCACTGGTCTGTCTGTTATGAGGATAACTCAGTCACTGAGACCACTGGTCTGTCTGTAATGAGGATAACTCAGTCACTGAGACCACTGGTCTGTCTGTAATGAGGATAACTCAGTCACTGAGACCACTGGACTGTCTGTAATGAGGATACTCAGCCATTGAGACCACTGGTCTTTCTGTAATGAGGATAACTCAGTCATTGAGACCACTGGCCTGTCTGTCTGTAATGAGGATAACTCAGTCATTGAGACCACTGGTCTTTCTGTAATGAGGATAACTCAGTCATTGAGACCACTGGCCTGTCTGTCTGTAATGAGGATAACTCAGCCTTTGAGACCACTGGTCTTTCTGTAATGAGGATAACTCAGTCACTGAGACCACTGGCCTGTCTGTAATGAGAATAACTCAGTCATTGAGACCACTGGTCTGTCTGTAATGAGGATAACTCAGTCACTGAGACCACTGGTCTATCTGTAATGAGGATAACTCAGCCACTGAGACCACTGGTCTGTCTGTAATGAGGATAACTCAGTCACTGAGACCACTGGTCTGTCTGTAATGAGGATAACTCAGTCACTGAGACCACTGGTCTGTCTGTAATGAGGATAACTCAGTCACTGAGACCACAGGTCTATCTGTAATGAGGATAACTCAGCCATTGAGACCACTGGTCTGTCTGTAATGAGGATAACTCAGTCACTGAGACCACTGGTCTATCTGTAATGAGGATAACTCAGTCACTGAGACCACTGGTCTGTCTGTAATGAGGATAACTCAGTCACTGAGACCACTGGTCTATCTGTAATGAGGATAACTCAGTCACTGAGACCACTGGTCTGTCTGTAATGAGGATAACTCAGTCACTGAGACCACTGGACTGTCTGTAATGAGGATACTCAGCCATTGAGACCACTGGCCTATCTGTAATGAGGATAACTCAGTCACTGAGACCACTGGCCTATCTGTAATGAGGATAACTCAGTCACTGAGACCACTGGTCTGTCTGTAATGAGGATAACTCAGTCATTGAGACCACTGGTCTGTCTGTAATGAGGATAACTCAGTCACTGAGACCACTGGCCTGTCTGTAATGAGGATTACTCAGTCACTGAGACCACTGGTCTGTCTGTAATGAGGATAACTCAGTAACTGAGACCACTGGTCTATATGTAATGAGGATAACTCAGTCACTGAGACCACTGGTCTGTCTGTAATGAGGATAACTCAGTCACTGAGACCACTGGTCTATCTGTAATGAGGATAACTCAGCCATTGAGACCACTGGCCTGTCTGTAATGAGGATACTCAGTCATTGAGACCACTGGTCTGTCTGTAATGAGGATAACTCAGTCACTGAGACCACTGGTCTGTCTGTAATGAGGATAACTCAGTCACTGAGACCACTGGTCTGTCTGTAATGAGGATAACTCAGCCACTGAGACCACTGGCCTGTCTGTAATGAGGATAACTCAGCCACTGAGACCACTGGCCTGTCTGTAATGAGGATAACTCAGTCACTGAGACCACTGGCCTGTCTGTAATGAGGATAACTCAGTCACTGAGACCACTGGCCTGTCTGTAATGAGGATAACTCAGTCACTGAGACCACTGGTCTATCTGTAATGAGGATAACTCAGTCACTCAGACCACTGGCCTGTCTGTAATGAGGATACTCAGCCATTGAGACCACTGGTCTTTCTGTAATGAGGATAACTCAGTCACTGAGACCACTGGCCTTTCTGTAATGAGGATTACTCAGTCACTGAGACCACTGGCCTGTCTGTAATGAGGATAACTCAGTCACTGAGACCACTGGTCTGTCTGTAATGAGGATAACTCAGTCACTGAGACCACTGGCCTGTCTGTAATGAGGATAACTCAGCCACTGAGACCACTGGCCTGTCTGTAATGAGGATAACTCAGCCTTTGAGACCACTGGCCTGTCTGTAATGAGGATAACTCAGTCATTGAGACCACTGGCCTGTCTGTAATGAGGATAACTCAGCCATTGAGACCACTGGCCTGTCTGTAATGAGGATAACTCAGTCACTGAGACCACTGGCCTTTCTGTAATGAGGATAACTCAGTCACTGAGACCACTGGTCTGTCTGTAATGAGAATAACTCAGTCATTGAGACCACTGGCCTGTCTGTAATGAGGATAACTCAGTCACTGAGACCACTGGTCTGTCTGTAATGAGAATAACTCAGTCATTGAGACCACTGGTCTGTCTGTAATGAGGATAACTCAGTCACTGAGACCACTGGCCTGTCTGTAATGAGGATAACTCAGTCACTGAGACCACTGGTCTGTCTGTAATGAGGATAACTCAGTCATTGAGACCACTGGTCTGTCTGTAATGAGGATAACTCAGTCACTGAGACCACTGGCCTGTCTGTAATGAGAATAACTCAGTCATTGAGACCACTGGTCTGTCTGTAATGAGGATAACTCAGTCACTGAGACCACTGGTCTATCTGTAATGAGGATAACTCAGCCACTGAGACCACTGGCCTGTCTGTAATGAGGATAATTCAGTCATTGAGACCACTGGTCTTTCTGTAATGAGGATAACTCAGTCACTGAGACCACTGGTCTGTCTGTAATGAGGATAACTCAGTCACTGAGACCACTGGTCTATCTGTAATGAGGATAACTCAGTCACTGAGACCACTGGCCTATCTATAATGAGGATAACTCAGTCACTGAGACCACTGGTCTGTCTGTAATGAGGATAACTCAGTCACTGAGACCACTGGTCTGTCTGTAATGAGGATAACTCAGTCACTGAGACCACTGGTCTGTCTGTAATGAGGATAACTCAGTCACTGAGACCACTGGACTGTCTGTAATGAGGATACTCAGCCATTGAGACCACTGGTCTTTCTGTAATGAGGATAACTCAGTCACTGAGACCACTGGCCTATCTGTAATGAGGTCATATTAAGCCTACAATTAAGCAGAACAACAATTCTTTCTATAACTGTAACATAATTTCACATGCTCATATGTAAATTTTTAATTTTGATTTAATATTTTTAGACATCTCTCAACATCCCTAAAGAAAGTAAAGACATTATACCCACATCAAAAGATGAAGAGGAAGATTACAGAAAAAATCTGGAAAAAGACAACACAGAGTCACATGTTCCGTCATCGTTTACAACGGCCACACCCACAATTACGACGGTCACATTATCAGACACTGCTAAAGATAATAAATCTAAAAGAAAAGAGAATGTGGTCAAACCAAGGACTGCTCATAGTGCTAATATACCAAAGTTTTATCACCCAGTGGGCAAACCTTTGTCAGCTGACCAAAATGAAAAGGTGTTACAAAGAGTGTCACAGGAGTTCTCTAAAATGGAGGAAGGAAAAGTCTTCAAGGATCAAATGGGGCCAATTGTAAAGGTTAGTAGTACATTAACCAAATATGTAATGACAACACATTTATTTTGTACTTGATGATCTTGAATTTACAAACATGGCAACAACTTGGCAACAAAAGGTTTATAGTATTTGACACCTGTCATGTCAGTATGTTGAAGGCTGGATAGTGTCCAGCTGTTTGTTCTGTATTTACTGTGTAAAAACTTTCAAAAAAGTTGTCATGGTTGTCAAATCTAACTGTCTAGCATGCTTTGTTATTTTCTGAAAACTTTTTTTATTTCAGATATATTCAGTATTGTTTACTCTTCATGTTTTTTTCTATATAAAGCGTTGAAGCTAGATCACTAAAACTCTTATCAGCTCTAAGTTCATACCACAATGCCTCACACTGCCTAGGTTTAAATCTTATTCAAGAAGATCCTTGTGTGGAAAAGTTTGTTAGTTTACCTGCTGAAGGTTGGTGGTTTTCTCAAGGTACTCTGCTTCTCTTGACCATCCCAGGACTAAATGTCTTAATATAAAAGAAATAATTTTTATTGGCTGGGAATTAAAACCCCATTACTCCATCCTTTCCACTTTATAAGCTTGTCATAGTCATTTGTTGTTTACTAGTAGAAGAGCCATCATGATTAGTACAAATAACTTGTACTGTTCAGTATGTTTCTGGTTTCTGCTAGAAATGACCAGTTGCCTCTAGGCATGAAACTGTAAATAATTGTGTTAAGTGTTTGGCACAAGTATCAGAATATAAGTATGGGAATCATACAGAGTTATAACATAGAAATAATAAAAATCCTGAGTTCATTGTTTATACATCTGTTTGTCTCCATGGTGTGCTGGCTAATTATAGATCACACATGGCACACACAATTACATACATGATATGTGTAAAGTATTTTGGTTCCGCAGTTCTGACATTCTTGGCTTAAGACATAAAGTCACTTTTAATAACAGATAATATAAGATCTACTTGTATTGTTTGTATCTCCTGCCATTTACAAGCTCACTTTTATCACATCTTGACTTCATCTTTGTTTAACACACAGGCAGTGTTGTTCACTGAGCTTTAATTCCTTTTTAGTTTGGGTTGGTTGCATTTGAACTTTTTACACTGGAGCATCATATAAAATTTCTTGATGTGGTACCTGACTTTGGAAAAAAAAAAGAAAAAAAAAATTAGCACTATAAAAATATTACTTATTACACATCAAAATTGCATCATTATATTTTGTGTGATTATTGGCCCAATAGTTAACTAATTTAGTAGGGTAACTCAAACTTGAGTCTTTACATACAGTAAAAGAACTGAACTCGGAACAATTCTTAGTGATTTTTGATGCCTATGTTATTTTGTTATAAAAACATTTTCCTATAAAATGCTTCACCATAGGGTCTAAGTCTCATCATGTCAGCATCATGTGACTAATATAAATTTGTAATTTCTGAGTTCTTACATCTGAGTTTCTCAATTTGAAACAAATGTTGTTTTGCTCCAATATTCTCCTTTTAAATTTTGTTTAAGTATGGGTTAGGGTTTACAGTTTTAAGTACCAGCAGCTTCTTAATCACTCAGTGGATGGTATAGTAAATCATATAAATTATAGGAAAGGGAAAACCACAGTGGTCAAACAGGTACTTGATACCATGATGTTCTCATTACTAATGGTTAAGTTGTTTGACTACCTATTTGGCTTTTTGACCATCTGTTGAGCTTTTTGACTACATATTGGGCTTTTTGACCTTCTATTCACCTTTTTGACCAATTATTTAGTTTTTTGACCATCTACTCAGCTTTTTGTCCATCTATAATTTAGTCAATTCTGCCATTCTTATTTAATTCTCTTCAAATTGCTATCAGTCTCTACAAGATTTTTATATTTTTTTTCTCAGTAATTTTTTTGAATATTGTTTCGAGTTTTGTGCCAATAATAAATGTATTGATAATGATTGTATTTGAAATTTAGCCAAAGATATCAAAACTGTACTCTATAACTGTAAATTATAACACTTGTTGATGCTTTCTGTCTGGCTTCTATAAACAGTTAAACTGATGGTTGATAAACAAGTGGGGTATAACTGTCTGTCCATGTGTGTCCATCTGTCTGTCCATGTGTGTCCATCTGCCTGTCCATGTTTGTCCATCTGCCTGCTAATTTATTTATTTTTATTTATTTATTATTATTATTTTTATTTATTTATTATTATTTTTATTTATTTATTTATTATTTTTATTTTATTATGATTTTTTTTGCTTTCAGTCTAATTTCTGCCATTTCACTTTTACAATGATAGAAGTGAAATAGTCATGTTTGGAGGAAGTGGGAAGGGGAGGGGCATAAAATATCTTTACTATACAAACCAAAACCATTACTTAATAAAACTGTCTCTTAAGAGTCAAATACCCTGGACCTAGCATCTCCATTTTACCTTGTGAAATTGATTTTGACCTACCTACCTACTATCAAAATGTGGTACACAACACATCATCTCATACTGATTTACATTTGTGCCAATTTTGATAAAAAGCCATCCTAGATATGAAAGTTATTGAGCAGACATAATTCAACACAGACTCAGTCAGACAGACAGTCACAGAAATATATAAAGACACAGTCAGACATGTACAGAGAGACAGACACAGTCAGACAGAGAGAGACACAGTCAGACAGTCACAGACATACATAAAGACAGACACAGTCAGACAGAGAGACAGACATAGACAGACAGACACAGTCAGACAGTCACAGACATACATAAAGACAGACACAGTCAGACAGAGAGACAGACAGTCAAGTCACAGACATACATAAATACAGACACAGTCTGACAGAGAGACAGACACAGTCAGACAGTCACAGTCAGACAGAGAGACAGACACAGTCAGACAGTCACAGACATACATAAAGACAGACACAGTCAAACAGTCACAGACATACATAAATACATAGTCAGACAGAGAGACAGACACAGTCAGACAATCACAGACATACAAAAAGACAGACACAGTCAGACATACATAATGACGGATACAGTCAGACAGAGACAGACACAGTCAGACAGAGAGACAGACATACATAAAGACAGACACAGTCAGACAGAGACAGACACAGTCAAACAGTCACAGTCAGACAGAAAAGCAGACACAGTCAGACAGACACAGATAAACAGACAGACATAGATGGACAGATAGGCAGACACAGTCAGACAGAGATAGACAGAGAGACAGACATACATAAAGACAGACACAGTCAGACAGAGACAGACACAGTCAAACAGTCACAGTCAGACAGAGAAGCAGACACAGTCAGACAGACACAGATAAACAGACAGACATAGATGGACAAATAGACAGACAGACAGGCAGACACAGACAGAGAGACACAGTCAGACAGACAAACAGACATACATAAAGACAGACACTGTCAGTCAGAGAGACATACACAGTCAGACAGTCACAGACATACATAAAGACTCTGACACAGTCAGACAGTCACAGACATACATAAAGACAGACACAGACAGACAGACAGACATAGACAAACATAAAGACAGACAGAAACAGTCAGATTGACAGACAGACAGAAAGCCAGGTTGACAGACAGACACAGATAAACAGACAGACATAGATGGACAATTGACATTCAGACAGAGACAGACATAGACAGAGAGACAGACACAGTCAGACAGTCACAAACAGACAGACAGTCAGGCAAACAGACATACAGACAGAAACAGTCAGATTGACAGACAGACAAAAAGACAAAGACGGTCAGATTTACAGACAGATAGACCAACAGATAGACAGACAGACACACACAGGCATACAGACAGACAGACAGGCAAGTAAACAGACATTGTGGGTCCTATATAAATCTCAAGTTTAGTTCATGGGAGGTTATCAAAATAGGATGTCTTTCCCTTTTGTGTAATCTATACATTTTGTACTTAGGTGATTTTTCAAGTAAATTTTATTTTTCAAGATACATTCATAGCTGTAAGGTATTTCTAGTGTTTTTCAGATCTGTAATTTTAATGTATTTCACAGTTTGAAAACAAAATTATGATAAAATGATTAAATATATTTCTGGATTACCGTTAGTTATATATCTATATGTACATGTACATCTGGATGATAGCTGTCAGTATGACAGTATGACAGTTTGATTTCTGACATGATTACGACATTTATTTCAAATACAAAAGTTTTTATCAAGTTTTGAAATAAAGAAAAATTGCTGTTATCTCTAATAAAAGTTAACACACTGGCATACCTGATTGATTGATAATTGTGACGGGTTAATATTACAGAAAACAAAATATCACTGATAATCATCATGTAATAATAACTTTGATAAAAAAGTCATGATATTTGAATTTTACTTCAGCCTGTAAAATTCTTAAGTCTTGTTAATTTTGATGGACTTAAAAAAATGAAATTTAAAAAAATTAATACTGTAAAGCAGCAAATAGCCATGTTACAATCTTGATACTGAATACTGGGTAACAAATAGCCATGTTACAATCTTATACTGAATACTGAGTAACAAATAGCCATGTTACAATCTTGATACTTTATACTGGGTAACAAATAGCCATGTTACAATCTTGATACTGTATACTGAGTAACAAATAGCCATGTTACAATCTTATACTGAATACTGAGTAACAAATAGCCATGATACAATCTTGATACTTTATACTGGGTAACAAATAGCCATGTTACAATCTTATACTGAATACTGGGTTACAAATAGCCATGATACAATCTTGATACTTTATACTGGGTAACAAATAGCCATGTTACAATCTTGATACTGTATACTGAGTAACAAATAGCCATGTTACAATCTTATACTGAATACTGGGTTACAAATAGCCATGATACAATCTTGATACTTTATACTGGGTAACAAATAGCCATGTTACAATCTTATACTGAATACTGGGTTACAAATAGCCATGATACAATCTTGATACTTTATACTGGGTAACAAATAGCCATGTTACAATCTTGATACTTTATACTGGGTAACAAATAGCCATGTTACAATCTTATACTGAATACTGGGTTACAAATAGCCATGTTACAATCTTGATACTTTATACTGGGTAACAAATAGCCATGTTACAATCTTGATACTTTATACTGGGTTACAAATAGCCATGATACAATCTTGATACTTTATACTGGGCTACAAATAGCCATGTTACAATCTTGATACTGAATACTGGGTTACAAATAGCCATGTTACAATCTTGATACTGAATACTGGGTTACAAAAAGTCATGTTACAATCTTGATACTGTATACTGGGTTACAAATAGCCATGTAACAATCTTGATACTGAATACTGGGTTACAAATAGCCATGTTACAATCTTGATACTGAATACTGGGTTACAAATAGCCATGTTACTATCTTGGGTTACAAATAGCCATGTTACCATCTTGATACTGTATACTGGGTTACAAATAGCCATGTTACAATCTTGATACTGAATACTGGGTTACAAATAGCCATGTTTCAATTTCGATACTGAATACTGGGTTATCTATGGCATTACTTCATTTGGTCATAAATTTGGAAGAAAAACATAAATTTTAATTTCAATGCAGTTAACTTTCATTTTCACTGCTTGCCATTCCTTGACAAGAAAAATAAAAGCTGGGGTATGATTTAAAGTTACTTCACACACAAATTACCTAATTTACAGTATGTATAATTACATGGTTTTAATTTTACCATTAACTGACCTTACAGAAATAAAACATAAAAACTTATGATCTTATGATCGTTTATGATCTATTTATAACGATCACTTCAAACTCTATATTAACACCTATCTGGAAATTGTTCTACAATCTTTGATGTAGTTAATCTATAATTATCATAGCTTTATCTCTACTTATCACAGATGTTCATGTAAGTATAGAGAAAAGATGGCAAAAAAAAAAAAAAGAGGGAAAAACATTTATGGCGTAGACTAAAATATTGATGGGTCTCCTCATTAAGGCATTGTTTTTGGCACACAATACATTAAATAACACAAGTCTGTCTGGAGTATTGCATTTGATTGATTAATAAACCATGTTAACTTTTGTAATATTTTATATACATGTAATTAACTTAAAGTAAAAAAAAAAAAATTATGAAAAATAATGTTTCCATTTGATTTATATACGGTTGTACATTAATTTTCACATCAATTATCTGAAGCCCTGGATTCAGAAGTCTATTGGACTATAGCCATCCAAGAACTGTCTGCCTTGATAAAAGTGTCAGGGCTTAAAATACCATTAATCCTTTTCACTAGACTTGAACTATTTCTTTTTTGCCTCTATAATCATATAAATTTTCAATGACTTCAATAGCCTGTGTTAAGTTGAAAACTTTTCTAAAAATATAGTTATTGAGTACTCATCTTATCTCTAGATTTTGCTTGAAATTACCCCATACTTGCAAAATGAGTATTAATTGTGGCCATGTATAACAATTTTAATAAATAGTAATGCACGTACTATGTAAACATGACAAAATGACAAAAATTGAGATTTATAAATTTCATCTCCAGGAGACTCTTGTTCAAATATTACTAAAAAGTAGAATCACAACATATTGTCCATTTTACATTTTTTTTTTTTTGGGGGGGGGGGGGGGGGGGGGAGGGGGTGAATGGAGATTTTTTTGATTTAGGATAACCTTTTAATGATTTTGTGTATTTTTGTTACACACTAAGCCTGATTTTTAATCTAACAGACATACCTGGTATGTTTTTTACTTTCCTCTGGGGGGTCTATATGTCTTAGCTTTATACAGATAACTTATTACAACTAGCTGTTTATCATCAGTAAACACTGCTAGCTGGTTTTATGGTAATTACGTTTCTGATTTCCTCATTTCTATCGACAAGTTATAGGCGTTTAATATGAGCTGCAGAATGTAATTTGCTAATGATGTAAAGAGAGAGATAGATAGGTAGAGAGAGAGAGAGAGAGAGAGAGAGAGAGAGAGAGAGAGAGAGAGAGCATACATATCAGCCCTTTTCCCCAAAAAACCTATGTATATAAGCATAGTGCCATTTTAGTTGAAATGTAATTTCATTATAGATTTATATATAAAATGCTCATTTCTGATATTTATGGACTTAATGAGTTTTATAATGGGATTTTGGAATACTGACTTTGCTGAATTTTTCAAATAAAATGCATACATTCACTTCGGTGGGGGTTAGGAATTGTGCACTTGATGTTCAATGGAAATAAAGCACTTGCTTCCATTGGCTATCACCTGACACATCTTAGTGTCAGATAGTTGGTCACAATTTTTCCTAGTATTTTAGTTCCTCAAACATATCAATGGTAAAAAAATTTGATTTGGATTCAAAACAATTTATATTTGTCTACACTAACATAAGCCGGATTTACTGGTCACATGATCTGTTTGTTTTGAATGTATTTTACCATTGTTTATATGATTTTTTTATTGATTATATCTTCTTATGTTATGTCTTTTTTTATATTATTTTTAGGCTTGTAATCTGCCTTTATATTGGAAAGCTATTGTCTTTCATGCAGCGGGAGGTGAACCTAACAGCTATATAACATTACAGATGTTCACTAACATGTGGAAAAAGTAAGGGCAAATGGCTTCTATATAGCTCACTTTCACAAAGGTTTTTTACCAAAATTACACACGACATGAGCATCAAAATTTGTCTCAATCTTTGATTTCATTATTTTAATAGTAAACAAGTTTAGCTTAGTTTTGTTGTTTTTCTAAAAGCTCAATTTTAAATACATGAAATTATTTTACTTATGTGTATTAACTTCATCTTTTTTTGTCGTTCATGTTTATGTAATGCAACCATGGTGATGATATATTTCAGAGTCTTTCAATCTTGTCATGATGAAGCTGCCAGATTTGTAAAGTTAGTGGCAAAACCTGATACTAATTATTTAGAAGAGGATGATTTCTTTACTTTGATACAAGATGTAGTTGACACACATCCAGGGCTAACCTTTTTACAAGAGGCTCCAGAATTCCATTCTCGATATATAAATACTGTAAGTCTAAGGAAATGTGAACACCTCTGAAGGTGTGATGATAAGCATATTACAGATGATAAAGAATATGCATCCTACTAATTAGCATTTCTGTTTCTGATCTCATCACTGTTAATTGTTAATGACAAACTTGATCACTGAGTGAAAAATTGTTTTAATAAAAACATGAAAATGATCTGAAATTTCCATGCATCCAGAAAACCCATTAGAGCTATCTTTTTTGCGTCCTGTCCGATTTTTACAAGTCCAAGACACATGGACGTGCCTTAACAGAAGCGTTGTAAGTGGACCCTTATGTCTTGAACATTTTAACACTTATGAATGTGTACGGTTATAACATTGGAGTTATTTCTGGTTCCCATGGTGACAGAGAGCACTACACTCACTACATATCCCATAAAATCCACTATAGGGTTTATGGATCTTTTAACTTAAATTCAAGTATTTGAAGTACATGTATTCCTGAGGGCATGGCATCAACCTTTCATTTTGAAAATCTGGTCGGACAAGTCCAATGAGGACTTCACTATTATTCCAATCCACTCTGTTTAGATTATAATTTTGTTGCTAGTATGGATCATCAATATCACAAATGTTTTAAAAATGTTTACACTAAGTTCTGTGTGTGTATGGGGGATGGAAGACTTGATAATAGGAAATTCATTTGATATTTTCAGGTGATAGCTAGAACATTTTATACTGTAAATAGATCCTGGTCAGGTAAAATTACCATACCTGAACTCAGAAAAAGTAATTTCTTACAGGTAAATAAGTAATTTTTTAGGTCATTAATTATTAAGAATAATCATTTTGCAGGTCCGCAAAATCTTATTGTTTTGGGAACTTCTTTATGGTATTACATAACAATCAACAATTTTAAACCAAACAAAATTTAAAATTTAAATCTGGACTAGCAAAAGCACTAATCAATAAACCAGCACACTTGAAACATTTTGTCATAACAATAGTAACATTTACCACAATAAATATTTATTGTTTAACTATTTAAAAATATACAATACTAGAATTATCTTTTCTTTTTTTTTTAAATGGCAAAAACTTTTCCAAGAACAGCAAGTTATCAAATAGACTCGATATTGTAGAGGACCAACAGGGTTGTCAAGGAACACTTGTTGTTTGTTATAACACTTATTGTTTGTTAGAACACTTGTTTGTTGGAACACTTGTTGTTTGTTTGAAATACATTTGTTGGCATTGTAATAATATATACTGGTACACCAGATCATGCATTTCTTCGTAGACCTGGCCCCAGTTTCACAATCATTTACTCAACTGAGTGTACACTCAACTCAAATTCGAAAATATTTCAATGTCAATTTCTAAGACATTTCACAGTTAAAATTAATTATCTAATGTAATATTGAAATTGTTAAGTGTAGAATTGTTGATCAAAACAAAACATTGTCTTATAAAACTTAAAATTTTTGAAATATTGAAGAGAGAAAAATGGGAATATTTGAGTTGAGTGTACACTCAGCTGAGTGAATGATTGTGAAACTGGGACCTGGCATATAGTATATTGGTTGAGACTTATTTTGATCTATAAAACTTGGTCATTTGTCTTTAGTTTTTTGTACTAAATGTACTAAATATTAATTTATAATCTGTTTTGATGTGTTTTCAGACATTAAGTATATTGGAAGAAGAGGATGATATAAACCAAATAACAGACTTTTTCTCTTATGAACATTTTTATGTGATTTATTGTAAATTCTGGGAGTTAGACAAAGATCATGATTTACTTATAGACAAAGCTGATTTAGCAAGGCATAATGACCATGGTAAGTTAAATCAGCTTACATTGGGTAAGGAAAACCAGCTGTGAGGTAACTCTGACCATGGATGGAATAGTACATTTTAAGAGGTTATAGACATATACATGTATGAACATGTAAAGCCCTAATGTCTCTCTAAAGCTTAGAGATCCTTGGTGCTGAAAGTTCCCAGTTCAAAATTTGTTGATTTTAATATGTACTTAATTTTAATACTTGTTTGAATGTGCAACAAAAAAAGAACGATCACATAAATTGGTCTCAGTCTAAAATCTTTGATTTTGATTGCAAGGTGTATTACAAGTTTTATACAGAGTAAATACCGTATGTATCTTATATAAAGAAACTGAACTTCTTTTTAACCGGATTAGAAGATTAACTCACTCTAAATTTGTAAACTAAAGCTAATTTTACAGATAATTATAAGTTTTATTGTATTATTTATATTACAGCTATTTCCTTAGCTATGATTGACAGAATATTTAGTGGTTGTGTTACAAGGTTTGTACTTATAACAGTTTATATTTATATAACATAACAGTTTATATTTTGATGGAATGTTTATATAACAACAGTTTACATTTAGATTGTGTATTTAAATAACAGGACTTTTAACAAATTAAAACAAATCAATGATTTCTCTAAAATAATTTAAATTTACATTTTAGATACATATTAAATTCTCATTCTATATAAGGTTTGTTGTTTTGTCCATGCAGGTACTCATGTTTTCTCCACTATCTCTAACCATCTTGAAGCCTTGTCTGGAGTGATGAAATTCTCATTCTTTGTAAGGTTTGTTGTTTTGTCCATGCAGGTACTCCTGTTTTCTCCACTGTCTCTAACCAACTTGAAGCCTTGTCTGGAGTGTTGAAATTCTCATTCTTTGTAAGGTTTGTTGTTTTGTCCATGCAGGTACTCATGTTTTCTCCACTATCTCTAACCACCTTGAAGCCTTGTCTGGAGTGTTGAAATTCTCATTCTATATAAGGTTTGTTGTTTTGTCCATGCAGGTACTCCTGTTTTCTCCACTGTCTCTAACCATCTTGAAGCCTTGTCTGGAGTGTTGAAATTCTCATTCTATATAAGGTTTGTTGTTTTGTCCATGCAGGTACTCCTGTTTTCTCCACTGTCTCTAACCATCTTGAAGCCTTGTCTGGAGTGTTGAAATTCTCATTCTATATAAGGTTTGTTGTTTTGTCCATGCAGGTACTCCTGTTTTCTCCACTATCTGTAACCATCTTGAAGCCTTGTCTGGAGTGTTGAAATTCTCATTCTATATAAGGTTTGTTGTTTTGTCCATGCAGGTACTCATGTTTTCTCCACTATCTCTAACCATCTTGAAGCCTTGTCTGGAGTGTTGAAATTCTCATTCTATATAAGGTTTGTTGTTTTGTCCATGCAGGTACTCCTGTTTTCTCCACTGTCTCTAACCATCTTGAAGCCTTGTCTGGAGTGTTGAAATTCTCATTCTATATAAGGTTTGTTGTTTTGTCCATGCAGGTACTCCTGTTTTCTCCACTATCTGTAACCACCTTGAAGCCTTGTCTGGAGTGTTGAAATTCTCATTCTATATAAGGTTTGTTGTTTTGTCCATGCAGGTACTCATGTTTTATCCACTATCTCTAACCATCTTGAAGCCTTGTCTGGAGTGTTGAAATTCTCATTCTATATAAGGTTTGTTGTTTTGTCCATGCAGGTACTCCTGTTTTCTCCACTATCTGTAACCATCTTGAAGCCTTGTCTGGAGTGTTGAAATTCTCATTCTATATAAGGTTTGTTGTTTTGTCCATGCAGATATTCATGTTTTCTCCACTATCTCTAACCATCTTGAAGCCTTGTCTGGAGTGTTTAAAAGCATTACACCATTTAGCCACACATATCAAATATAAGAACAGTATTGTTTATTATATAATTAGTCATAAAACCCATGTTATAAAGTTATGACAGTAAAAATTATCATGCATCAGTGTAATATCACTTATCTCCAAGGTAACTGCAGATATCATACTATTGTAGAAATCCTTTATGATTTGCACCAGTGCATTTTGTCAACATTGTAACTATTTTCCTAAAGTGAGGGACATTTTTTCTCTGTTATAAAAATGATTTTTTTCTAGGATTATACCAGAAGAAAGAATCATACATAATGTTGTGTACATAATATTGAATTTATTACTCTTGTAAGATAAATGGTAATGCACCTCACACAAGGCATGATATAAAAAATCTGTCCAACTTGATTTATTAATTCAAAATAATTTAAACACAAAAGTAAGATCTGGAAATAAGCAGACTTTATTGTACATATAATGTCTGTATTTAATTTACAGAGGGAAAGCTCAAAAGGAAGGTAAAATGACATATCAGGAATTTGTCTGGTTTTTAATGTCTGAAGAAGATAAGAGAAATCCCAGAAGGTAACACACACACACACACACACACACACACACGGAAAAGTATCAGGAAAAAATGTCATAAAAATTTGTCTATAGTTTTTTATGTCTGAAAAGTAATAGAATCCTTAGAAGGTAACACTTCACTCAGAACAGTTCTATGATCTCTGATTTTGGATCTCAAATTTTCAGTGAAATTCAGTTTTATTTTTAATTGGAAAAAAATGAATAGAAATAATGTTTCTACATATTGGTCACATAATTACGATCATTTTGATAAACCGGACTAAAAACAGAAAGAACAAATCTACCACTGTTTTGGTATATTAGGATTACAAAAATAACGTAACATACATGTAGCAATCATTATCTATCAAATAATTTCTTCAAAAAGTTTATTTAAGTTTATTAAACAAATAAAACCAATGTTTGAATAAACTGCAGCTGGATTTACACCCCCCCCCCCTTCCTAACTTATGCAAAACAGATAATTGAGTTTATTTTATAAATTTTTTAAATTTACCAAATGTTTTTTTTTTTTTTTGTTTTTTACAGTATAGAGTATTGGTTCAGATGTATGGATTTTGATGGTGATGGTGTTATATCTATGTATGAAATGTTTATATTTGTTTTATTTACCAAATGTTTTTTTTTGTTTTTTACAGTATAGAGTATTGGTTCAGATGTATGGATTTTGATGGTGATGGTGTTATATCTATGTATGAAATGGAATATTTTTATGATGAACAGATGAGAAAAATGGAATCCATAGGAATAGAAAAACTTCCTTTTGAAGATTGTCTATGTCAGGTAAATGGTTCAGACAAATATATCACTTACTTTGTATTAATTTCTAATATCTGAACATTTTCAAATTTAAATTCCATATCCTAATGTTTTTATAAAGAAAAATGAAAAACACAAAACGAAAGAATGATAAAAGAAAGAAAATAAATTTAAAAAATGAATTAGTATCATTATTAAATAAGGGCTTTCTACAAAGGATTAATATCTTTTTAGGATTGTTGTGTTAAGCTGACATATTTAGTTACAATCATTTTTAAGTCTATCCTTGTTCTATAGTTCCAGTGATATAAAGCAGTAAGAAGTGTAGTAGTAGAATATTGTAGACTCATAAATCTTTGTTGGGTTAAAATTCATGGTTTTGCAATTTCAAAATAAAGTGAGAAAAAATTTTATGGAATTAAGTTTTGTAAAAATAATTATCATTGTGGGTCTTGGTAGTTAAAAACTTTTATTGATATTAAATTTTGTGATTTTTGCGCCCCACGAAAAAAGCGAAATCTTATGAACATTTGTGATTTTACAGTATTGACCCTCGATGAATTGTTAATTCGTTGTTAGGGTAATTCATTGCTCTATTATTTTTCAGATGTTGGACTTAGTGAGACCAAAAGAACAAGGGCGTATAACTCTTGCTGATTTGAAAAACTGTAAAATGACCAACATATTTTTTGATACATTCTTTAATTTGGATAAATTTTTGGAACATGAACAGAGAGATCCATTTTCAAATTTAAGGGTATGTAACTCCTATAACCTTGGACAAATCTGTGTTTTAAATTGTCAGTTTAGCTGTTTAGGGCTGTTCCATTAAAACATATGAGGTACCCAGGGAAGGCACTTTTGATTTTGGGTAACCACCCATAGAAGAGATTTACAAATTCTTATGACCACCCATATATACATAGAATTTATTTATTTATTGATTTTTTTAATCAAAAGATTTTATTCATCCCAAAACTCAAACATCCTCATATGGCATAAATGGATGTATTAACTTAAAACTTCGTCTGCAGACATTCGCGCCATCTTTGTGCAAGTTCCTCGGAAGTTTTTTTTCGCTACAGCTTAATATCCCAATGTTATTGCACAAAATACCATTAGTCGTTATCCGTGTCAGTAACGAATGCAGAACAAAACTGAAAACAAGGTCAGCTACTCATACTTTCGATTATAAAATATACTTCGCCCCTGTTCACGTTTCATCCTGGATTCATTCGCCCTACTTTTAATATGGTTTTATTCCGTTATCAATAAGTTGATTTTTTTAAGACGTATCTTATTTTAAAATGCAGAGATGACTTCAAACTATTATCCTTTACAATCAATTATTTTCTGATGAAAATCTCTTGGGTTGAACGGACCTTAGGACGAACAGATCTAGGGTGAACATACTCGGGGCCGGCGAAAGTATATCCAGGGCAAATTGACACAGATTTCGTCCATTCGGAAATGACTGTTTTACTATGATATGGAACACTAGAAATTACCAAAATTTTAACGATAAAAACTACCGGCGAACCCATAGACTTATATTTAACGTTTTTGGAGAGATTACGTTAGACCAACCACCCATAAATGTGTTTTATGTCCAACACAACATACGATAGATTTGTTTTTCCATTCTGACCAGCCTGGCATATATTTTTATTAAATTGCCTTCCCCGGGTGCCTTATATGTTTTAATGGAACAGCCCTTATGATATTAACATTGTTTTACTTACTTGTGTACTGTCATGATACAATGATTAAGAAATGAAATGGTTTACAGTTTACAGAATGGGGTCATCCAGCATACCATGTAATACTTTTTAATGTTAGTATGAATCAAATACTTTTATTAGATACATTGATGTGTCGGTGTATAAACAACATTATTCTGTGAATTTGCAGTGTTAGCATTTTACCGAAACATTCCGCAGAAATGTGAAGCTTTCTTGATCATATCTTATTCATTTAATTTTTTGTTTTAGATTAATCAATTAAATATTTGATATAAAATATAAAGATTTTTAAAGCACTCCTGAGTATTTGATTTAAATTTTGGTGTGATATTCAGATTCAAATTTCTTGGCTTTTTTCCCCAATTTTTTGAAATTTAAATATATATATTTTTGTAAGTTTTTAAGTAATTTAAATAGGTAATAAAATATAAATATTTAATTTTATCATTCGTTAACTTTATCACTATCCAAGAAGTAAAAGTTTGTTTTTTTATTCTAATCCAAGCGATGACAAAGATAGTTTATCATTTATATCAGTTATATATATTATCATTATTGGTATACAGGATATGGATTCAGATGGACCAGAACCCTCAGACTGGGAGAAATATGCTGCCGAGGAGTATGAAATACTGGTTGCTGAAGAAGGTGCCAATGAACAGGAAGAAATGTAAGTTATTTACAAGTAAACAGATTTGCTTTACAGATTGGTCAATACAATGTTTTATAAAAATATCACTCGGTGAAATAAATAAAAGATTTTATTGACTTTAAGTTTGTGATAAATATTTCCTTCATTGGTTACCAAAAATAAAATTTTCAAGTCGTTTTTAGATGATTTTTAATAGTTTTCAGTATCTTTTTTGGCATTTTGGTTACATTTATGCTCACATTAAACAAAGTTAAACAAAAAATAAATAGATGTGTTCAGCTATTTTATCACAAGATAGTTGGTAACTGCAAGGTTGTTTAAACCAGCGTAAAGCACCAAACCCTGAGCTGATAAAGGAGGGGGGGGGGGGTAATTATCATTAGATCTGTAAACCATTTTATACCATTAAAATATAAAAATTTTGGGAGATGTTATACATATAAAAGGGTTTGTTTCTCCAACTCTGAAATAATTTTTAAAAAATATCTAACTTAAAACTCTACAGTGTGATCTTATAAAAAATAAAAACAGCCATAATAGACAGTATATCTTTTTGTACAGCTTGTCTCTATAGTAGATTTTACTGTATATTTAAAAATGGTTTATGTAAATAAAGTTCAACAGTCTATAAAGGAATATTGTAATGTGGTTAGTCAGCATAATTTTTGTCATGTGTATTTTTTATGTATGAAATAGAAATGCGTGTTTTAAACAACCATGTCGGGTATCACCTAGTATAATGATAAATATATACTTTAGTTCACATACCCTAAAATTTTGACATGACCAGCATGAACATCTTACAATTATTCTCTTTATTTTACAGTTACATGTATTACCTGTATCTTTATTTGATATCTGATCAAATGCATAATAATTATAAATCTTAGAACATCAAAAAAAAAAATAAAATAATAATAATAATAAAATCATTTATTTTAATTTTTGCCTACAATATCACTAACCATGTAAGGGATTGGGAAATCTTTCGTGCAATTTCCTGGTAGGTGTATGAAAGATTTTATAGTTACTCACTAGATGTACAGCTCCAATAAAACCAGAGATGATTTGGATTATTTATAAATGTATTGTAAAGATGAAAACTAGATTATTTTTAGCAATTAAGATGAAGTTTTAAATGACATGACTAACACTGGCTGTAACATTTAATGTTAAGAGATATCTTTAGGATACCTTCATTGTTTGTTTTCTGTCTTGGTAAAATCTTTTTGTTATCAAATTTGAAATAAACAAAACAAAACCAAAAAAACCAGCAATGTCATTTTTACCCGTTGATTATTTCGTTTGTATGATTGTAATTTACATAAGATTAGGATTTTAAGTGATCAGACAATTTATTTTTATCAGTCTTGTAGTGGATCATTTTAACTCTCCAACCAACTACGACTACTGGAAAATCACCACGGTAACATAAACAAATGTTAAAATTCTTGTTGTTGTGGTTATTTTGGCTTAAACTTCCTTTTTTCCATTTTTATTCCTTCTTCATTGTAAAACCTGTGTATAAAACACAAAATGAACTGGGATATTACATTAGTAAGAATTTTATAAATGAAAGATTGTTGATTTCTATACAGTGGAGTGGAGTAATGGTGTTTTATGCCTCAGTCAAGAATCTTTCACTTATTTCGAGGCGGTCAGTTCTGGGATGGTGGAGGAAACCGGAGTGCCCAAAGAAAACCACCTACCTTCGGCAAGCGAACTGACAAACTTTCTCACACTAGGATCTGTCCCAAGTGGGATTCGAACCTAAGCGATGAGAGGCACTGTGATCCGTAAGCGCGCACTTTAGACCACTGGGCCACCGAGGCCCTGATTTCTATAGAAAGAACTTGCTTGCTTTTATTGTAAGCAAAGTTAAGTAATTAAGATTTTATGCTACAGTCACGATTTTTACTTAGATGTCTATCCCACAAGAAGGAGGTCATGGGTTTGTACCCAGATCAGGTCATAATAAGACTTATAAATCAGAGATACTGCTTCCTTGCCTAGAGATCGTCATTATAAGGACAGAGTATTGATGTATCAGGATTATGTGACTGACGGAGTAGTGGTATACTTGTCTGCAGCATAATTTAAAAATTTAATAAACCAAATGTTTCAGATTTTAATAATATTGCACCAAATTGTTGTAGAGTTTACCTAGAGAAAAATATAAAATGCCCAAACTGCAAGTTTTTACGTAATTTCCATGGTTACCAACCAGAATCACCAAACATATGAATACACTAGCAATCTCCTTTATAAACATATATATACTTGATATATAGACAGGTTTTACTTTGACTCATCTTTTTTAACCTTTTGGCTTATTTATGTTTTATAGCTTTCATTAGAAAACACATTTTTGGGTGTTGGAGATGATTTTTTATCCTCATGTTTTTGGGTCTGTTGTTCCTTCTGTGTATACATTTTCCTTACTTGGCTTACACTTTTAAAACATTACACATACAGAGATTGATGAGAGAGAGAGAGAGAGAGAGAGAGAGAGAGTTAGAGAGAGAGATGTATCTTGGTTGTCTTTATATCAGTACTAAGTTTTTAGTTTCTCTACCTTCGTTTGATATTGTTTTATTTTTTCATTGTTTTGCTTTCATTACATGTTCCTGTTTTCCTTTTATTGTATTACATGTTTTTGCTACTTGATTATTATACAATGTTTTTGTTGTTCGTTTAATTTAAAAAGTTTCCATCTGCAGCAATGTGAAAAATTTAGGTGACCGTCGGCCCTAGGATGTCAGATTTCTAGTTGGGCCATACAACATATATACAAGAGTTCAGTTTCCTTATAACTTTTATAGGAATCAGATTTTTATTGGTGAACAGAAAACCACACTACAAAGTAGTTTTATTATTGTTTACGTAGAACAATTGGTTACTGAAAAGCTTTCAACTTATTTGAGCAAAAATGTTTTGTGTAGCATTATTCTGATATTTTTGTTTGTTTATTTGTTAAAAGTTAAACAAATTTTGTTTATCTTCATAATAAAAACACAAGCTATCTGAGACCATCAATATTTTATCTCTAACACTAAATTTTAACAATTTTTGTGCCTGGAATTATAACCTCACAAATTCCAGCTTGTTTTTATATACTGATCACAGTAAAACTGATCTTTACAGTACAGTACAGTACAGTATTATCTTTGTGAGTCAAATGGGCTTTTGAGAAAAAATTTAACCAATTATTGATTGTAAATTTTCATGATGAGAGGTTCTCCAGACAATATTTGTCCTTCCTTTGTACTTATAAAATAAGGATTTTAGTGATTTGATTTATTTCTAAATATGCGACAAAAAAATTGCTTTAATACATTGAATCATTGTGTTGGTAAAAAAAATTGTTACATTTCATTTTCAAATACCAGTACTTTATATTTATTCCTGATCCTGTAAGTGTATGCATATGGAAGAAAGTGAATTGAAATGAACTGATGGAAGAAAGTGAATTGAAATGAACTGATGGAAGAAAGTGAATTGAAATGAACTGATGGAAGAAAGTGAATTGAAATGAACTGAAAGTAGAAAATTGGTGATAATGATATTGGCAAGACGATCTTGTTTTTTTGTCCAAATTTAAGGATATGAAGCTGTTATATTACACTTATCTTGATTTTTTTAAAATTAGGAATTAGGAGTTTAAGGTGCTAAACTTGCAGAAATCTAGGTACAAATTTGTTACCATGGTTACCTGTTGTTGTAGATATATTATTATTTAGATAATTGTCTTTTTATTTATTTTTATATTTTTTCAGACATTATGAAGATGATTTTGAACCTGATGATGAAGAAATAATACAAGAGGATAGAAATGCAAATTTAACGGAGACATTAAAACAAAACTCTAACATTGTCAAAAAATCCCGTAAAAATGTCCTTAAAGCTGTTGATGATGACATTTATGATTTCTCACCGCAGAATTTAGGTTATTGATAAACAAGGAATTAATGATTCAGAACTCTAACATACCGGTACTCAAGAAATATCTTAAAATTGTCCTGTAGTCAATCCATGATGTTGTTAATGAGTTTACACACAATCCTATGTTACTAAAAGAATATAAACCTGAAAAAGGTACATTCACACGTTTGAAAAGAATTCCATCTTCAAGCCTTCAAGCCATGCTTAATTGAGTTAAACTAAATGATTTGCTGGTAGAGTGGTTATTTATGCTTTAAGACATTGTATAACATCAGCCTGTGTAAGCAGGCTCTAAGATCTTCAGCTGGAGTATATTTATTAATTAATTTTTATTTATATCACATGATGCGATAAACATAAGTCTGGGTTGTATTGTAATATTAATATTGAAGTGTAGAGTAAACCCTATGATTGTCACATGATATAAATATGATGGTAGAGTAAACCATGTGATTGCCACATGATATAATGGAAGAGGTAAACCATGTGATTGTCACATGATATAATGGTAGAGTAAACCATGTGATTGCCACATGATATAATGGTAGAGTAAACCATGTGATTGTCACATGATATAGTATGGTAAATCATATGATTTATAGTTTGAATCTCAGGTATTTGTATACTGTATTTAGTTGTAATTCTTCATCTTCATAATTCATTGATACTTCATGATTACAGTGTATCGTCATTTAAAGTGCAAAATAACTCTTTACGTAATTCTAAATTTAAAGTGTGGTGATTTACTGATTTCTATCAAACCTATATACTTTGCATGGTAGATATATGTAGAGAATATGGCAAAATAAATAGAAAAGACTTCAACATGAGCTCTAAATCATATTATACATAAATGTATTTAAGGATCCATGTTTGAAGACAAAGACGTTTTTTCAATTATTTTGATATTTTTTAACTGGAATTTAGAGATGTAATGACTATGAAGGTTAATTAATTGTTTTATTGTGATATGATTAATTACTAGTCAGGGATAAAATATTAATTTTGTATTTCATTCCGACACATTCACATGTAAGGTTCATATCATGTTCATTAATGTGCTTCCTTACCCACCCACCAATCCCTAGAAATCAGTCACTAGTGAAATAAAAAACAATTGAGTTTTCCAATGCACCATATAATGTTCTGTAATGTTTGTGGTAATTAGTTTTTACTGGATAAGGAATATGTTTTTTTCAGGTTTTTACAGAATTTTGTTGTTTTTGCACAAAAATGTTGAATTACATAATTCTGAATTGTTTACACAAACATGATGAGATATGTGTCATATGTCATACTGATCAAATCCCATTGGAACATTGTATAAAAATGAGCATTATATTTTTATTTAACTTAGAGTGCTGTTTTGTTGTGATATAATTTATTTTTCATATCAGATATAATGGACTTGTAAATATTTATATTTATTTATCAAATGTGTTAGAAATTACATATTAACTCCACACTGAGTCACAATTACACATTATACTTAAAACATAATGATAAAAGAATGGAGAGTTAATAAGTTTCTATTCAGTTTTCTGTTTCACTTACTACATTTATAGATATTGGTAAAATTTTAAACCAGCCACTCCCATGAAATTGTTAGTTTGATAATTTGAAAGTTTTTTATTTTCCAAGTATATTTTGACAATAAAATAGTCATGTGAGAGATAAATACCAATTTGTTTTTGTGGTTTTAGAAGCAGAATCTCATCAAGCATTTCAATTCATGTAAGCAGACCGAGTTTAATGTTTTGTTTTGCATTAAACCCATAGTTTCCCCTTTAGATATAATTGTCACTCTTTTAAATGCTTTAATATAACACTGCCAGGGGAGATAACTCTTGTATTTTTGAACAAGAACAGATGTTTATCCTTGTAAACATTCTGTAAATGTAAGTTTTAATTGAAACATAACTCAGTACTAGTATTTATTTATTTCATTTATAAAAGTTGACAGTTGTTACAAAATTATCTATGCTGTTTGTATTAATGTTCAATAGACAACACTTATTTTGTACAAGTATAAATCACAGACATAGATTTGTCACAAACTTACACCTCTGCTTTTATGTTATTTTAGATATTGGTCAATAGATTACAGGCGAGTAGAGCTGTTTCTGATTCGGTGCAAACATTCATTTTCAATCACTTTTTATGCCACTACATATAAGTATGTAATAGTGGGCATTGGATTTTATTTGTTAAATACATTTGTTTGGAACAATAATTCAGACTTATTTTTCCAAAAAGGAAGAGTATTTCATAATAGGAAAAAAAGTGTGAAATAATCCTCTTATGAATAGTTACATGATGCTGCACATAGGAAATGTATTAATGCCTCTGAAAGTTGCACATTAATTCTTTTGATTTTTATATGGTGTTCTAAACATACAGAAAAAAGTTATCCTGAATGTAACATTATGTGATAGACAAGTGTAGCCCATAAAAATGAATGCAGTTGTATTTTTTATTTCATGGTTTGATTCAGATTCAAATTATAGATTTGTTTTTGTTAAAATATAAGTGTTTTTTTTTCATTCACAGATATATTATTTTTTGGTTAAATCATGGCTCATTAAATTCACTGAAATTTGAGAAATGTGTTGAAGTGAGCAAATGTCTGAAACAAAGAAGTAAAATACATGAATTATACAAACTGTATCTCTTATTGTTGTTGTCTTTATCATATTTAAAATGTGTAAATACAAGGTTGATAAGTTTATAGGTCAACGACTTGTAACAGAAAAAATTGAAATTTTGAGATTCAGCTTTGTCTGAATTTCAGCTTAAATTTGGACAATGAATAAATTATCAATAATTTGTGTGATATTTGAAAAAAATTTTCTGCTGTATAGCATATTCTTGGTAATTCAGTAACAGGTGTAACAATGTATATAAATAAAAGTTTACATAAAATGTATAAAATACACATAGATTTCCATTTGAATAAATTGTAGTGGAATAATGATTTTTATGTCCCAGTCAAAATCAATTTGCTTATATAGATAGTAAGAATCAGTAAAGGTCATTGGTTGTCACATGGAACAGTGGTTTCTTTGCAAACCATGAACTGACATGCTTGATAAAATTAGTCAAAAACAATTTCAGTTGATTCAAAATAAACAAACCATCAATGAATAAATAGCATAAAACAACAATAAATGCAACTTGATTTATTTTTAAATGCATGGCGTTGTCATATATCAGTAAAACAAAAGACATGATCCAGCAAGCTGGTATACAAAACATGACATTGTATAACACAAATAGTAACATAACGTTAGACTTTATAATATAGATATTTACATAATAAACATACTAAATTTATAAAAAACTTCACTGTACACAGTAGATAACATAAAGACACACACATATACATGTGTATAGCAGCGAGATTCACCAAACTACCATATCATGTTCCCTTACATGTGCAAAACACTTGGGTAAAGAATTGCACAAGTTAATGTTTCAGCATAAAACAAAAATTATCCAGGAAATTACAATGTATATGTTTTCCAAATTGATCTGCATGTAAGAAGTTGAGATGTATATATTATGTGGTATATCAGTGAATCTTAACTCACAAGGTTTTGTTTCTGTATCATAATTACTCGCATCTTTTATTAGTCAAACAACATAATATTTTTAAAAAATTACAGTATTCTGGCAGAGCTTAACAATTATGTAATAAGCTGGGTGAGAAGTTGGGGCACAAAACATACCCAGTCAAGATTCTTTCACTTATATATAGCTAGTTTTGGGGTGTTGTAGGAAACCACAGTGCCTGGAGTAAACCATCAACATTCAGCAAGTGAACTGACAAACCTTCACACACTTGTATCTACTTTAGTGGGATTTAAACCTAGGCAGTAACAGGTGCTCTGATCCGCAAGTTTACACTTTAGATCACTTGGCCACCAAAGCCCCGATATGGAGTGAGGAAAAGTCTTGAGTTAAAAATAAACAATGGAATAATATAAGGCTTTGGATTTATTTGATTTTTAATTTATGGGCTCTGTGGCATTTTCCAATACATATATTAGTGCTATCTAATCTATGGTCATGAGGCATGATTAACTTTCGGATACTCAAGGATCTGTATGAGTGAGATACATACCTATGACATGACTGAAGTGTGATAGACCTGGTAAATAAATACATGTATACTTTACATACATACTCTTAAATGATTCATAAAGTTAACAAGTGAAAATATTCTGATATAAATATAAAATATAAAAACACAAATAATTGCATATACTTATATATAAATAAACCAACAAAATGATTTGTGTCTGTAATAAAGCAATGATTTAATGTATCACATTGGGTTTAATTGTAAATCTCATCATAACTTATTGATTACCGAAGTTTTCAGAGAAATCCAATTTTCTCACTGGGGTTATATAAAATATGAATAAAATGATACCTAAAACTGGCCTTTAAGAATAATTATCACATTAACATAACTAAGTACTGTGAATCACTCTACATGCTTTTCTTCATGAAAAAGAATCAAAAACAACTATTAAATCATCTTATTCTCATAATTTTTATAAAAAATATCACCGTGGAATTGAAAATTTCTGGTTTCTGAAAATCATGTATGAGATTGTCTACAATAACTGCAAAAGTTGAAACATCACAAAAATGAATAATTATACAGTATTTTTGGGGTGAGGCAAAAACAGGGGATTTAAATTAAATGTAAAATTTCTAAATACTGACAATTTTTGAAAGAAGAAACTACTAGCCTCTCTGTTTAATCTACCTTAAAAGGAATACAGCAATGGATTGTTTGAATGGATTGTCCTACATATTTTTATATCCAAAAATGAGCCATTTATTTCTTCTAATTGGTGCACCATGCAATTACTACTGGTCCCATATTTCTTTTCTACTCCTATGATGTTAAACTTGCCTCGGATGAAAACAGAGTTTGTACAATCAAAGAAAAAATGAATAATTGATAATTATTTACCAAGAAATATTAAATGTCATATATAAATGAGGAAGAGCATGAACATGGCCAGGTATGAATTATGATATTGCTAGGGGTGAAGAGTGGTTATAATCAGTGATCCTGGGAAGTGAATTATGAAATGGTTAACATGATGAAATAATTTCCTACACAAAGCAGTAATAAAATACATGATATAAAATAGATCAGCGTACGTCAATAACAATACACAACCATTACAGCGGTTATATCACAATCTTGGTTAATTTATCTGATTTGATTAGTTCTGGTTAAGTATAATCTGATTGGTTAACACATCATTACACTGCTATAATGAATTATTTTATTTGATAATGTTATTGGTAAATCTTTAAATTAAGATTGGACAACACAGTGTCATTTTTAATGTGATTGGTCAAAATTGCATCATCTCTACAATTCTATAGTAGTTATATAAATCATGGTTCACACAAAATAAACTCAATTCAAAAATTCGGGTAATTTTCTAAGACTTGTAAATTTAAAAACAAGAGGCCCAATAGGGCCTGTATCGCTCACCTGGCACACCCTTATTCTGTTCTTTGCTTTCTCTTTTTAAATATATCCAATCAGTAAAATGTAAACAAACTCACTAGCAATATCATTATTTTCTATTATTTCAAGCACTATTTATCATAAATTTCCTTTCAATTGGCCATGTACTTTGAGAAGATTTAGACCTTTTTTGCATGTTACATAATTATTGCAAAAATTAAAAATTTTACAGAAAAACCCATAACATAAGTTTTATCCCCCAACATCTAGTTTCTATGTTATAAATTTCAACAAAATCAGTACATAAATAAACCCATAATGGCCATTTTTTGATTTTTGCTATTTATAGTAATGGCAGCCATCTTGGATTTTCGACAGACATGTCGGAAACAATTTTGAATCTATACCACACAAGGACCTTCCCCACTCAATATCATTTCAATTGACCATGTACTTTCAGAGAAGAAGATTTTCAAAGATTTCGGCTAAAAATAGAACTTATTTGCATATTACGTAATTATTGCACAAACGAAAAATCGTATGGAAAAAACCGTTATACAATGTATATGTTTTATCCCCCATCTAGTTTCTATGTTTCAAATTTCAACAAAATCGGTACATAAATAAACCCATAAAGGCCATTTTTAGTTTTTTGCTATTTATAGTAACGGCAGCCATCTTGGATTTTCGACAGACATGTCGGATAAAATTTTGAATCTATAGCACCCAAGGACCTTTCCCACTCAATATCATTTCAATTGACCATGTACTTTCAGAGAAAAAGATTTTCAAAGATTTCGGCTAAAAATAGACCTTATTTGGATATTACATAATTATTGCACAAACGAAAAATTGTACGGAAAACAGTTTATAGATGTTTAATCCCCCAACATCTATTTTCTATGTTTCAAATTTCAACAAAATCGGTACATAAATAAACCCAAAATGGCCATTTTTAGATTGCTATTTATAGTAATGGTAGCCATCTTGGATTTCTGACGGAATTGTCGGATAAAATTTTGAATCTATAGCACCCAAGAACCTTCCACACTCAATATTATTTCAATTGGCCATGTACTTTCAGAGAAGAAGATTTTCAAAGCTAAAAATAGAACTTATTTGCATATTACGTAATTATTGGAAAAACTAAAAATCATACAGAGAAACCCATTATATATGTTTTATCCCCTGACATCTATTTTCTACGTATTAAATTTCAACAAAATCGGTATATAAATGAACCTGTAATGGCCATTAATCAGTTTTTGCTATTTATAGTAATGTCAGCCATCCTGGATTTAGGACGGACATGTCGGATAAAATTTTTAATCTTTAGCAACTAAGGACCTTCCATACCAAATTTCATTTGAATTGGCCTATTGGTTTCAGAGAAGAAGATTAAAGTTTACAGATGCATGGACGCATGCATGCACACTTTACCATTCCATAAGCTCACCCTGGCTTTGCCAGGTGAGCTAAAAATTAGTAGTTTTCAAAGATAATTAGCAATTTAAGTCTTCTTCTGCAGCTGTGACCTTGACCTTTCAACATATGACCTTGTATAATATGTCAAAATGATCATTGTCCCAATACCTACAATACTCTAATATACATGCCTATACAAAAAGTTAGTAGTTTTCAAAGATAATTAGCAATTTAAGTCTTCTTTTGCAACCGTGACCTTGACCTTTCAACATATGACCTTGTACCATATACAAAATGATTGCAATGTCAATACCTACAATATTCTGATATACATGCCTATACAAAAAGTTAATAGTTTTCAAGATAATTAGCAATTTAAGTCTTCTTTTGCAGCTGTGACATTGACCTTTCAACATATGACCTTAAACCATATATCAAAATGATCGCCATGTCAATACCTTCAATATTCTACTATACATGTCTATACAAAAAGGTAATAGTTTTCAAGATCATTAGCAGTTTAAGTCTTCTTTTGTAGCTGTGACCTTGACCTTTCAACATATGACCTTGAACCATATATCAAAATGATCATCATGTCAATACCTACAATATTGTAACATACATGCCTATACAAAAAGTTAGTAGTTTTCAAGATAATTAGCAATTTAAGTCTTCTTTTGTAGCTGTGACCTTGATCTTTCAACATATGACCTTGTATTATATGTCAAAATGATAATTGTCCCAATACCTACAATACTCTCATATACATGCCTATACAAAAAGTAAATAGTTTTCAAAGATAATTAGCAATTTAAGTCTTCTTTTGCAGCTGTGACCTTGACCTTTTAACATATGACCTTGAACCATATATCAAAATGATCGTTGTTGCAATACCTACAATATTCTACAAACATGCTTATACAAAAAGTTAATAGTTTTCAAGATAATTAGCAATTCAAGGCGTATTTTGCAGCTGTGACCTTGACCTTTAAACATATGACCTAGAACCATGTATCAAAATGATTGCCATCTCAATACCTACAATATTCTAATATACATGCCTATACAAAAAGTTAATAGTTTTCAAGATAATTAGCAATTTAAGTCTTCTTTTGCAACCGTGACCTTGACCTTTCAACATATGACCTTGTACCATATACAAAATGATTGCCATGTCAATACCTTCAATATTCTACTATACATGTCTATACAAAAAGGTAATAGTTTTCAAGATCATTAGCAGTTTAAGTCTTCTTTTGTAGCTGTGACCTTGACCTTTCAATATATGACCTTGAACCATATATCAAAATGATCATCATGTCAATACCTACAATATTGTAACATACATGCCTATACAAAAAGTTAGTAGTATTCAAGATAATTAGCAATTTAAGTCTTCTTTTGCAGCTTTGACCTTGACCTTTCAACATATGACCTTGTATTATATGTCAAAATGATAATTGTCCCAATACCTACAATACTCTAATATCAGACCTGCCAACCCCATTAGAAGTCTATCAGTAAAGTCAGTAAATTTTTCAGTAAGAATGGGCCATTTTTGGATTTTTTTCCGTAAGATTTTTTTACTCAATAACTGCTGCTAACTGCTACGTTTCTGGAGGTATTGGTGCTTTGATGAAGACGGTTGTTCATCTTGATCAGCTGTTAAATCCCCCTTATGTTTGCGGTTCATTATAATCAAGTTGAACTGTCACAACATGTGATTCTATTACCTCCCAATAGACGCTTAAATTTCGACTGCACTTGAAATCATTACTTACATACGCAGTTAAGATGTTACATACACTTAGATGCTTGCTTAGTTTCAATGTTTAAATAGATCAATTTCAAACGTTTTGATGACAAGTGTAAAAACTTAGTAGAAAATGGATAGGACATGAACCAAAATCCGGATTTTACTTCAAATCGTAAGATTTTAAACCTATCCGTAAAATGGGTAAAAAATCAGTAAGAATTACGGAAAAATCGTAAGGGTTGGCAGGTCTGTAATATACATGCCTATACAAAAAGTAAATAGTTTTCAAAGATAATTAGCAATTTAAGTCTTGTTTTGCAGCTGTGACCTTGACCTTTTAACATATGACCTAGAACCATGTATCAAAATGATTGCCATCTCAATACCTACAATATTCTAATATACATGCCTATACAAAAAGTTAATAGTTTTCAAGATAATTAGCAATTTAAGTCTTCTTTTGCAGCTGTGACCTTGACCTTTGAACATATGAACTTGAACCATATATCAAAATGATCGTTGTTGCAATACCTGCAATATTCTAATATACATGTCTCTAAAAAAAGGTAATAGTTTTCAAGATAATTAGCAATTTAAGTCTTCTTTTGCAACCGTGACCTTGACCTTTCAACATATGACCTTATACCATATACAAAATGATTGCCATGTCAATACCTACAATATTCTAATATACATGCCTATACAAAAAGTTAATAGTTTTCAAGATAATTAGCAATTTAAGTCTTCTTTTGCAGCTGTGACATTGACCTTTTAACATATGACCTTAAACCATATATCAAAATGATCGCCATGTTAATACCTTCAATATTCTTCTATACATGTCTCTACAAAAAGGTAATAGTTTTCAAGATCATTAGCAGTTTAAGTCTTCTTTTGTAGCTGTGACCTTGACCTTTCAACATATGACCTTGAACCATATATCAAAATGATCATCATGTCAATACCTACAATATTTTAACATACATGCCTATACAAAAAAGTTAGTAGTTTTCAAGATCATTAGCAATTTAAGTCTTCTTTTGTAGCTGTGACCTTGACCTTTCAACATATGACCTTAAACCATATATCAAAATGATCGCCATGTCAATACCTTCCATATTCTACTATACATGTCTATACAAAAAGGTAATAGTTTTCAAGATCATTAGCAATTTAAGTCTTGTTTTGCAGCTGTGACCTTGACCTTTCAACATATGACCTTGTATTATATGTCAAAATGATAATTGTCCCAATACCTACAATACTCTAATATACATGCCTATACTAAAAGTAAATAGTTTTCAAAGATAATTAGCAATTTAAGTCTTGTTTTGCAGCTGTGAACTTGACCTTTCAACATATGACCTTGAACCATATATCAAAATGATCGTTGTTGCAATACCTACAATATTTTAACAAACATGCTTATACAAAAAGTTAATAGTTTTCAAGATAATTAGCAATTCAAGGCGTATTTTGCAGCTGTGACCTTGACCTTTGAACATATGACCTTGAACCATATATCAAAAAGATCGTTGTTGCAATACCTGCAATATTCTAATATACATGCCTATACAAAAAGTTAATAGTTTTCGAGATATACTGACAAATACATAATTTTAAGCAATTTCCCCACTCAGTACCTTACCATTTCCCCATTTTGAGCCCCATGGCTATTATTTGTGCAAATCTGAAACAACATGACCTAAGGATGTTATAAATGAAATAACTAAGGTATACCTCTAGTAGATTCAGAGGAGAAGATTTTTAAAGTTTTTTCACTATTTCCCCCCTTATGGGGCCCCAAGGGGACATAACTCTTTCATTTGCGCAAATCTGAAAGGGCTTCACCCAGGCATAATGGTTACCAAGTTTCATTAAATTTGGCCCAGTGGTTTTGGAGAAGAAGATTAAAATGTAAAGTTTACGGACGCACAGACGCACGTACACACGCACATACACACGCCGCATCATACCATAGGCTCACACTGGCTAAAGCCAGGTGAGCTAAAAATAGAATTACTGTTTGATATCTTATCAAAAGTAACAATTTCTACAAGTTTTTGGGTCTGCCTGTATGGTACCTTATTTCTACAAGTTTTTGGGTCTGCCTGTATGGTACCTTATTTCTATAAGTTTTTGGGTCTGTCTGTATGGTACCTTATTTCTATAAGTTTTTGGGTCTGTCTGTATGGTACCTCATCTCTATAAGTTTTTGGGTCTGCCTGTATGGTACTTTGTTTCTATAAGTTTTTGGGTCTGCCTGTATGGTACCTCATCTCTATAAGTTTTTGGGTCTGCCTGTATGGTACCTTATTTCTATAAGTCTTTTGGTCTGCCTGTATGGTACCTTATTTCTATAAGTCTTTGGGTCTGCCTGTATGGTACTTAATTTCTATAAGTTTTTGGGTCCATCTGTAAGGTACCTCATCTCTATAAGTCTTTGGGTCTGTCTGTAAGGTACCTTATTGGCTGATTTCTTTATTGTATGGTACCTTATTTGGGTCTGCCTGTATGGTACCTTATTTCTATAAGTTTTTGGGTCTGCCTCTATGGTACCTCATCTCTATAAGTCTTTGGGTCTGTCTGTAAGGTACCTTATTGGCTGATTTCTTTATTCTTATTTAATGCTCTTTTTGTCCTTCAATAAAGCATTACATTGTTTTTGTAATAGATGGAAAGCTGGTACACATGTGATTTTTAACTCTTAAACTATTTAAAGAAAAATTGAAAATTAATGACAGCATCCTTTACTATTGTTTGTGAAAAGTTCCAAAAATTTTAAAGAAGTATTTAGTCTGTATAAACCACGATATTTACTACATGTTTAATCCTTAGTTAAGAACCATAGTAGATTCTTACAGGACAATACGATCATATTATTTTTGGCAATATTTCATTTTTGATTACAATCTTTCTTTCTATCTGAATTCAAATAAAGTAATATACTTTATTTATGATTCTAGTACTGTACTTTAAGCATTGGGTATCTTAAAAACAGTTTTTGTTCTTAATAACTAAAATCTACACTTTTTGTTGTGAGTTACCTCCCTTTAGCATGTAATATTCATAAAGGGAGGTAAATAATAACCTTTAAGAGTATTTTAATATGGTATATAATTCTGACTAGTTTCACAGTTTGGAATATCATGTCAAATCTTTTTCTGAATGAAGCATTTAAATCTAAGTTATTTTGTTAAATAATTTACAACCTTTGATGATTCACAAAGTAATAGTATTGGTATTTTTAGTTGCACTTATTAAATGAAACAGATTTAAGATACATAATTATCACCAGTTTAAAATAACAACCTTAAGAGCATTATGCATATGTAGTCAAAATATCAAAATATTCATATTTATCAATAAAGATACTTCAAATTTCAGCAAATTTATCAATCCAGTCTTAATTGAACCACCATTATTCTAATTTCATGATATTTTTATTTCATCTCAATTAAAGACTTGAGGTTATTTAATTATTTTTCATTGTTTCACATTTTACATTAATATTCTTTGTTTTCATATATTGTAAAAAAGTTAAGTATCTTCATTTTATGTTATTTCTAAGGGTTTATTTGTAATTCTAAAACTCTTTGTTGTGATTGGTTCTTTGGTTCCCATGATACTTTTGTTACCAATCAGACATAAAACTTCCAATTTTGCTATTGTTACTTGATGTCACATGCTAGCTTTGAACCAATCAGAAACAGGAAGACAATCATAATTTGGAATGGATTTCAGCAATATGTCTAATTAAACAGTCGTCATGACTTCCTGGATTCTTTCTTTTGTCTTGTATTAACTTTACCAGCACGTTCTTCAGCACGCCTAAAATATAAAATGATTTTTGAAACTGTACCAAGGATACTCAAACTAGAAATTCATTTGTATTAAAGATGTGTATCAGTGTTGCAAGCAAAAGTAATTAAAATATATAAACAGCACCAAAATTCTTACAAAGTAAACCAAAGTAAGATGACAAACTGATCTTTGTCTGTAGGTCTGAAAGTTTTGTCTGAAGCTTTCTCTTTAGGTCTGACAGTTTGTTTACCTGATGATTTGTCTGTAGGTCTGACAGTTTGTCTACGTGATGGTTTGTCTGTAAGTTTAAGGTCTGTCAATATTTTTTACAGTTTGTCAGTATGTCTGATGTTTTTCTGTTTTTATATATTACAATATACCTAGTTAGGTCCTCGATATCCACTAGTTTGGAGTCTTGTTCCATATGTAGTTCATCTCTGTCCATTAAAAATTTAACTAAATCCTCATTCAAATCTGAAAGTTATAATAAACAATGTTTTATTGATGTTACTTATATAGTGTAATATAATGTTACTTAGGATATTGATTACTGTATGTTTTGTTTTTAAGGCTAAGGGATTCACTCGCTTTCCATATGATACTCAATTATTTTTGTGTAAAAACATTATTCCAACTAGATTTGGAATCCCAAATTCCAAACAATTAAAAATAGATCACATGGTATGTGGTATAGATCACATGGTATGTGGTATAGATCACATGGTATGTGTTATAGATCACATGATATGTGGTATGGATCACATGGTTTGTGGTATAGATCACATGGTATGTTATAGATCACAAGGTATGTGGTATAGATCACATAGTATGTTATAGATCACATGATATGTGGTATAGATCACATGATATGTGGTATAGATTACATGGTATGTGTTATAGATCACATGGTATGTGTTATAGATCACATAGTATGTTATTGATCACATGATATGTGTTATAGATCACATGGTATGTGTTATAGATCACATGGTATGTGTTATAGATCACATAGTATGTTATAGATCACATGATATGTGGTATAGATCACATGGTATGTGTTATAGATCACATGATATGTGGTATAGATCACATGGTATGTGGTTTTAATCACATGATATATTATATACATTTTGTCATACAGACATTTTGATCAGACAGGTACAAAATTTAAATCATATTACCAGTAAATAAAACAGTCTTTTTTAAATGAGGATAAGGAGATGTTTTAGTTACAGTTTGATGTAAGAGTCCTTTTTTGTAAAATCATGGTCAGGGCCCGGTTGTTCAAAGATTCATTAGATTAACCAAATGGTAAGTGAAAATTCAAAATCTTATTAGAATAAAATACATATGTTATCTATTTTAAATATATCTGTTTGATAAAAACAAATATATGCATTTAATGTACAAGATTTATTTTTTATAATCAACTCATTAAGCTAATGGAGCTTTAAAAAGCTTGGCCTATAAAATTTCAATAAAATCATTAGGTGTTATTTGGCCCTAACTTTAAACCCCAGTTTAGAAGACATTAAACAGATAATTATAATGATAATTCGTCCACACTTACTTTCTATTTGTGAATGTAGATCATTGACTACAACTTGTAACTGAGCTATATTCATCTCATACAGTATCTTCTTATTAAATCTTTGACCTTTTTCTAAATCATTTAAGTAAGGTATTCCAACCTGGAAATAAATATCATGTTATAATTACTGCTGTATTAACAGGTGCTTGTAACTTCTACAGAACAATGATAAACTCTTTCAAAACACTTTCAGTTTGAAGGTTTTGGACATATTTCACTTTTATCAAAAATATCAATTCTGATATGTTGGCACTAAGGAAACTAGACCTTTGACAAAACATATGACACCTTTTTTTTTTTTTTACTAGGATTTTCCTGAGCGGAACTCACAACCTAGGTAGCCAGAGCCAAATCTAGCCACTTAGCAACCACTTATACAAAAAGTCATAGTACTCTGGTGTTGTCTTTTTTATTTAAACCACATTTACAAGTTAGCATCCTCAGTAGGTAGCCTGATAATGATGACTTGAACTATACTTCTAAATGTTATCATTTTGTCCTTTGTTCTTCAATAAACATTTACAATCAGGAGTTAAATAACTCTTCTTGTTTGCTGTTGTTGTGTTCTCCATTGTGCTGGCTGTTCTGTATCATGTTTGTGCTGGCTGTCCTGTTTTATGTTTGTGCTGACTGTCCTGTATTATGTTTGTGATGGCTGTAACCAAGTACACATTTTTCAGATTTTGTTTTTTATTTCAATGTGATATAAAAATGATGAAGTATGTTACTTATTATGACTCCTTTGTAATAAAATTATAATAGAAAATTGAAAGCACTAGGATTGGTTGAACCTACAAACATCAATTTTGGAATCAGTTAACTAATCATTAGATTTTCACCAATGCATACTGCCTATGTGAAATGCTTATAAGAATTAACAAATACCTTTCTTTAAAACTGCATTAAGTTACTCCATTATTAAAAAATGTATTTTTTTATCAATATTAACTAGTTGTTATTACGATCATATGGTTAATTTTCTTATGTTCACTTATTAGCCCATAATAAATGGAAATCCTAAAAGCTTGGGACAACTTGATAAAATGTTATTTATCAGCTTGGAGCATGTGCAAAAGTTCTACATGTATGTGAACAATGGCATCAACATAAAGAAAGCATGTTTGGAAAGAACAAGGGCCAACTAGGAAAAACTGACTCTAACGATTTGAATGGGCCAGGCTCTGATAAAACTTGCTGTAAATATAACTGTATTTTGGCTTAGATACACATGACAAATGGTCGCATTCCTCTTGAACACATGCTCTTTTGCTATGTTTGTTGATGTTGCCTTGTTTTGAAAAAGAATTGTGTGATCAATGTTAGAAATAAGATCTTTGGTAGATCAAACTAGCAGTAGGTTTCCCCGTGAATTTCAATGTAAGTAAAGGTTTTATCAAGGAAAGTACATGTATTACTTTTTTAAAGAGAGGCATAATTAAGAAAAAATGCGCCGTTTATATTTCATGCATAGGAAAACTTAATGCAGCTTTAATTCCTTGTATAATAATAAAGTATAAACATACCACATCTACTAAAGGTGATTTTTTCTTTAAATTTTTTTCTACTTCTAACTGCATATGTGCCATCGTACTAGCCTAAAAATAAACACAATAGTTAGATACCCAAACCTAAACAATTAAAATTCAAAGCAGACCTGTTATATTTTGTATTTATTCTTAAAATAATCAGTTGGTTTAGTTTTTCATGACTTAAAATCTTCTATATAAAACAAGAATTCTATGGAATTAAATGTCTCGCCTGGTTAGTTTTTGACTTTAATCAACTTTCACATTTTGACATGCCCCCGCCTACACCGCTGTCGCTGCCGACACTGGAAAAGTAACACCTATGTCTTGCCCTATGGCGATTCTAGGCTCAACACAAATTAGAAATTTTCTACTCCACTCCTGTATATCTTATTGTCCAATCAAAAAAATGGTTATAATGATTTAACACAAACTTTTCTAGTGTAGTCATCAGTCAGATGTGTTTTACTGTAATACAATACTGTACCATTATAGATCCCAGGAAAACTAATAACATTACACAGATTGTATTACAAAGTTGGAAATAATATCAAAAACAGTAAAAAATTATCCAAAGTGTCACATTCACTTATAACAAAGATTTATTTTAGATGAGGACCGTGCAGGATTTCTAACTCCAGTCATAATTCTATGCTTGTCTAACTTTAACTAATACATTTACTTATATAAACTAATTTTGAAAATAAAACTAGAACATTCTGAACATAAAACCTTGAAGGAGATTAGAAATTGATTTTTTAACTGGGGTGTTATTTTATAATGATTTCCCTTGAGGACTGAGTTACAAAATCAAAGTACTGATGGCGCTGTAATGGCTGACTTGATGGGGCTGTAATGGTTGATGTGTAAATTTTATCAAACCTGTGTAGTATTAAATCACATAATAATGACAGAAATATTGATCTATATAATAGTTATACTTCTGATCATTAAGATCAGACATTTTGACTTTATTTAAAATGAATGTGATGCACAATTAATTTTATTTATACTAAAACATAACCAGTTTAATCTATGTAATGGCAAAAATCTGTACTCTAATGTGCTGGCTGAAGGCATTAATTTAACAGTAAAGCTCATGTTAACTGAGGTACAGAACTGGCTGAAGGTGTTATTGAATAGTGAAGTACTTGTTAAATGAGGTATAAAACTGGCTAAAGGTGTTAGAGTTCTTCATTACAATATTACCCGAGCTAGAGCTCTTCATTACAACATTACCTCAGCCAGAACTCTTCATTACAACTTATACCTAATCTAGAGCTCTTCATTACAATATTACCTGAGCTAGAGCTCATTACAACATTACCTGAGCCAAAACTCTTCATTACAACATTACCTAATCTAGCTCTCCTCATTAAAATATTACCTGAGCTAGAGCTCTTCATTACAATATTACCTGAGCCAGAGCTCTTCATTACAACATTACCTGATCTACAGCTCTTCATTACAACATTACCTGATCTAGAGCTCTTTATTACATTACCTGATCTAGAGCTCTTTATTACAACATTACCTGAGCTAGAGTTCTTCATTACAATATTACCTGAGCCAGAGCTCTTCATTACAATATTACCTGATCTAGAGCTCTTTATTACAACATTACCTGAGCTAAAGCTCTTTATTACAACATTACCTGAGCTAGAGTTCTTCATTACAATATTACCTGAGCCAGAGCTCTTCATTACAACATTACCTGATCTAGAGCTCTTTATTACAACATTACCTGATCTAGAGCTCTTCATTACAACATTACCTGAGCTAAAGCTCTTTATTACAACATTACCTTAGCTAGAGTTCTTCATTACAATATTACCTGAGCCAGAGCTCTTCATTACAACATTACCAAATCTAGAGCTCTGCATTACAACATTACCTGAGCTAGAGCTCTTCATTACAATATTACCTGAGCCAGAGCTCTTCATTACAATATTACCTGAGCTAGAGCTCTTCATGACAATATTACCTGAGCTAGAGCTATTTTAGCTTCTCGCTGTAATCTGGCCTGTTGTTTGAAGAAGTCGCCATCATCTTGTTTCTGTATTGTGTCATCAGTTAGCAGTACACTGTTACCATTCTTCACATCACTCTTACTGACAGTATTCTTATTTACATCACTTTGTGTGTCTTTAGCTGCTGCTAGTGTCTGAGGAAAAAAATTATAATAGTATACTGCCTGTATATATATATATATATATATATATATATATATATATATATATATATATATATATATATTGTTTGTGTGTGTGTGTGTCGGGGGGGGGGGGGGGGGCGGGGTGAGTGGGTGGTGCTACTGTTACTGTTTTTCACATCACCTTACTCTTACTGACCTAATTTACATTGGTCTAAAGCCTCTGCTAATGGCTAGCCATCATTAGAAATCAAGCAATGTGTACCAATGTACAGTTTGTACACATGTGAAGTTTGTGTAACCATGTAGTATGTAACCATGTTAAGTCTGTGTCCCAATGTAGCTTGTACACATGTGAAGTTTGTGTACCCATGTAGTTTGTGCACATGTGAAGTTTGTGTACCAATGTAGTTTGTACACATGTAAAGTTTGTGTACCCATGTAGTTTGTACACATGTAAAGTTTGTGTACCCATGCAGTTTGTACCATGTTAAGTTTGTGTATCCATGTAATTTGTACACATTTTAAGTTTGTGTACCTATGTAATTTGTACACATTTTAAGTTTGTGTACCTATGTAATTTGTACACATTTTAAGTTTGTGTACCTATGTAATTTGTACACATTTTAAGTTTGTGTACCTATGTAATTTGTACACATTTTAAGTTTGTGTACCTATGTTATTTGTACACATTTTAAGTTTGTGTACCTATGTAATTTCTACACATATTAAGTTTGTGCACCTATGTTATCTGTACACATTATAAGTTTGTGTACCTATGTAATTTGTACACATTTTAAGTTTGTGTACCTATGTAATTTGTACACATTTTAAGTTTGTGTATCTATGTAGTTTGTATACTTGTTAAGTTTGTGTAGCCATGTAATTTGTACACTTGTGAAGTTTTTGTACCTGTGTAGTTTTTACTACAGAAATGCAGTTTTTGTAAAGATGTACAATTTGTGTACCACACTTTGTGTAACCATGTATATATATATGTGTGTGTGTGTGTGTGTGTGTGTGTGTGTGTGTGTGTGTGTGCAGCTTGCAGACATATGTTCAGTTTGTGTATACATGTACAGTTTGTGTAATTTGTGCAGTGTTTACATATATGCAGTTTATGTACAAATGTACAATTAGTGTAACCTTGAAGTCTATAAATTAATATATTTTTGTGCAGCTTGCAGACATATGTGCAGGTTGTGTACATTTATGTCAGCTACTCATACCTTATATTCATCTTTTAATTCCAGTTCATTTGATATTTTATCTTGTGTTAAATTCTGTTCTTCACTGGGAGATTCATTCATAAAACAGATCTGTAGATTCATCCCAGTTTGTAACCTGGATGATAAGTTGGGTTTTTTATTGTAAGAAGTTCGTTCACTACCATAATAATCTTCTTCAACTCCAGTACCCATCGCCAATTTACGTCTGATTTCCTCACGGTCATTGCGTTGAGCCTACAATAGGAAAACAAAAAATAATTAATTTACATTATTAATCAACAATAAAAGACAAATCATGATATCTTAAAAAATAAAAAAATAAAAAATAAATAAATAAATTAATTAATTAAATAAAATTAATAAAGAAACAATAAAACCAAATCAAATTAAAAAATAATTTATGTAATTATGATTCATCTGAATGGTAGTAGTGGTGGTGGTGGTGGTGTGTGTGTGTGTATGTGTGTGTATGTGGGAGGGGGGGGATAAGTCCTGAAAGTAAGGTCACCAAATTTACACAATGGAAGAACATTGAGTCCTGAAAAAGAGGTAGTTAATGATGATAAGCATTATTTACTTGTTTAACTGTTAATAAAAAAACCTCTGGTATAAAATGAATATTTACAGAATTCAATTATCTAAATAAAACAAACATACCAGTCCTTGTCCATATCATAATCAAAAAAAAACAAAGTAAAAACTTTGCAAACTGGCAAAATATGTTATACACATGAATTTTCATCAAGGAAGTGATGCCGGGTGCTCTGGAAGGGTAAGCACCTCCTGTCTAGCTAGCTACACCCGTCACGTGCAAGTCAATTATGAGAATGAAAGGAACAAAGAACTATGGTAAGTCAAATATATCCAATATAAGTTGGGATATAGTGACTACATACTTATCAACAATATTGTGATGACGGCCATAAAACTTTTTAAGGGCCCTGATTAGCCTAGGCTTGCAATATCCTTGTGTCAACAATTTAATTGTAAGTAATTTGCTTCGTTGCAGAAAGTCCCCATAGTGGGAACAAGCTCTACCATAACGTATTAACCGTGAAACATATACACCATACGCAGGAGAAGCAGGGATATTACTGCAAAGAAACGGAAAGTTGACAATAGAAAAATTAAAGTCATCACGTTTGTCGTATAGTTTCAAATGTAACCTTTCGTGGGTGTCATAATTGAGGTATAAGTCCAAATATGGAGCAGAACATGGAGAATCTGTCGTGTCTTTTATTTCAAGCTCACTTGGATAGATGACATTCTCCAAATAAGTACATTAAAATTAATTATCAAATTAAGATAGAAAAACTTAACTAAATTAATTACAGTAAAATTAATTATTAATTAAAGATAGGAAATGTAAAAAGGAAACCTTTAATTATCAAAGTTATCATTGCTTCAGTAATGTAGACATTAAATCTGTCTAAAGAGGAAAAAAATAAATATTTATTATGTACTTAGTGGAGACATTTATCTAAACATGTAAATATTTTATACGTAATGTTCTGTTTTAGGTGGGTGGACATCTACAAGATGAAGAAAAATAATTTGAGGTTAAAATGCAGAAACTTCACAACAAATATTTCTGGCAAAAAAATCAAATCTATGTAACCTTTTCAACCCTACAAAATATCTAAAATGTATTCATGTTTTAAATGGTTGTTTGTCTGCAAGTACAGAAACTAAACAAAATCCTAACTTCTGTATTTTTTCAGCTGATTTAGATTTATTTAACCATGATAACCTTATTTGGCAATGTTACAATATCCTGTGTTTTAAGTGAGCAGATGTCTGCAAATGTAGAAATATAAAAGCAACAAATACTTTATCTAGCCAAATTACCGCTAATGTTCAGAGTTTAAAACAAAATGTGATCAATAATGTAAAATCAGAAACCTATGTTATGTTTACTGATCCATTCACTTCCTTATTTAGTGGTACTGTTACAGCAATTATTTCAAGTCCAAGTTTCCTCACTGTAGGAACGGCATCATATGTCAAAGCTACTTTCATTTTTGTATTGACATCAGAAGTCAGAGCTACTTTCATTTTTGTATTTACATCAGAAGTCAAAGCTACTTTCATTTTTGTATTGACATCAGAAGTCAGAGCTACTTTCATTTTTGTATTTACATCAGAAGTCAAAGCTACTTTCATTTTTGTATTGACATCAGACGTCAGAGCTACTTTCATTTTTGTATTAACATCAGAAGTCAAAGCTACTTCATTTTTGTATTGACTCAGAAGTCAGAGCAACTTTCATTTTTGTATTTACGTCAAAAGTCAAAGCTACTTTCATTTTTGTATTGACATCACAAGTCAAAGCAACTTTCATTTTTTGTATTGACATCAAAAGTCAAAGCAACTTTCATTTTTTGTATTGACATCAAAAGTCAAAGCTACTTTCATTTTGTATTGACATCAGAAGTCAGAGCTACTTTCATTTTTGTAATTACATCAAAAGTCAAAGCTACTTTCATTTTTGTATTGACATCACAAGTCAAAGCAACTTTCATTTTTTGTATTGACATCAAAAGTCAAGCTACTTTCATTTTTGTATTGACATCACAAGTCAGAGCAACTTTCATTTTTGTATTGACATCAAAGTCAAAGCTACTTTCATTTTTGTATGACATCACAAGTCAGAGCAACTTTCATTTTGTATTGACATCACAAGTCAGAGCAACTTTCATTTTTGTATTGACATTAAAAGTCAAAGCTACTTTTATTTTTGTATTTACATCAGAAGTCAAAGCTACTTTCATTTTTTTGTAATGACATCAGAAGTCAAAGCTACATTCGTTTTTGTATTGACATCAAAAGTCAAAGCTACTTTTATTTTTGTAATGACAACACAATTCAAAGCTTACTTTCATTTTTGTATTGACATCAAAAGTCAAAGCTACTGTCTGATTCACGTCTGCCATAGCACTAGTTTTTCAAGGTTTTAGAAGAGATATCAAAAATTTTGTAGAAGGCCACATACCATTATGATGTATGCATTTTGTCGTAATTAACTGACACCAAACTAAATGCCATCTTAACTGGAGTATAAAATGCGGAGCTTTTTAAAATCCTCATGGGGATTTCATATGGGAAAACACACAAATACTCATTTCAGAAATACATCGCTGAAAAATCATGCGGGTTAAGAAAATAGAATTGTGCATGACCGACTTTCCCATTTTCACTGGCCAGGTAATATCGTCTGCAACTTGACAGCAAAAGGAATATATATACTGTAGGTCTAACAACAGCCATCTTACCTACAGCTGAATGAGCTATTCCAGAATTTTCTACCCTAACCTGCATGATTATTACAGCGATGTATTTCTGGAATGAGTGTTTGTGTGTTTTCCCATATTAAATCCCCGTAAGGATTTTAAAAAGATCTGCATTTTACCTTTTCGGAATGCCTGATCATTATCATAGATTTTTGTTTACACAATAAAGTTTATTATTATTAGTAGTAGTAGTATTGTTGTTGTTGTTGCTGCTGCTGTTGTTGTTGTTGTTGTTGTTGTTGTTGCTGCTGTTGTTGTTGATGCTGCTGTTATTATTACTACTATTATTATTATCATTATTATTATTATTTTTTATTAAGCATAATAAGTAAAATAATGTAGTAAAAATGAAATACTAACAAAAATAAGATTTACAGAATAATACATCTTTACTAAATACATGATACATCTTAATGAGAGACAATAAGTCAATAATTGATTGTCTTAGACTGTAAACTGTCTGAGTTTTTACTGATATATTACTTCTATATTGGCTAACAACAGTCTGCAGGAGTTAAGAGGAAACAGCACAGTCAACGTAACAATTTGTCACATACAATATATATATATATATATATATATATATATATATATATATATATATATATATATATATATATATATATATATATATATATAGTCTGTACAATAATGGGTTATTTTTTTGTTTAAAACAAAAATATAAAATATAAAACAGGGAACCAGTCATGGACATGATGTAATACTTAATCTACAATATTGATTGTTATTTGTAGACATGTAAAATGTGAAACCAAGATTAAACAAACTGGGATTAAATATAAAACTCCCTCTGGTTATCTGACTTTTCTCATTGCTGCAGGTTCATTTCTTAATGGTGTTATGTAACCAGTTTATAAATAACACAGGAAGTAAAAACAGATTCCCATGTCACAGAGTTTTATTTTATTTAAATTTAATGGCCTCCTTTAGTTGCTGAGCTAATGGTCTCAAGCAATGAGGTACAGCTAACTCACGCTCCATAAGATCCTTAGTACTAGAACAAACTTTGTCAGCTGCTAAAGATTGGTGGCATTCTCTAGGTATTCTCTATCTCAAAACAAACAATCAAAGATTAGAATGGAGAAATGGTGTTAAATGGTATTTAATGCCACAGTCATATGGAGAAATAGTGTTTAATGCCAGTCATATGGAGATATGACCTTTAATGCCACAATCATAGGGAGATATGACCTTAAATGCCAGTCATATGGAGAAATAGTGTTTAATGCCACAGTCATATGGAGATATGACCTTTAATGCCACAATCATAGGGAGATATGACCTTAAATGCCAGTCATATGGAGATAAGACCTTTAAATGCCACAGTCATATAAAGAAATGGTGTTTAATGTCACAGTCATATGGAGAAATGGTATTTAATGTCACAGTCATATGGAGAAATGGTATTTAATGTCACAGTCAAACAGAGAAATATTGTTTCATGCCACAGTTAAATGGAAAAATAGTGATGAATGCCACAGTAAAATGGAAAAATAGTGTTTAATGCAACAGCCATATGATGAAATGGTGTTTAATGCCACAGTCATATGGAGATATGACCTTTAATGCCACAATCATAGGGAGATATGAACTTAAATGCCAGTCATATGGAGATATGACCTTTAATGCCACAATCATATGGAGATAAGACCTTTAAATACCACAGTCATATGAAATAATGGTGTTTAATGCCACAGTTATATGGAGAATTGGTGTTTAATGCCGCAGTCAAATGGAAAAAATGTTGAGGAATGCCACAGTCAAATGGAAAAAATGTTGAGGAATGCCACAGTCAAATGGAAAAATAGTGTTTAATGGAACAGCCATATGGAGAAAGTGCTTAATGCCACAGTCCAATGGAGAAATGGTGTTTAATGCCAGTCAAATGGAGAAATGGTGTTTTAAATGCCACAGTCAAACAGAGATATGGTGTTTAATGCCACAGTCAAATGGAGAAGTAGTGTTTAATGCCAAAGTCAAACAGAGATATGGTGTTTAAAGTCACAGTCAAATGGAGAAATTGTGTTTAAAGTCACAGTCAAATGGAGAAATTGTGTTTAAAGTCACAGTCAAATGGAGAAATTGTGTTTAATGCCACAGTCAAGATTTATACTGAAATGGTCAGATCAGGGATTGTGAAGGAAATCAAAGTGTCTTGAGAATTTTATAGCTATTGAGGATCATAAAAAATCAAAATAAATTAATCTCCTGATAATCTAATAACATGATTTATCTACTACTAAGATTTATACATAAGTAATGTCAACAATCTTTCCTTATATTTTTAAACTTTATTTTCTTAAAAAAAAAAATTCAAATAATTTTATAATTTTAGTCTTCAAGATTTAAAGAAATCTTAGATTGTTAATTTGTAGACAATGCCATCACCTTGCAGCTTTATTTAAGAGCATCACAAATGTGAAAACATGTTTGTAGTACTTTAAATAATGTATGCTACAATTAAATCTAGGAAATTCTTACTTAAGCAATAACATTGGGTTCTTAACTGTACCTTATAAAATAAATGTTTATGAATGACTTATTATATATAAAAGAATATTTTATATTATATATATGAGCTCTGATACTTTACCTGGTTCTTTAACCCTAAAAAGTTAGCTGATTCCAGGAAAAAAGGCTGATAAAATCATGAAAAAAACTTACCTAAATAGAACATATGATGAAATATCCTTCATATTATCATTACAGAAAATTACTAAATAATTACCAATATCTGTAATTAGTTTGATAAGAGAAAAAACTACAAAAAATCAAGAAAAAAATCTTACCCAAACAGAACACATGTTAAAATATCCCCATATCATCCTTACTATATAGAAACACGGTTATCAATTAATAGATACAGGTCTGTGTTGATGAGAAATTTCCTGATTTTATGGGATTATCTTACTTCCAATTACACTTAATTAGATCTGAAAATTAAACTGTTCTACAACATTTCCTCCTGATAACTGTCACATCCCAACACTAAATTCCAATTTATCTTCGATACAATATTGTTTAGCATGGCCCACTTAAAAATATGGATCTACTTAGCTGGCCTACAAGGATTGTCACAACATCAACTGTTAACAAGGCCTACTTTAAAATACGGATCAATATTATGTAAAGTTTTTTGTAATGGCATGGCTGACTTCAAAATATGGATTGATACAGCAGATTTATTATGCCTTGGCCTACTTCAAAATATGGAATGATATGCCAAGTTTTTATACTGCCATGGCATACTTCAAAATATGGATTAATAAAGCAAGTATTGACATTGCCTGCTTTCAAATCAGATTTACTTTGAAAAGTAGCAAGCAATTAAACATCCCAGACTTCTAACTTGGCCTTCTTCAAATTATGGATTTGTCTGAAGTTAAGTTGATTGTTGATCAAATGCCAATGTCAAATAATTTCACCAACAATGAGGCAGTCAGTTTTGGATGATACTGTGGAGAAGACCATTGAGCCCAAAGAAAATCACCAACCTTTGGTAAGCAAACTAATAAACTTCTTATACTAGTAACTGTCTGATAAGGATTCAAACCTAGGCAATGAGGAGCAGTATGACTTATAAATAGACCACTTAGAAATGAGGGGGGCTTTGGTGGCTGAGTGGTCTAAAGTGCACGCTTATGGATCACAGTACCTCTCACCGCCTGGGTTCATATCCCACTCAGGACAGACTCTAGTGTGAGAAAGTTTGTCAGTTCGCTTGCCAAAGGTCAGTGGTTTTCTCTGGGTACTATGGTTTCCTCCACCATCCCAGAACTGACCGCCTCGACATAAGAAAAAGAATCTTGATGGGGCGTAAAACACCATTACTCCACTCCACTAAGAAATGGTGTTAGAAAAAGAATGTTCTGTAAATAATGGTTGTGATATTGGATTGGGACTCTGTATTGAAGAATGAATTAGTAATTTATTATTATTTAATGTACACCTACACTAAAGGTACAAGTTTTCCCTTTTTTAATAAAAATTTCTCCTGCTTTTCATATTTTTTTTTTCTTTTTTAACATTTCGAATACTGGTATGTTATATTATACACTAATTTTTACTGCATATTTAAGAACACAATCTATTTTTTAATTCATCTTACAATACAAAAAAGTAACCATGTCAGTTCTACAGTTGATTAAAGTAAATTTACTACCATTTTATAAAAGATAATGGCTAATATATGACCTTGTGCAGGTGTATTGTAATTTTTTATATACATGTACATCAGAGTTTTTACAGAAGTGTTCATTGAACTTTAAGGAGAACAAACAATGATGTGAGATATCTGGATCAGTGTGATATGTAAGATATCTGGATGAGTATGATGTGAGATATCTAGATGAGTATGAAGTGAGATATCTGGATGAGTGTGATTGAGATATCTGGATGAGTATGATGTGAGATATGATGAGTATGATGTGAGATATCTGGATCAGTATGATGGGAGATATCTGGATCAGTGTGATGCGATATATCTGGATCAATGTGATGTGAGATATCTGAATCAGTATGATGGCAGATATCTGGATCAGTATGATGTGAGATATCTGGATCAGTATGATGTGAGATATCTGGATCAGTGTGATGTGAGATATCTGGATCAGTATGATGTGAGACACCTGAATCAGTAAATCCATTACTTTGTGATTTTATTTGAAGTTGTCTTTATATGTAAATAATGCCATCATCGGCTTATAGATACATTTACTAATTCTAATTATGCTAAAAAATATCTTATCATTAACTTTACATTATGTTTTTTAACTGACTAAATTATTATTATTATTATAATTATTATTATTTCTGGTCGATTAAACAAATATTTCAAAAATTATTATAAAGAAATCTTTTTTTCCAATATATGAATTTGAATAAAGCAACATAGACACAAAAAAACTTTTAATTTATTGAGTAAAAATTAAACAGTGGAGAATAATAAGTAAACATAGCTATAATGACATCAGGAAATAAAAACCTGAAAAAACTAATTTGTGTAGCATAAAAACCTGAAACAACTAATTTGTGTAGCATAAAAACCTGAAACAACTAATTTGTGTAGCATTAACAGTTTCCATTATCTTCAGCCAAAGTGGATGTTTTTATCTTCTCATTCAGCATTCCTATACATGATTTTATCTAATCAAAATCTCTCTTTTTACCACAATAAAACACAACTAAATGACCTAGATTCTAGTATGACCTGATTTATATTTCAATCTTTGCAGTAAATGAACCACAATAACAGATAAAGCTGACATTATCCATAGATCTACAGAGAACAATTAATTGTTACAGTATTTAACCATAAATCCATCAGTTTTATAACAAAACATTTTATGTATTTGGAGATAAACTCTGTAAAATCAATATCTAAAACAAATTAAAAAATTTTAAATTCTCTTTAGAATAACTGATGACTGTCTCACATGATAGGTAGATGTAAAGATATGAGTATCATGTAAGACATGTGAGTTGTCTCCCTTGGTATGTACAGAAGGCACCGTAACAAAGCTGATTTTCTTCTATAACATATTCTTTATGGCTCTGTAAGGAGCAATAACTGATACAAACTACAAAATTTAGCTGAAGCTGATTTTGTTTTAAATAATAATAAACAGAATACTTGTGTGGGTTTGTATCTTATTGTGTAACTGTGTAAGGCATGTCTGACTTCACTTTACACTGCTGCAGACTAGATACGTGTCAGGATAATGGATTAGCAAGGCTGCTGTAACCTTTGTAATTTATTTTCAGTGACCTAACACCTAAAATTGGCCCTAAGACTGGCACTGTGTGATGATTTAACAACAGCACACTACAATCTAATTACTTAATGCCAGTCATGAACATATAGAATAGAAGCTAAAGTGACACAAGCACCATAAAGAGGCTACCAAAAAAGAAAATGTTAAAAAAAAATGTTTTTGAATGAAATTCGAAGAATTAATATCCATAACACATTGAATTTTATATGCATTGGAATTGATTTTTTTTTTAGATTTCCGAATATTTCAACAATTACAATTCCAATGTAAGTTGTATGTAGTATATATACTGGCCCTAAGCTGTCATGATGTTTTAGGTGGAAAATAGTCATTAAGAGATATAAAATAGAGTTTCTGATAACAATTATAGTAAATCACTTACACTCAATAATTTAAGCAGAAAAAAATCATTATCTTAATTGTGTTTAAATTATAAAGTAATCATTAAATGGACTTCCTTGGCAGCTAGTACTAAGTAAGTTATTTAGTTGCAAAGTAGTAATTATTCTCAATAAGCAAACATTACCAGCAACTTGTGTGCTTGTATGAGAATAAAAAGTCCATCATCTTTGATTATGTAAAATGAATCAAACAGCAGAACAATGCCTAAATTAAATGTTAAAAGTAAAATTTTGGATAAAATTTGACAGGAAAATATTCAACCTTGGTGGATAATTATCTTATACAGTCATTTTTAGGACTATTATTCTGTAGCAGTCAGGGTAGCTCAGTTTGTAGTGCACTTGCATATAGTGTGGCAGGTCCCGGGTCTGATCCCCAGTCTGACTCTGCATTTTTTCTCCTTGTTACAGTTTGGTGGCAAGTGTGGCCTCGTAAGTGGTGCACTGTCAAATGTGGCCATATAATGTCCATATCCAAGAGAATTTAGAGAAAGATTTCCCATAGGACTATGAGAAACTCAAGAATAACAAGGAGAACTGTAGCGGTCTGGGTAGCTCAGTTGGTAGAGCACTCGCCTATAGTGTGGGAGGTCCTGGGTTCAAACCCCAGTCCAACCCTGCATTTTTCTCTTTCATGTTACAATCCTGACTACCATTCAGAAAGGAAAAAAAAAGTTTTCACTTCACAGAGACTACAAAAATCTTAAAACCACTTCACTGAAAAGTCTTCACAAAACTGAAAGTCGCTTCACTGCAGAGTCTAAACAAAACTGAAAGCCACTTTATTGCGGAGTCTAAACAAAACTGAAAGCCACTTCATTGCAAAGTCTACACAAAACTAAAAGTCACTTCACTGCAGAGACTACACAAAACTGAAAGCCACTTTATTGCGGAGTCTAAACAAAACTGAGAGCCACTTCATTGCAAAGTCTAAACAAAACTGAAAGCCACTTCATTGCAAAATCTACACAAAACTAAAAGCCACTTCACTGCAGAGACTACACAAAACTGAAAGCCACTTTATTGCGGAGTCTAAACAAAACTGAAAGCCACTTCATTGCAAAGTCTAAACAAAACTGAAAGCCACTTCATTGCAAAGTCTACACAAAACTAAAAGTCACTTCACTGCAGAGACTACACAAAACTGAAAGCCACTTAAACAAGAGGCCCAATAGGGCCTGTATTGCTCACCTGGCACACCCTTATTTTGTTCTTTGCTTTTTTTTTTAAAATATATCCAATCAGTAAAATGTAAACAAACTCACTAGCAATATCCTTATTTTCTATTATTTCAAGCACTTTTTATCATAAATTCCCTTTCAATTGGCCATGTACTTTCAGAAGATTTAGGCTGAAATAGACCTTTTTTGCATGTTACATAATTATTGCAAAAATGAAAAATTGTACAGAAAAACCAAAATATAACATATGTTTTATCCCCAACATCTAGTTTCTATGTTTTAAATTTCAACAAAATCAGTACATAAATAAACCCATAATGGCCATTTTTAGATTTTTGCTATTTATAGTAATTGCAGCCATCTTGGATTTCCGACAGACATGTCGGATACAATTTTGAATCTATACCACACAGGGACCTTTCACACTCAATATCATTTTAATTTGCCATTTACTTTCAGAGAAGAAGATTTTCAAAGCTAAAAATAGACCTTATTTGCATATTACGTAATTATTGCAAAAACTAAAAATTGTACAGAGAAACCCGTTATATATGTTTAAGCTCCCGACATCTTTTTTCTATGTTTCAAATTTCAACAAAATCGGTACATAAATGAACCTGTAATGACCATTTATAGGTTTTTGCTATTTATAGTAATGGCAGCCATCTTGGATTTAGGACGGACATGTTGGATACAATTTTTAATCTATAGCAACTAAAGACCTTTCATACCAAATTTCATTTGAATTGGCCTATTGGTTTCAAAGAAGAAGATTAAAGTTTACGGACGCATGCAAGCACGCACGCTTTACCATTCCATAAGCTCACCCTGGCTTTGCCAGAAAACTACACAAAACTGAAAGCCACTTCACAGAGTCTACAAAACTGAAAGCCACTTCACAGTCTACACAAAACTGAAAACCACTTCACTGCAGAGTCTACACAAAACTGAAAGCCACTTCAATTAAAAAACTACACAAAACTGAAAGCCACTTCACTGCAGAGTCTACACAAAACTGAAAGCCACTTCAATTAAAAAACTACACAAAACTGAAAGCCACTTCACTGCAGAGTCTACACAAAACTGAAAGCCACTTTACTGCAGAGTCTACACAAAACTGAAAGCCACTTCACTGCAGAGTCTACACAAAAGTGAAAGTCACACAATTTAAACAAGAGGCCCATGGGCCTTAACGCTCACCTGAGGACATGGCCAACCAGAGGATATATCCAAAATCATTTGCAAAAATACATAAAATATTCTAATATACATTCCTACAAAAAAGTTAATAGTTTTCAAGATAATTAACAATTTGAGTCTTTTTATGCATCTATGACCTTGACCTTTAAACGTAAGACCTTGAATCTTATATCAGAATAATCACCATATCAATTCCTACAATATTCTAATATACATGCCATACAAAAAGTTAATAGTTTCCAAGATAATAAACAATTTCAGTCTTTTCTGCACCTATGACCTTGACCTTTGAATGTATGACCTTGAGCCATATATCAAAATGTTCGTCATGTCAATACCTACAATATTCTATAATACATGCCTATACAAAAAGTTTATAGTTTTCAAGCTAACGCAGAATTTTAGTCTTTTTTTAGCAAAAAAATAACATTTAAGGGGCAACAACTCCTACATGCATTATCATACAGTTACGAAATTTTGTACCTTTTTACATTTTGTCCTGCTAAACATTTTAACAATGTTTTAATATTATATATCTCTTATAATTTGGAAGAAAAAAGCCTAAAACTGCACAAATTACAAACTAGGTCATGACCTTGAACTTTGACCTTGACCCCATTTTGAAGGATATTTCAAGAAAAAGTCAAAACTGAAAACCCCATGTCAATATCTATTCATATAGTCAAGTTATAATAATTTGAAGCCATTTTACGAAATTTTCAAAATTAAACACAAAAACGCGTAACCTAATTTTTTACCAAATTTCACGAAATGAACAATTTATAAGCTTAAGACCCCAGAGAAGCCAAATATCACATCAGATTTTTTCTCCCATCATCGCTTTCGGAGAAGAAGATTTTTTAAGTTTTTCGGAACCATGGGTCACCTTGACCTAGTTTTGGGAGCCATGACAACGTCACGAACAAATCTGAATTGCACTGGCCCATATATGCATCTGACCAAGTTTCATTGAAATCTACCTCATAGTTTTAGAAAAGAAGTTGAAAATGTAAAAGTTTACGCCGCGGACGACGACGACGCCGCCGCCGCCGACGACGACGACGACAACGCCGCCGACGACGACGACGACAGACAAATTTTGATCAGAAAAGCTCACTTGAGCCTTTGGCTCAGGTGAGCTAAAAACTACACAAAACTGAAAGCCACTTCACTGCAGAGTCTACACAAAACTGAAAGCCACTTCACTGCAGAGTCTACACAAAACTGAAATCCACACCATTTAAAAAACTACATAAAACTGAAAGCCACTTCACTGCAGAGTCTACACAAAACTGAAAGCCACTTCACAGAGTCTACAAAACTGAAAGCCACTTCACTGCAGAGTCTACACAAAACTGAAAGCCACTTCACAGAGTCTACAAAACTGAAAGCCACTTCACTGCAGAGTCTACACAAAACTGAAAGCCACTTCACTGCAGAGTCTACACAAAACTGAAAGCCACTTCACTGCAGAGTCTACACAAAACTGAAAGCCACTTCACTGCAGAGTCTACACAAAATCGAAAGCCACTTCACTGCAGAGTCTACAAAAAACACTATTTATATCTGGTTACAAAACTGTTATTAGACTAACTGCAAAACTGAAAACCATTTTACCAAAATCAATTCCTGGCAGAGAGTCATGTTATATATTCTGTTTCCGACCTATCCCACTTAAACCCAAAAGATAAAATGTAATTACATTTCTACGACAAAACAAAATCCCCTAAGATACAATATCTACATAAAATTATTCTTTCATTCTTAAATATAATTATAATAGATTTCATCTATCAACATTCCTTTGAATAATAATGCTGCAGAAATCACAAATCAATATTCTGAGTCACAAAGACTCTTGAATCAGTCCATCATGACAGAACACATGTATCATTATATTTTAATAACACACAATTTACTTCTATTATGTCTGATTTTAAGGGATGGAAAATAATTTTTTCAGTTTCGCTGTAAGTACATACAGTGTCATAAGTAGTGTTCACTGTGAGTGACTGGGCTACATACAGTGTCATTAGTAGTCGTCACTGTGAGTGACTGGGCTACATACAGTGTCATTCATAGTGTTCACTGTGAGTGACTGGGCTACATACAGTGTCATTAGTAGTGTTCACAGTGAGTGACTGGGCTACATACAGTGTCATTCATAGTGTTCACTGTGAGTGACTGGGCTACATACAGTGTCATTAGTAGTCGTCACTGTGAGTGACTGGGCTACATACAGTGTCATTCATAGTGTTCACTGTGAGTGACTGGGCTACATACAGTGTCATTAGTAGTGTTCATGGTGAGTGACTGGGCTACATACAGTGTCATTGGTAGTGTTCAATGTGAGTGACTGGGCTACATACAGTGTCATTAGTAGTGTTCATTGTGAGTGACTGGGCTTCATACAGTGTCATTGATAGTGTTCACTGTGAGTGACTGGGCTACATACATTTTCATTAGTAGTGTTCATGGTGAGTGACTGGGCTACATACAGTGTCATTAGTAGTGTTCACTTTGAGTGACTGGGCTACATACAGTGTCATTAGTAGTGTTCATTGTGAGTGACTGGGCTACATACAGTGTCATTGGTAGTGTTCACTGTGAGTGACTGGGCTACATACAGTGTCATTAGTAGTGTTCAGTGTGAGTGACTGGGCTACATACAGTGTCATTGGTAGTGTTCAGTGTGAGTGATTGGGCTACATACAGTGTCATTAGTAATGTTCACTGTGAGTGACTGGGCTACATACAGTGTCATTAGTAGTGTTCACTGTGAGTGACTGGGCTACATACAGTGTCATTAGTAGTCGTCACTGTGAGTGACTGGGCTACATACAGAGTCATTGGTAGTGTTCATTGACTGGGCTACATACAGTGTCATTAGTAGTGTTCATTGTGAGTGACTGGGGTTCATACAGTGTCATTAGTAGTCGTCACTGTGAGTGACTGGGCTACATACAGTGTCATTGATAGTGTTCACTGTGAGTGACTGGGCTACATACAGTGTCATTAGTAGTGTTCATGGTGAGTGACTGGGCTACATACAGTGTCATTAGTAGTGTTCACAGTGAGTGACTGGGCTACATACAGTGTCATTAGTAGTGTTCACTGTGAGTGACTGGGCTACATACAGTGTCATTAGTAGTGTTCACGGTGAGTGACTGGGCTACATACAGTGTCATTAGTAGTGTTCATGGTGAGTGACTGGGCTACATACAGTGTCATTAGTAGTGTTCACTTTGAGTGACTGGGCTACATACAGTGTCATTAGTAGTGTTCATTGTGAGTGACTGGGCTACATACAATGTCATTGGTAGTCGTCACTGTGAGTGACTGGGCTACATACAGTGTCATTCATAGTGTTCATTGTGAGTGACTGGGCTACACACAGTGTCATTAGTAGTGTTCACTGTGAGTAACTGGGCTTCATACAGTGTCATTAGTAGTGTTCAGTGTGAGTGACTAGGCTACATACAGTGTCATTAGTAGTGTTCACAGTGATTGACTGGGCTACATACAGTGTCATTAGTAGTGTTCACTGTGAGTGACTGGGCTACATACAGTGTCATTAGTAGTGTTCACAGTGATTGACTGGGCTACATACAGTGTCATTAGTAGTGTTCACTGTGAGTGACTGGGCTACATACAGTGTCATTGATAGTGTTCACTGTGAGTGACTGGGGTACATACAGTGTCATTAGTAGTGTTCATTGTGAGTGACTGGGCTACATACAGTGTCATTAGTAGTGTTCACTGTGAGTGACTGGGCTTTGCCAATGTTTTATGTTTTTCTTTACCTGGTGATAAAAATTGTTACTCGTTAAATTTTTTTTTTCAAACTTCACCTGTAATTATTTACTAATTAGACATACTGAAGACAGTGATAGATCAGCAAGTAAATAAACAAAGTCACAACTAAATCAGATCTATGACTTGAATTGTACACAATAAACAAAATCACAAATAAATCAGATCTATGACTTGAATTGTACACAATAAACAAAGTCACAACTAAATCAGATCTATGACTTGAATTGTACACAATAAACAAAGTCACAACTAAATCAGATCTATGACTTGAATTGTACACAATAAACAAAGTCACAACTTAATCAGATCTATGACTTGAATTGTACACAATAAACAAAGTCACAACTAAATCAGATCTATGACTTGAATTGTACACAATAAACAAAGTCACAACTAAATCAGATCTATGACTTGAATTGTACACAATAAACAAAGTCACAACTAAATCAGATCTATGACTTGAATTGTACACAATAAACAAAGTCACAACTAAATCAGATCTATGACTTGAATTGTACACAATAAACAAAGTCACAACTTAATCAGATCTATGACTTGAATTGTACACAATAAACAAAGTCACAACTTAATCAGATCTATGACTTGAATTGTACACAATAAACAAAGTCACAACTAAATCAGATCTATGACTTAAATTGTACACAATAAACAAAGTCACAACTAAATCAGATCTATGACTTGAATTGTACACAATAAACAAAGTCACAACTTAATCAGATCTATGACTTGAATTGTACACAATAAACAAAGTCACAACTAAATCAGATCTATGACTTGAATTGTACACAATAAACAAAGTCACAACTAAATCAGATCTATGACTTGAATTGTACACAATAAACAAAGTCACAACTAAATCAGATCTATGACTTGAATTGTACACAATAAACAAAGTCACAACTAAATCAGATCTATGACTTGAATTGTACACAATAAACAAAGTCACAACTTAATCAGATCTATGACTTGAATTGTACACAATAAACAAAGTCACAACTTAATCAGATCTATGACTTGAATTGTACACAATAAACAAAGTCACAACTTAATCAGATCTATGACTTGAATTGTACACAATAAACAAAGTCACAACTTAATCAGATCTATGACTTGAATTGTACACAATAAACAAAGTCACAACTAAATCAGATCTATGACTTGAATTGTACACAATAAACAAAGTCACAACTAAATCAGATCTATGACTTGAATTGTACACAATAAACAAAGTCACAACTAAATCAGATCTATGACTTGAATTGTACACAATAAACAAAGTCACAACTAAATCAGATCTATGACTTGAATTGTACACAATAAACAAAGTCACAACTAAATCAGATCTATGACTTGAATTGTACACAATAAACAAAGTCACAACTAAATCAGATCTATGACTTGAATTGTACACAAGAAGGTGATTGTTGTCTTAAGAGTTGATTTCTTAGGTAATAGGTGATAATGCAATAACAACTCAAATTATTCACTTTAAGCCAAAGGGAGAGAGTCGAAGCTGATGTTTTATCAAGTATAGGAATAAAAGGCACAGTTATAAGCAATACAAACAAATATAACAAAATACACTCTAAGTTCATGTCATTATTGGGGAGTGATAAATTATTAAATGAGGCCTAAAATATCTTAAGTCAATGACTTTTGAAGGTGATTACTTTGTATGCACACCATGAACAAACCCAGACTTGAATTTATTGCAACTCAATCAAAAAAATATATTTAAATTGTCAGCTTTCAGGTTTTCAATGAGAGATAATAATAATAATAATAATAATAATAATAATAATAATAATAATAAAATCCTCCAATAAAAGAATTTTCTACACTATTTATTCCATGTACAACTATCTAAATTTTGAAATTTTCCCAAATTATGATTCCAATAGCTACAATACAGTGTGGCAACAACATCGATGTTTTGTGACATTTGTATTATAGCTGAGAGCAAAATACTAAAAGATAAAAGACAAAATATGAAACCAGAAAAATTTATGTTTTATTTGATTACCGTTTGAACTTTCTGAAAAATATAGAGACATTAAGAATGCATGACAAACAGACCTGTAAAACTTACTAAAATAACATACACTACTTTTTTAAACATGCTTACTTCCTTGGTGGCTCAGTGTAAGTGTCTGCCTTGAGGGTGGGAGAGTTGCACCCAGGCTGGTTCATACATACAAATGTCAATTTTGAGATGCTGATTCCTTTATGCTCAGCATTAAGGTAACAGAGTATTGACTGGCTTACCCAATGCCAGTTTAATGTGACAGGGCAGTGGTATGCGCGTCTGTAGCATATTGACTCCGTGAGCCATAACAAAAACAGAAAGATGTCACAAGTGTGCACTAATACAAAAAAAGACTGATTATACACACTCACATCTCATGTATGTCTCACATAGAACTTGTTCTTTGATTAATTTTTGAAATTTATTTAAAAACTAAGGTTTGTTCCATCATGCAAAGCATTCCTTAGCTGGATTTGGATTCATATAATTTTGCAACTTTAGATTCAGTTATTTTCAACTGTTTGGTTTATGTTTTATATCTATCAAACTTTTCAGCCCCTGGTGTCACTGATGAGGAATGATTTTACGAAATGTGCACATATGGCACATCCAAAATTTAAAAAGGTATTAGTGTTATATATCAATCCTTAGAGTTTAATATCCTTGCTCTCATCAGCTACTGATGTGAGGTTAAACGAACATTAAAATAACAAAATTTTAAAACAGTCTCACTCAAATATATATAGTTTTTCAGTTAAGTACTCTCAAACATTATGATCTCATTCTCCCTGAAGTATATAAACTGTCAAGTGTATGTGAGAATCACAGCCTTTTAAATCAGTTGTACTCTCAAACATTATAAGTCTCAGTTGCCTCAAGTACATATGAACTTTCAATTGATAAAAATAAATCTGAACAAAACAGTATTGATCAAGGGGAGATTACTCTACCAGTTTCATTTATGCGCCTTGTAAGTGGAATGTAACTTGTCATGTTTCTCTCACTTCCTAGGTTTGAAGCTCGTCAAAAGATCCTTACAGCCAGAGTGCAAATTTTGTTACTTTACTTGCCTCATTGTTGGTCATCTCTGGGGACTTCAGTTCCCAGAACTGACTGTCTTCATAAAAATTAATGAACTGATTCAGCTTGAAACACTTATACTCTCTTCAATGTCACTCATGTTTAGACCCAGTAAAATATAGACAAAAAAATGTTCATAGTTTAATCTAACTTATATAACTATCTATGATTTGTACTCTCAGCAATTCTCAAACATTTATCAAATTATTGGTCAAGGGGAGATAACTGTAACATTATACCATGTAAAAAAAAGCTTCAAACTAACAGTTAGACATCAATGAAAAAAAAAAATCAAATTGGAATTTTTTGTAAATATTAACACATAATTTGTACTAAATTTATATACTTGGGACTTAATCACTTACATAATGTTCTAGATTTCTAAGTTTTAAGGTAAGGAAATTCAACTGAAGTTCAAATTCAAAGTTGCATTTGTAATAAAAGAGTTCTTTATTAATCTCAACTTTATGTTGTCCATCTTTTTCTCCTCATAAAAGGTATAAAGTGGCTTTGACACAATCAAAAACAGAACTATTAAATATGCAAAACATGATGTACAGCTTTAAAAACAAGAGGCCCATGGGCCTTAACACTCACCTGAGGAAATGTCCAAAAACTTGCAAAGAACTTAATTATAAAAACTTTACAAAATTTTTTAAGTTTGGAAATCCGGCAATAATTAATCAGAAATATCTAGTAACATTTCATTTATAAATAGCTTATATGCATGATTTAAATAGTACAATGAATAATTTCCAAAGAATGATTTTGATCTTTGAACATATTAACTTGAACCTTATATCAAAATGGTCGTAATATCAATACCTACATTATTCAAATATATACATGCTTGTAAATAAAGTTAATGGTTTTCAAGATAATTTACAATTTCAGTCTTCTTCTACAGCTATGATCTTGACCTTTGAACATATGACCTTGAACAATATATCACAATTATCATCATATCAATACTAACAATATTCCAACATACATGCCTATACAAAAAGATAATACTTTTCAAGATATTAACAATTTCAGTACATTTACGCAGCTATGACCTTGACCTCTGAACATATGACCTTGAACCATATACCAAAATGATTGTCATATCAATACCTACAATATTCTAATATACATGCCTATACAAAAAGATAATAGTTTTCAAGATAATGAACAATTTCAGTACACTTATGCAGCTATGACCTTCACCTTAGAACATATGACCTTGAACCATATATCAAAATGATCAACATATCAATACTAACAATATTCTAATATACATGCCTATACAAAAAGTTTTTCACAATTTTCACAATTCACAATTTCAGTACACGTTAACAGCTATGACCTTCACCTTTCAACATATGACCTTGAACCATATATCAAAATGATTGTCATATCAATACCTACAATATTCTAATATACATGCCTATACAAAAAGCTTATAGTTTTCAAGCTAATGCACAATTTTAGTATTTATAAGCAAATAATAAAATATCAGGGGCAACAACTCCTACATTGATTATCATATAGTTACGGAACTTGGTACCTTTTTAAATTTTGTCATGAGGAACATTTTAACAATGTTTTGAATTCATATATCTCTTAATATTTGCAAGACAATTGCCTAAAACTGCATAAATCACAAATTAGGTCATGACCTTGATTTGTGACCTTGACCCTATTTTAAAGGTCATTTAAAAAAAAAAGTCAAAACTGAAAACCCCATGTCATTATCTGTTCAAAAAGTCAAGTTATAACAATTTGAAGCCATTTTACGAAATTTTTAAAATTAAACGCAAAAATGTGTTACCCATTTTTCAACCAAATTTCACGAAATGAACAAACTATAGGCTTAAGACCCTAGAGAAGCCAAATATCACATGAGATTTTTTTCTCCCATCATCGGTTTCAGAGAAGATTTTTTAAGACTTTTGGACACCTAGGTTACCTTGACCTAGTTTTGGTAGCCATGGCAACGCCATAAACAAATCTTAATTGCACCGGCCCATATATGCTTCTGACCAAGTATTGTTGAAATCTGTCCAGCAGTTTTGGAGGAGAAGTCGAAAATAGGTGTTATCAACGCATACACACATGCACACGACACGCACCCAAGCACATACACACGCCGCACCATGCCATAAGCTCACATGAACTTTCGGTCAGGTGAGCATAAAATTCAAACTCGACATCAACAAACAAGACTTTTGAACACAGGGACAAGTATCATAGTACACATGTTTTTTTTATGTTTTTTATTTTTTGACCAACGAAAAGATTTATTTATTGAACCAACCATCACTTTAAACATACCTGTCACCTATATGATATATGAAGAACAAAGCTTGTAAGGAGGAAATCCTTCAAAGGAAGATAACCCAGACAAGATACCAGAGTCTAATGTACATGCTACAGGGTAATTTACAAAAAAAAAAAAAAAAAACTTCTAATAACGGTAATTATTAAAATTTAATAACACAGCTATTTTAAACTAATACTTGAAATGATTTCCTCAATGCAAAACTGCATATACTATACCTATAGGGGTCAAAATTAAACATGGACATCATCTGAATAAAAAATAAATTATATTTAATCAATTAGGTGCTGCACGGAAATGTTAACAATGATTCAATTTTCACACTATGGCATATTATTAGTTATTTTTATCCAATTTCATTGTCTCAGGACCAAGTAACAAAAAGGTCAGTACACATGGGTGTCCAGATATTTTGAAACACTGAAATAAAAAACAATGTTAATATTTAAAAAATAAATATATTACCGTAGTTACATTAGAATTAACTGTCAGTTTTCTTGTTATGTGTGGCATGACATCTACATCATTTAGTTCTAAGTCAAAAATGTCATAATCTCTGTCAGAAAAATCCAAGTTCAGTGGTTCAACATCAACGTCAAATCCCTCTCTGATTGGTCTAGACATTATCTTGTAGCTTAATCAAACATTTTATCCATAATCTGGGGTCATATTGAACCATAATAAACCTGATGATTGCATGTAGATATTCATAGTAAAAGATCGTAAATCCCACAAGATCTGTGATTCCAAATTCTATGTAATTGTCCACAAAATAAGTGTCATAGATTTGGCTGTTTTGTTAGCTTCATCAAGATACAAACACTTTTGATATGATGAGACATACAAAAAACTCTGGTTGTTTTCAGTTATCCTGTACTGGACACTTGATGATGATGTATGCTACATGCATGCACTCTTGTCGTTTTAAATTACCCTGCATTAAACAAATAATTGATCATTTTTCATGGAAATAGGAAAAGAACTAAGATATATAGTGGAATGATATATTGAATCAATATTGATTTTGTTTCCGGTAAAAACCATTTGTTACATAAAATATTGGCTCTGATGAGAAAAGCACAATAAGGAGTATGATTGAAATAAAGATAGCATGCTTAACATGTTAATGATTGGTATTGTTATAGAGCTGTCTTGATTATTGGAAATTAATATTTAAACAACTAGTGTCGGCGTTAGAGGTGGATATTTTTATATTAGTGATAACTGTGATTTTGGTATCATAAAATGTGACAAATAAATAAAAAAATAAAAAAAATAAATAAAAATAAAAAATAAATAAATAAATAAATAAATAAATAAATAAATAAATATCTACATCCTTGCTCAAGCCTCAAATTTTTAAAGCTTTTTAAAACAGACAAAAAAAAATTTACACTTGCAAGTGGACAAAACATGTCTGAAGAATAAATATGCAAAAACAACTTTAGCATAATGAGTTCTTGAATTTTCATCCATTATAGTAATTTAAGAGATCTAATAAGGCACAAATGAGTATTTCCTAAAGAAAAAAGTTTCTAAATTAAATAAAATACCTCTTCGCAGTAACAAAAATATGAAGTTCCTCTGTACTAGCAAGTTCATCTGATCTATCTACATAGTGCAGTGATCAATAAGTGTTCATAGATCAGCTTAATCCTACTCCAGAGGATAAATTTAAATGAAGTTAACCAAATTCTACAGCATACACAAAGAACATTTAATTTCCATTATAGAGTATTAACATCCATCAGTAATAATGTAAATTCCCATGGTGTACCTTGAATAAATCTTATATTGCAAAAACTTCATTCCATTACCAGTATAAAGTCAACTCTGTTGACAAAGCTGTTAGGAATTCTCATGTACTGGAAGTATCAGGTTTATAACACAACCACATGTCAAACTGTTTAATGACAACTGTTTAGTCTGATTATATCAACATGGACAGAACAGAAATTATTTTAATGTCCCATTTAAATATATTATTTATAATTATACATTACTGAATAAATAGTTAAAGATTTAAGTCTTTGATATATAAATTTGATTTATAAATCTCTATATTAATTACAACCTAACTGTAAAAATATTTCATCTTTTTTTATCAATTTTTAATTGGATTTTATTTATAATTGTAATTTTATTATTTTTCTTTCAGCCAATAAAACTGTTTTGTTTTGATTTTATAAAAATGAGAACAAATAAAACCTCAGTATTCCAATACATACGAAAACTCTCCAAACTTATGAATTTATTGTCCTTTTTATGTTGTATAGTTTATTTTTAGAATGAAATAGTAAACTGCTGGGATAATAAATATACTTCAAGTTAATTTACAATTTTCATTTCATGGCAGACCCTGATGACTAAAACATGTGGAAGTGATTATGAAGTAAAAGACAACATATATATAACTGTAAATGAACACATGTTATATAAACCAAAACATCTTGAATTTTGTACTGGCAATTAACACCTCTTGTGATTAAGGAAATTGCATCATAAATGGCTAAATGTAGTAAAATTTAGTCAGTGACATATATAAAACAACTGTGTGACCTTGACCTTTGAGATGTGACCTAATTTGACCTCTCTAAGATACAAATGTGACTATACAATCATAATACTTATAAACAGGATACAATGTTTGAAATTTCATTATATGAAAGAAATCCTATCAGTCACTGACTGTTTTATTTATCATAATTGGTCCTAATGCTTTCCTTCCCCCAAGAATCCCATAAATGTCCTTAAATCATGAACAACAAGATAGGGAAAATTAAATTTTTTGGCTTAGACAAAAAAAAAAAAATAAAAAATAAATAAATAAATAAATAAATAAATAAATAAATAAATAATTAGTAATAATAATTAGGAAGCACATTTTAGTATAAATTTAAAGTTGGCAAAAATGAAAATATTCCCATATAAGTTTAAATTTGTTGCATAAAACTTCTTTTTTTATTTCAATTTTAAATTCAAAATTTAATTATTATTTTAAAATGTATACTCAAAGTACTGAAATTAATTTGTTTTTCGTTTCATTAAAAACTTTAAATGATTGAAAATTGAAAAAAAATCAACATGCAGACTTACCTTTAAAGTGGAAGAAAATATCTATTTAAACATGAATTTTAAAGTCACACAAATTTTTATGATGCCCTCACAGATGTGTACTTAAATGTTTGAATTTGTCCTTAACCAGTCACCTGGATAATTGTAGAGATTCAAAATTGTTTTAAGGGTGTACATGCACATATAACTTTCAAAAAAAAGTAAACTCTTAAGAAAAAGATCTAAGACAGTGTAATTCAGGTTGTACATGGACACCATAAATATCAACTTTACCATAGAAAAATCCTACATGCTTAATTAACTACTAATGACGGATTTATAACGAGATCAATAAAATAGAGACTTAAATAACTGACTTAAATTGTCTATGACATAATGCCTGATTTAACTTTAATGTAAATAAAAATCCTATATAAAAAAACAATTATATCAAGAGTTATCTTTCCTTGTATCAGGGATTATCATTTCTTCAAAATTCTTTTATGTCATATTAAATTTGCAGGTGTTTAGAATTTTTTGATGTTGAATAATAGACTTCATAAAAACTGACTTTAAATTGACCATGACATTCAAATTTAACACTCAAATTATATTTAAATTTAAACCTGAAAATTTATATCTATTTCCACCATTTATCAACTTAAAATTTTGTGCCTCCATTGTATCTTGGTGTGGGTGCCTACAAAGGGTGGGGTTCTTACATGTAACTTGAATTTAGGTATATTACTACTTATGGGTTGGGTGCTTAATTTGTGGTAGGGAGACATTTTTCTGAGGTGTTACACTTTTACTGAATTATTTTGCAAAATGATGTACCGATAATTACTGTTAATAGATTCAAGCTATTGTAATGCATTGTAACACTGCATAATTATCTCCTGGGTGTGCAGGTATTTTTAATTCCAAAAATCTGTATAACATTATATGTTCTTTTACAAATTAATGATGCTTTAATGATACTAGATCTTGACTAATTGATCAAAATAATCATGACCCATTAATTAATTATTATAAATGACTACTATTAAAAATATGGCAAGCATTAAATAAATTTATTTTGCTACCATATATATTACATTCTGACTTTAAAAGTCTTAAAACAATTTTGAAATTTACCATTTCAAAAATTTTAAAACAGGTTAATATTTGTTTAAAAAAGCTCTCAGCTGGTATTTTTTCCATTTATTTTATTTGAATAATGGATTTATTTCTGTATTTATAAATTAGTTTTTAATTTATAAATTAGTTTTTAATTTATAAATTAGTTTTTAATTTTAAAAAAAGTTTAGATTTTTGTTTTTATGAATCAAGAAAATTTACTTGAGAAAAGAAAAGACAAAAGAAGTACCTTACCAAATATCTTCATATAAATGTTTTCCAATCCAATATAAAGTGTTATATTGTGGTCAAAGTGAGTTTATTTATTATATCATAACTTCTGACAAGATAAACTTTGATAAATTTAAAAGAAATACAAACACAGTTCAAAGAATTTATAAACAATATAAGATAAACTACAAACAAACAACAGGGATAATCATGATAAAGTCAACATGGAAAGGATTATCATGATAAAGTCAATATAGGGAGGATTATTATATGGATTCTGTAATCTATCATTAACAAGGTCCAACACAGATAATTATGTTGTAAAAGCTGTACTTATATTGATACAACACCAGCAAACAATAACAATTAAGATGATCAAATAAAAATAATGAAAATTTTATGGCTTCAAAAATCTATCACTGTCTGTATATAACAGAAGATGAGGAAACATCAGACATGTCTGCACATTGGCCTGGGGCAACATATATTGACGAAAAACTCTGACAACTTGTGTGAAACATCAGAACAGACAATGTTAAACCAGTCTTTGTCTTTATCTTAATAGAGACATTGTTATAGTCATTTACTGTACAATAGAACCCGAGTAATCCAATCATGATAAAAACAGAAGATGTTGTATAGATTAGGATGGTTATTGGTTTTCGCAAATTTATTTAACAAAGAATTTTAATCTTAAGTTTTGAGTCTAATATATAAAGCTAATATAAACATATTTTTTTGGGGTTTGTTTCTACAGGTTTTACTGTATAGATTGGAACAGCTGCTCATTCTTAATATTGATTTAACAGTCTCCGTGGTGACACTGTGTCATACTATATCATGTTCATGTTCTTTTTCTAAAAAAAAATAGAAAATTCAAGTTTAAAAACAATGAAATATGTATTCAATAAATCAATTAAAAAACAAAAGTGGCAATAAATCTCCCTGTATGACACCATGTTTTATATCAAGTTTGTTAAGATTTGTAGTACATGTAATATAATACCAACACAGAGACTGTTAAATCAATATAAAATGCACAACTTCAATCTTTATTTACATTTTAATGAACAGCTAGTGAATGTCAATGTTTTACAGTGCTGCTTCTATTTTGTTCAAATAACTTCCCAGTCAATAACTCAATATAATATGATTTCATTTAAATATGAATACTGGTACATATTTTTCTAAAAATCACTAAAACAAGTCTACAAAACAGAGTCAATATGTGACTTAGTGTGCACATGAATATGTGTGAATATAATGGTTTAACAACCACCATCTAGACATTTATATATTTATAGCTCTGATTATAAGCTTAACTGCAGTTGTCTTCAGTTAGTGAGTATTCAAGCTTAATTGAATTTTTTTTTGTCAATAAATATTTCAACATGAGTTCCATATGATTTGGATATATGCACTTTTTCATCAAAGATATTAAAAACACTAGGCAGTATACAATACAAATTTTCAATAATGAATTGGTTGAGCTTTGATCGACAATGCCTAGACATTAATGTCCAATAACAAAAATAAATTGAGGTAAATTGTTTAATCAGAGTCATTAACATAATACCTGGACACATCTAAAATTATAATGGTTCACAGAGGGTGCATGGAATGTAAGGTATATATGTGTTTTAAACATCAGTCAAGAATATTTCATTCATATGAAGGTGTTCAGTTCAGGTATGGTGGAGTAAACTGGAATAACTAGGAAAACCATTGTCCTTTAGCAAGCCAACATACAAACTTTCTAACACTAGGATCTACAGTCTTCAGTGATGAGGAGTAACTAGGAATACCATTGACCTTTAGCAAGCCAACTTACAAACTTTCTAACACTAGGATCTACAGTCTTCAGTGACGAGGAGTAACTATGAAAACCATTGTCCTTTAGCAAGCCAACTTACAAACTTTTTAACACTAGGATCTACAGTCTTCAGTGATGAGGAGTAACTAGGAAAACCATTGTCCTTTAGCAAGCCAACTTACAAACTTTCTGACACTAGGATCTACAGTCTTCAGTGACAAGGAGTAACTAGGAAAACCATTGTCCTTTAGCAAGCCAACTTACAAACTTTCTAACACTAGGATCTACAGTCTTCAGTGACGAGGAGTAACTAGGAATACCATTGTCCTTTAGCAAGCCAACTTACAAACTTTCTGACACTAGGATCTACAGTCTTCAGTGACAAGGAGTAACTAGGAAAACCATTGTCCTTTAGCAAGCCAACTTACAAACTTTCTAACACTAGGATCTACAGTCTTCAGTGACGAGGAGTAACTAGGAAAACCATTGTCCTTTAGCAAGCCAACTTACAAACTTTCTGACACTAGGATCTACAGTCTTCAGTGACGAGGAGTAACTAGGAAAACCATTGTCCTTTAGCAAGCCAACATACAAACTTTCTGACACTAGGATCTACAGTCTTCAGTGACGAGGAGTAACTAGGAATACCATTGTCCTTTAGCAAGCCAACTTACAAACTTTCTGACACTAGGATCTACAGTCTTCAGTGACGAGGAGTAACTAGGAAAACCATTGTCCTTTAGCAAGCCAACTTACAAACTTTTTAACACTAGGATCTACAGTCTTCAGTGACCAGGAGTAACTAGGAAAACTATTGACCTTTAGCAAGCCAACTTACAAACTTTTTAACACTAGGATCTACAGTCTTCAGTGACGAGGAAATACTAGGAAAACTATTGACCTTTAGCAAGCCAACTTACAAACTTTTTAACACTAGGATCTACAGTCTTCAGTGATGAGGAAATACTAGGAAAACTATTGTCCTTTAGCAAGCCAACTTTCAAACACTAGGATCTACAGTCTTCAGTGAGGAGGAGTAACTAGGAGAACCATTGTCCTTTAGCAAGCTAACTTACAAACTTTCTGACACTAGGATCTACAGTCTTCAGTGCAGAGGAGTAACTAGGAAAACCATTGTCCTTTAGCAAGCCAACTTACAAACTTTCTAACACTAGGATCTACAGTCTTTAGTGACGAGGAGTAACTAGGAAAAACATTGTCTTTTAGCAAGCCAACTTACAAACTTTTTAACACTAGGATCTACAGTCTTAAGTGACGAGGAGTAACTAGGAAAACCATTGTCCTTTAGCAAGCCAACTTACAAACTTTCTAACACTAGGATCTACAGTCGTCAGTGACGAGGAGTAACTAGGAAAACCATTGTCCTTTAGCAAGCCAACTTACAAACTTTCTAACACTAGGATCTACAGTCTTCAGTGACGAGGAGTAACTAGGAAAACCATTGTCCTTTAGCAAGCCAACTTACAAACTTTCTAACTCTAGGATCTACAGTCTTCAGTGACGAGGAGTAACTAGGAAAACCATTGTCCTTTAGCAAGCCAACTTACAAACTTTCTAACACAAGGATCTACAGTCTTCAGTGACGAGGAGTAACTACGAAAACCATTGTCCTTTAGCAAGCCAACTTACAAACTTTCTAACACTAGGATCTACAGTCTTCAGTGACAAGGAGTAACTAGGAAAACCATTGTCTTTTAGCAAAGCCAACTTACAAACTTTTTAACACTAGGATCTACAGTCTTCAGTGACGAGGAGTAACTAGGAAAACTATTGACCTTTAGCAAGCCAACTTACAAACTTTCTAACTCTAGGATCTACAGTCTTCAGTGACAAGGAGTAACTAGGAAAACCATTGTCTTTTAGCAAAGCCAACTTACAAACTTTTTAACACTAGGATCTACAATCTTCAGTGACGAGGAGTAACTAGGAAAACCATTGTCCTTTAGCAAGCCAACTTACAAACTTTCTAACACTAGGATCTACAGTCTTCAGTGACGAGGAGTAACTAGGAAAACCAATGTCTTTTAGCAAGCCAACTTACAAACTTTCTAACACTAGGATCTACAGTCTTCAGTGATGAGGAGTAACTAGGGAAACCATTGTCCTTTAGCAAGCCAACTTACAAACTTTCTAACACTAGGATCTACAGTCTTCAGTGACGAGGAGTAACTGGAAAACTTTTGACCTTTAGCAAGCCAACTTACTAACTTTCTGACACTAGGATCTACAGTCTTCAGTGACGAGGAGTAACTAGGAAAACCATTGTCCTTTAGCAAGCCAACTTACAAACTTTCTAACACTAGGATCTACAGTCTTCAGTGAGGAGGAGTAACTAGGAGAACCATTGTCCTTTAGCAAGCTAACTTACAAACTTTCTGACACTAGGATCTACAGTCTTCAGTGCAGAGGAGTAACTAGGAAAACCATTGTCCTTTAGCAAGCCAACTTACAAACTTTCTAACACTAGGATCTACAGTCGTCAGTGACGAGGAGTAACTAGGAAAAACATTGTCTTTTAGCAAGCCAACTTACAAACTTTTTAACACTAGGATCTACAGTCTTAAGTGACGAGGAGTAACTAGGAAAACCATTGTCCTTTAGCAAGCCAACTTACAAACTTTCTAACACTAGGATCTACAGTCGTCAGTGACGAGGAGTAACTAGGAAAACCATTGTCCTTTAGCAAGCCAACTTACAAACTTTCTAACACTAGGATCTACAGTCTTCAGTGACGAGGAGTAACTAGGAAAACCATTGTCCTTTAGCAAGCCAACTTACAAACTTTCTAACTCTAGGATCTACAGTCTTCAGTGACGAGGAGTAACTAGGAAAACCATTGTCCTTTAGCAAGCCAACTTACAAACTTTCTAACACAAGGATCTACAGTCTTCAGTGACGAGGAGTAACTACGAAAACCATTGTCCTTTAGCAAGCCAACTTACAAACTTTCTAACACTAGGATCTACAGTCTTCAGTGACAAGGAGTAACTAGGAAAACCATTGTCTGTTAGCAAAGCCAACTTACAAACTTTTTAACACTAGGATCTACAGTCTTCAGTGACGAGGAGTAACTAGGAAAACTATTGACCTTTAGCAAGCCAACTTACAAACTTTCTAACTCTAGGATCTACAGTCTTCAGTGACAAGGAGTAACTAGGAAAACCATTGTCTTTTAGCAAAGCCAACTTACAAACTTTTTAACACTAGGATCTACAATCTTCAGTGACGAGGAGTAACTAGGAAAACCATTGTCCTTTAGCAAGCCAACTTACAAACTTTCTAACACTAGGATCTACAGTCTTCAGTGACGAGGATTAACTAGGAAAACCATTGTCCTTTAGCAAGCCAACTTACAAACTTTTTAACACTAGGATCTACAGTCTTCAGTGACGAGGAGTAACTAGGAAAACTTTTGACTTTTAGCAAGCAACCTTACTAACTTTCTGACACTAGGATCTACAGTCTTCAGTGACGAGGAGTAACTAGGAAAACCATTGTCCTTTAGCAAGCCAACTTACAAACTTTCTAACACTAGGATCTACAGTCTTCAGTGACGAGGAGTAACTAGGAAAACCATTGTCCTTTAGCAAGCCAACTTACAAACTTTTTAACACTAGGATCTACAGTCTTCAGTGATGAGGAGTAACTAGGAAAACCATTGTCCTTTAGCAAGCCAACTTACAAACTTTCTAACACTAGGATCTACAGTCTTTAGTGATGAGGAGTAACTAGGAAAACCATTGTCCTTTAGCAAGCCAACTTACAAACTTTCTGACACTAGGATCTACAGTCTTCAGTGACGAGGAGTAACTAGGAAAACCATTGTCCTTTAGCAAGCCAACTTACAAACTTTCTAACACTAGGATCTACAGTCTTCAGTGACGAGGAGTAACTAGGAAAACCATTGTCCTTTAGCAAGCCAACTTACAAACTTTCTAACACTAGGATCTACAGTCTTCAGTGACGAGGAGTAACTAGGAAAACCATTGTCCCTTAGCAAGCCAACTTACAAACTTTCTAACACTAGGATCTACAGTCTTAAGTGACGAGGAGTTACTAGGAAAACCATTGTCCTTTAGCAAGCCAACTTACAAACTTTCTAACACTAGGATTTACAGTCTTCAGTGATGAGGAGTAACTAGGGAAACCATTGTCCTTTAGCAAGCCAACTTACAAACTTTCTAACACTAGGATCTACAGTCTTCAGTGACGAGGAGTAACTTAAAAACCATTGTCCTTTAGCAAGCCAACTTACAAACTTTCTAACACTAATATCTACAGTCTTCAGTGACGAGGAGTAACTAGGAAAACCATTGTCCTTTAGCAAGCCAACTTACAAACTTTTTAACACTAGGATCTACAGTCTTCAGTGATGAGGAGTAACTAGGAAAACCATTGTCTTTTAGCAAGCCAACTTACAAACTTTTTAACACTAGGATCTACAGTCTTCAGTGACGAGGATTAACTAGGAAAATCATTGTCCTTTAGCAAGCCAACTTACAAACTTTCTAACACTAGGATCTACAGTCTTCAGTGACGAGGAGTAACTAGGAAAACCATTGTCCTTTAGCAAGCCAACTAACAAACTTTTAACACTAGGATCTACAGTCTTTAGTGACTAGAGTCGACATGATGTTTAAGCTAATGCTTTTGACCACCTGGCCTCTTAGGTCGATGACAACTCTGAGCTGTCAGTTACATTCTTTTAAATCCTTAAGAAATAACTCATGAAAAGACATTATCTTTTATAATTAAACCTACCATATTTTAATCTTACAAGAATGCACTATTTAAAAAAATACTTAAAAACAAATAAAAACATTTAAAACAAAAATAACTGAGAAGTGTCTTGAATTATTTCTTTTTTTCTCCTATTGATTTTCAAAGATCAATGTTCTATTGGTATAAATAGATTATAAATCTTTTTTTTTTTTTTTTTTTTTTTGGATTTTTGTAGGTTATAATTTACAAATCAAAAACAGACCCAGTGGTGCATATAATATTCACTATAATTATACATGGACCTCTCTCAATATGATTAGCTGTAAGTTTACAGGCAGAGACAAGTTAATCTTTGTTTATCTTTTTTACACACTTATGTGTTATGATAATGGGTACACAAACATGTAGTCTCTTTCTAACATAAACATTCAATGGTCACAATTTGTGTTTGTCTTTTCTTCTTGTCCTGTCTTGATTGGCTGATATTTCCATTTTCCTGTCTTGATTGGCTGATATTTCCATTGTCCTGTCTTGATTGGCTGATATTGCCATTGTCCTGTCTTGATTGGCTGGTATTTCCATTAGTTTGTATTGAGTGTATTGAATGTTTCTATCACTGGCTTATATTGTGTTGTGTCTTTGGTTCTTTCTATCATTTACCTGTATTGTGTTGTGCTCTTGGTTGTGTTGGCTGTTTCTATCATTTACCTGTATGGTGTTGTGCTCTTGGTTGTGTTGGCTGTTTCTATCATTTACCTGTATGGTGTTGTGCTCTTGGTTGTGTTGGCTGTTTCTATCATTTACCTGTATGGTGTTGTGCTCTTGGTTGTGTTGGCTGTTTCTATCATTTACCTGTATGGTGTTGTGTTCTTGTGTGTGCTGGATGTTTCTATCATTTACCTGTATGGTGTTGTGTTCTTGTGTGTGCTGGATGTTTCTACCACTGGCTGATATTATTTTGTGTCCTTGGTTGTGTTGACTCTTTTTATCACTTACTTGCACTGTGCTGTGTTCCTGTTTGAGCTGGTTGTTTTAGTATTTGGCTTTTATTGTGCTGTGTTCTTGATTGTGTTGGCTGTTTCTATGATTGGCTTATATTGTGCTGTGTCTTAGGTTGTGTTGGCTCTTTTTATCATTTACTTATATTGTGCTATGTTTTTGGTTGTGTTGGTAATTTCTACGATTTACTTGTATTGTGCTGTGTTCTCGATTGTGTTGACTGTTTCAATTATTTGTCCTAATGTTGTGTGTTCTTTGTTGTGTTGCCCATTGCTAAGTACAACTTTTCCTTATAGTTATTTATTTTTTTTTATTTTAAACAATGGACAAACACATACATTTTTCTCATACTTACTATTGCATGTCATGTAATTTTCATTTATTTTAACAATTTTATATTGAATGTTTGCTGTTTTGGAAAGTGTTTATGCCCTGTTATAGATACATTATATCTGGAACCATTGAGGAATTTCCAGTGCTACAGTACATATAGTATATTTATTCAAATTGGAACCTACACAGCAAATCAACTGCATTTTAAATTTACCCCATAAAATATCATGACTAAAATCACACATTTAAATTGCATGGCCTTCACACTTCCCTAAATTATATATATGTACAAAGAGTAACAAGGGGGGAGTCAAGATCAAAATCTACTAATATCAGCAGTGTTATGTTGCATATACACATATACAAAAAACTCTAAAATATCTTAAAATCATGTGTAATGAAGTAAACTAATGTACAAAAAAAACCTAAATATTTTACATATTAAAGTTACATTTTATTTTTGGCTATATACAAATCACTCTTTCAGGCACATAATTTATGATGTTTCTTTTCTTATATGATGCACCTTTTGTATATGTAACTAAGTTAAGTCCTGAATTTGATGACTTTAACATGTTATATATATATTACTTTTGTTAAACTTTAACTAACTTTGTAATTACTTTCAACATTTTCCTGTTTTCATGTGATTTGACTTCATGATTTTTAAAAAGGACAATAATTCTGAATCAATTAATGTTGAATTTTTGTTCAGGAAAGAATTAACATTACAAATTACTTCTTCATTTATTTTCTACAAATGTTTCTACTGAAGAACAATTTCACAATAAACATAAAAACTGTGTAAAATCGTGTTACTGGTAATACTAGTATTCAAAAAAAAATTTATCAAAAAAGGGAGATAACTCTACATACATACAAACTTAGTTCCACACTGAATATTCTAAATATCGGGTACAAAATATTTTCAAAACCCTGTTTGTCTATTTAAACAAACAAAATGGTGACAGTAAGACTCTGAACAACAAGATCTTGTTATTCCAAATACAGTATAACCTGCTGTAGAGTCCACCTCTACATAAAGTCCACCTGACAATAACAACCTGAAGTATCCCCAATGAATTTTACTATATAATGAACCTCTGTATAAAGCCCACCTGTCTATAACATCCAGTCTCAAGTATCCTCATTGGATTTTACTATATAATGAACCACTATATAAAGTCCACCTGTCTAATGTGAATAAAGTCCACACTTTTTAGTCCCAAAATGAAATTAATAAGTATTTTAATAGGTACTGAATATTTTCACTGTTTTAAACTATTTTAAACACTGTAAGTTTACTCGTACATATAGGGGACCCTCTATATAAAGACCACCTGTCTATTAGGTCCACTTTTGCACAGTCCCCTAGGTGGACTTTATAAACAGGTTATACTGTATATTATAACAATGATCAACCTCCATTGTTGTTATTTATATCATAAATAAATATGATAAAAATGGGGGTATATAATTAATTACTGGGTATTTGATAAATCTGATATCAATAATTCTTCTCTGATTTCATATTACCAGGTACAAACTAAAGACAAAAGATTCCCAGGCTTAAGCTCCAGTAATGATATCATTTTAACTTAAAAGTCTAGAATTGACTAAACTTTCTAAATTTCTAAATTTTCACATTAAATTTGTTGTAATGTTAAATACGAAAGTAAAGTATCACTTCAACAGCACTGACTGAACATTAAACAACTGTAGTTTTATAATTTAATAAATTTTGGAAAATATATTTTATATATTTAAGGCCCAATATCGAAAACGCTTCATATTCATTTATATGAAAAAGAAAAAAAAAACTTATATTATCTATGATAAAAAAATGTTTCCATGGTTTCTATATATAACCATATGGTATCCAAACATAATTTTAAAACACATATAAATTTCATTAACATTTTGTATTAATTATTATGATGTATTATATTATATCACACAAAAGGTTTCAATATATTTTCAGTATGTTCATATATATATATATATTGCAAAACTTTTTTGAATTTTTGTATAATACCAAAGTGTCTTTTATCAGGATAATTCTAGCTAAATAATTAGATTCAATGAATTACATCTCAGCCCTTTATTTGATACAAATTTAGAATTAGAAATCTTCTCAGAATCAAGACAAATGTGTATTTTAACCTGTTTCCATGGTAACATTTTTAATGTTACTAATCAAACTGGATAGCAAATTTGGTTTTATTGTCAAATTTGAAAAATTTCATTACTATATTTGACTGGAAGAATGACTGAATGAGCTATCCTTATAAAAGTCTAAATTACATTACAAGTTTAACAATGGTTATAAGCTATGTTTGTAACTGTCTAAAGTCTAAATTACATTACAAGTTTAACAATGGCTATAAGCTGTGTTTGTAACTGTCTAAAGTCTAAATTACATTACAAGTTTAACAATGGCTATAAGCTGTGTTTGTAACTGTCTAAAGTCTAAATTACATTACAAGTTTAACAATGGCTATAAGCTATGTTTGTAACTGTCTAAAGTCTAAATTACATTACAAGTTTAACAATGGTTATAAGCTATGTTTGTAATTGTTTAAAGTCTAAATTACATTACAAGTTTAACAATGGCTATAAGCTGTGTTTGTAACTGTCTAAAGTCTAAATTACATTACAAGTTTAACAATGGCTATAAGCTGTGTTTGTAACTGTCTAAAGTCTAAATTACATTACAAGTTTACCAATGGCTATAAGCTATGTTTGTAACTGTCTAAAGTCCAAATTACATTACAAGTTTAACAATGGTTATAAGCTATGTTTGTAACTGTCTAAAGTCTAAATTACATTACAAGTTTAACAATGGCTATAAGCTGTGTTTGTAACTGTCTAAAGTCTAAATTACATTACAAGTTTAACAATGGCTATATTCTGTGTTTGTAACTGTCTAAAGTCTAAATTACATTACAAGTTTAACAATGGCTATAAGCTATGTTTGTAACTGTCTAAAGTCTAAATTACATTACAAGTTTAACAATGGCTATAAGCTATGTTTGTAACTGTCTAAAGTCTAAATTACATTACAAGTTTAACAATGGCTATAAGCTATGTTTGTAACTGTCTAAAGTCTAAATTACATTACAAGTTTAACAATGGCTAAAAGCTATGTTTATAACTGTCTAAAGTCTAAATTACATTACAAGTTTAACAATGGCTATAAGCTGTGTTTGTAACTGTCCAGAGTCTAAATTACATTACAAGTTTAACAATGGCTATAAGCTATGTTTGTAACTGTAAATTACATTACAAGTTTAACAATGGCTATATTCTGTGTTTGTAATTGTCTAAAGTCTAAATTACATTACAAGTTTAACAATGGCTATAAGCTATGTTTGTAACTGTCTAAAGTCTAAATTACATTACAAGTTTAACAATGGCTATAAGCTATGTTTGTAACTGTCTAAAGTCTAAATTACATTACAAGTTTAACAATGGCTATAAGCTGTGTTTGTAACTGTCTAAAGTCTAAATTACATTACAAGTTTAACAATGGCTATAAGCTATGTTTGTAACTGTCTAAAGTCTAAATTACATTAAAATTTAACAATGGCTATAAGCTATGTTTGTAACTGTCTAAAGTCTAAATTACATTACAAGTTAAACAATGGCTATAAGCTATGTTTGTAACTGACTAAAGTCTAAATTAAATTACAAGTTTAACAATGGCTATAAGCTATGTTTGTAACTGTCTAAAGTCTAAATTACATTACAAGTTTAACAATGGCTATAAGCTATGTTTGTAACTGTCTAAAGTCTAAATTACATTAAAGTTTAACAATGGCTATAAGCTGTGTTTGTAACTGTCTAAAGTCTAAATTACATTACAAGTTTAACAATGACTATAAGCTGTGTTTGTATCTAAAGTCTAAATTACATTAAAAGTTTAACAATGGCTATAAGCTATGTTTGTAACTGTCTAAAGTCTAAATTACATTACAAGTTTAACAATGGCTATAAGCTGTGTTTGTAACTGTCTAAAGTCTAAATTACATTACAAGTTTAACAATGGCTATAAGCTGTGTTTGTAACTGTCTAAAGTCTAAATTACATTACAAGTATAACAATGGTTATAAGCTATGTTTGTAACTGTCTAAAGTCTAAATTACATTACAAGTTTAACAATGGCTAAAAGCTGTGTTTGTAACTGTCTAAAGTGTAAATTACATTACAAGTTTAACAATGGCTATAAGCTGTGTTTGTAACTGTCTAAAGTCTAAATTACATTACAAGTTTAACAATGGCTATATTCTGTGTTTGTAACTGTCTAAAGTCTAAATTACATTACAAGTTTAACAATGGTTATAAGCTATGTTTGTAACTGTCTAAAGTCTAAATTACATTACAAGTTTAACAACGGCTATAAGCTGTGTTTGTAACTGTCTAAAGTCTAAATTACATTACAAGTTTAACAATGGCTATAAGCTGTGTTTGTAACTGTCTAAAGTCTAAATTACATTACAAGTTTAACAATGGCTAAAAGCTGTGTTTGTAACTGTCTAAAGTGTAAATTACATTACAAGTTTAACAATGGCTATAAGCTGTGTTTGTAACTGTCTAAAGTCTAAATTACATTACAAGTTTAACAATGGCTATATTCTGTGTTTGTAACTGTCTAAAGTCTAAATTACATTACAAGTTTAACAATGGCTATATTCTGTGTTTGTAACTGTCTAAAGTGTAAATTACATTACAAGTTTAACAATGGCTAAAAGCTGTGTTTGTAACTGTCTAAAGTGTAAATTACATTACAAGTTTAACAATGGCTATAAGCTATGTTTGTAACTGTCTAAAGTCTAAATTACATTACAAGTTTAACAATGGCTAAAAGCTGTGTTTGTAACTGTCTAAAGTGTAAATTACATTACAAGTTTAACAATGGCTATAAGCTATGTTTATAACTGTCTAAAGTCTAAATTACATTACAAGTTTAACAATGGCTAAAAGCTGTGTTTGTAACTGTCTAAAGTGTAAATTACATTACAAGTTTAACAATGGCTATAAGCTATGTTTGTAACTGTATAAACTTAGTTATACCTAGATAGAAAGTTAATGTAACTTCTTCACTCATTTATTTCTCTAAATTGAAGATGGCAGTTTGTGTGTATTCAATTACATGGTATTGTTCATGTTTTGGTCAGAATAATCAACTTCTATAAATCTTGTTATCAAGCTTTTGTAGGCAAAATAATGATTTTAATCCTTTACCAAAACTTAAACAAAATCCTGATGTAAGAGACATGAAGTGGTCTACAAAGGTTACACAGAATCCTGATGTAAGAGAAATAAAGTGGCCTGCAAAGGTTACACAGAATCCTAATGTAAGAGAAATAAAGTGGCCTACAAAAGTTACTCAGAATCCTGATGTAAGAGAAATAAAGTGGCCTGCAAAGGTTACACAGAATCCTAATGTAAGAGAAATAAAGTGGCCTACAAAGGTTACACAGAATCCTGATGTAAGAGAAATAAAGTGGTCTACAAAGGTTACACAGAATCCTGATGTAAGAGAAATAAAGTGGTCTACAAAGGTTACACAGAATCCTGATGTAAGAGAAATAAAGTGGCCTACAAAAGTTACACAGAATCCTGATGTAAGAGAAATAAAGTGGTCTACAAAGGTTACACAGAATCCTGATGTAAGAGAAATAAAGTGGCCTACAAAAGTTACACAGAATCCTGATGTAAGAGAAATAAAGTGGTCTACAAAGGTTACACAGAATCCTGATGTTAGAGAAATAAAGTGGCCTACAAAAGTTACACAGAATCCTGATGTAAGAGAAATGAAGTGGCCTACAATGGTTACACAGAATCCTGATGTAAGAGAAATAAAGTGGTCTACAAAGGTTACACAGAATCCTGATGTAAGAAAAATAAAGTGGCCTACAAAGGTTACACACAATCCTGATGTAAGAGAAATGAAGTGGCCTACAATGGTTACATAGAATCCTGATGTAAGAGAAATAAAGTGGTCTACAAAGGTTACATAAAATCCTGATGTTAGAGAAATAAAGTGGTCTACAAAAATTACACAGAATCCTGATGTAAGAGAAATGAAGTGGCCTACAATGGTTACACAGAATCCTGATGTAAGAGAAATAAAGTGGTCTACAAAGGTTACACAGAATCCTGATGTAACAGAAATAAAGTGGTCTACAAAGGTTACACAGAATCCTGATGTAAGAGACATGAAGTGGCCTACAATGGTTACACAGAATCCTGATGTAAGAGAAATAAAGTGGTCTACAAAGGTTACATAGAATCCTGATGTAACAGAAATAAAGTGGTCTACAAAGGTTACACAGAATCCTGATGTAAGAGACATGAAATGGCCTACAAAGGTTACACAGAATGCTGATGTAAGAGACATGAAGTGGTCTACAAAGGTTACACAGAATCCTGATGTAAGAGAAATAAAGTGGCCTACAAAGGTTACACAGAATCCTGATGTAAGAGAAATAAAGTGGTCTACAAAGGTTACACAAAATCCTGATGTAAGAGAAATAAAGTGGTCTACAAAGGTTACACAGAATCCTGATGTAAGAGAAATAAAGTGGCCTACAAAGGTTACACAGAATCCTGATGTAAGAGAAATAAAGTGGCCCAGAAAGGTTACACAGAATCCTGATGTTAGAGAAATAAAGTGGTCTACAAAGATTACACAGAATCCTGATGTAAGAGAAATAAAGTGGTCTACAAAGATTACACAGAATCCTGATGTAAGAGACATGAAGTGGTCTACAAAGATTACACAGAATCCTGATGTAAGAGAAATAAAGTGGCCTACAATGGTTACACAGAATCCTGATGTAAGAGACATGAAGTGGCCTACAAAAGTTTCACAGAATCCTGATGTAAAAGACATGAAGTGGTCTACAAAGGTTACACAGAATCCTGATGTTAGAGCCATGAAGTGGTCTACAAAGGTTACACAGAATCCTGATGTAAGAGACATGAAGTGGTCTACAAAGGTTACACAGAATCCTGATGTAAGAGACATGAAGTGGCCTACAAAGGATACACAGAATCCTGATGTAAGAGAAATAAAGTGGCCAAGAAAGGTTACACAGAATCCTGATGTAAGAGAAATAAAGTGGCCTACAAAAGTTACTCAGAATCCTGATGTAAGAGAAATAAAGTGGCCTACAAAAGTTACATAGAATCCTGATGTAAGAGAAATAAAGTGGCCTACAAAAGTTACACAGAATCCTGATGTAAGAGACATGAAGTGGCCTACAAAGGTTACACAGAATCCTGATGTAAGAGACATGAAGTGGCCTACAAAGGTTACACAGAATCCTGATGTAAGAGAAATAAAGTGGTCTACAAAGGTTACACAGAATCCTGATGTAAGAGAAATAAAGTGGCCTACAAAGGTTACACAGAATCCTGATGTAAGAGAAATAAAGTGGCCTACAAAGGTTACTCAGAATCCTGATGTAAGAGAAATAAAGTGGCCTACAAAAGTTACACAGAATCTTGATGTAAGAGAAATAAAGTGGTCTACAAAGGTTACACAGAATCCTGATGTAAGAGAAATAAAGTGGCCCAGAAAGGTTACACAGAATCCTGATGTTAGAGAAATAAAGTGGTCTACAAAGATTACACAGAATCCTGATGTAAGAGAAATAAAGTGGTCTACAAAGATTACACAGAATCCTGATGTAAGAGACATGAAGTGGTCTACAAAGATTACACAGAATCCTGATGTAAGAGAAATAAAGTGGCCTACAATGGTTACACAGAATCCTGATGTAAGAGACATGAAGTGGCCTACAAAGGTTACACAGAATCCTGATGTAAAAGACATGAAGTGGTCTACAAAGGTTACACAGAATCCTGATGTTAGAGCCATGAAGTGGTCTACAAAGGTTACACAGAATCCTGATGTAAGAGACATGAAGTGGTCTACAAAGGTTACACAGAATCCTGATGTAAGAGACATGAAGTGGCCTACAAAGGTTACACAGAATCCTGATGTAAGAGAAATAAAGTGGCCCAGAAAGGTTACACAGAATCCTGATGTAAGAGAAATAAAGTGGCCTACAAAAGTTACTCAGAATCCTGATGTAAGAGAAATAAAGTGGCCTACAAAGGTTACTCAGAATCCTGATGTAAGAGAAATAAAGTGGCCTACAAAAGTTACACAGAATCCTGATGTAAGAGAAATAAAGTGGCCTACAAAAGTTACACAGAATCCTGATGTAAGAGACATGAAGTGGCCTACAAAGGTTACACAGAATCCTGATGTAAGAGAAATAAAGTGGTCTACAAAGGTTACACAGAATCCTGATGTAAGAGAAATAAAGTGGCCTACAAAGGTTACACAGAATCCTGATGTAAGAGAAATAAAGTGGCCTACAAAGGTTACTCAGAATCCTGATGTAAGAGAAATAAAGTGGCCTACAAAAGTTACACAGAATCTTGATGTAAGAGAAATAAAGTGGCCTACAAAGGTTACACAGAATCCTGATGTAAGAGAAATAAAGTGGCCTACAAAAGTTACACAGAATCTTGATGTAAGAGAAATAAAGTGGTCTACAAAGGTTATACAGAATCTTGATGTAAGAGAAATAAAGTGGTCTACAAAGGTTACACAGAATCCTGATGTAAGAGAAATAAAGTGGCCTACAAAGGTTACACAGAATCCTGATGTAAGAGAAATAAAGTGGCCTACAAAGGTTACACAGAATCTTGATGTGAGAGAAATAAAGTGGCCTACAAAAGTTACACAGAATCTTGATGTAAGAGAAATAAAGTGGTCTACAAAGGTTACACAGAATCCTGATGTAAGAGAAATAAAGTGGCCTACAAAGGTTACAGAGAATCCTGATGTAAGAGAAATAAAGTGGTCTACAAAAGTTACACAGAATCCTGATGTAAGAGACATGAAGTGGCCTACAAAAGTTACACAGAATCCTGATGTAAGAGAAATGAAGTGGCCTACAAAGATTACACAGAATCCTGACGTAAGAGACATGAAGTGGCCTACAAAGGTTACACAGAATCCTGATGTAAGAGAAATAAAGTGGCCTACAAAAGTTACACAGAATCCTGATGTAAGAGAAATAAAGTGGCCTACAAAGGTTACACAGAATCCTGATGTAAGAGAAATAAAGTGGTCTACAAAGGTTACACAGAATCTTGATGTAAGAGAAATAAAGTGGTCTACAAAGGTTACACAGAATCCTGATGTAAGAGAAATAAAGTGGTCTACAAAGGTTACATAGAATCCTGATGTAACAGAAATAAAGTGGTCTACAAAGGTTACACAGAATCCTGATGTAAGAGACATGAAATGGCCTACAAAGGTTACACAGAATCCTGATGTAAGAGACATGAAGTGGTCTACAAAGGTTACACAGAATCCTGATGTAAGAGAAATAAAGTGGCCTACAAAGGTTACACAGAATCCTGATGTAAGAGAAATAAAGTGGTCTACAAAGGTTACACAAAATCCTGATGTAAGAGAAATAAAGTGGTCTACAAAGGTTACACAGAATCCTGATGTAAGAGAAATAAAGTGGCCTACAAAGGTTACACAGAATCCTGATGTAAGAGAAATAAAGTGGCCCAGAAAGGTTACACAGAATCCTGATGTTAGAGAAATAAAGTGGTCTACAAAGATTACACAGAATCCTGATGTAAGAGAAATAAAGTGGTCTACAAAGATTACACAGAATCCTGATGTAAGAGACATGAAGTGGTCTACAAAGATTACACAGAATCCTGATGTAAGAGAAATAAAGTGGCCTACAATGGTTACACAGAATCCTGATGTAAGAGACATGAAGTGGCCTACAAAGGTTACACAGAATCCTGATGTAAAAGACATGAAGTGGTCTACAAAGGTTACACAGAATCCTGATGTTAGAGCCATGAAGTGGTCTACAAAGGTTACACAGAATCCTGATGTAAGAGACATGAAGTGGTCTACAAAGGTTACACAGAATCCTGATGTAAGAGACATGAAGTGGCCTACAAAGGTTACACAGAATCCTGATGTAAGAGAAATAAAGTGGCCCAGAAAGGTTACACAGAATCCTGATGTAAGAGAAATAAAGTGGCCTACAAAAGTTACTCAGAATCCTGATGTAAGAGAAATAAAGTGGCCTACAAAGGTTACTCAGAATCCTGATGTAAGGGAAATAAAGTGGCCTACAAAAGTTACACAGAATCCTGATGTGGCCTACAAAAGTTACACAGAATCCTGATGTAAGAGACATGAAGTGGCCTACAAAGGTTACACAGAATCCTGATGTAAGAGAAATAAAGTGGTCTACAAAGGTTACACAGAATCCTGATGTAAGAGAAATAAAGTGGCCTACAAAGGTTACACAGAATCCTGATGTAAGAGAAATAAAGTGGCCTACAAAGGTTACTCAGAATCCTGATGTAAGAGAAATAAATTTGCCTACAAAAGTTACACAGAATCTTGATGTAAGAGAAATAAAGTGGTCTACAAAGGTTACACAGAATCCTGATGTAAGAGAAATAAAGTGGCCTACAAAGGTTACACAGAATCCTGATGTAAGAGAAATAAAGTGGCCCAGAAAGGTTACACAGAATCCTGATGTTAGAGAAATAAAGTGGTCTACAAAGATTACACAGAATCCTGATGTAAGAGAAATAAAGTGGTCTACAAAGATTACACAGAATCCTGATCTAAGAGACATGAAGTGGTCTACAAAGATTACACAGAATCCTGATGTAAGAGAAATAAAGTGTCCTACAATGGTTACACAGAATCCTGATGTAAGAGACAAGAAGTGGCCTACAAAGGTTACACAGAATCCTGATGTAAAAGACATGAAGTGGTCTACAAAGGTTACACAGAATCCTGATGTTAGAGCCATGAAGTGGTCTACAAAGGTTACACAGAATCCTGATGTAAGAGACATGAAGTGGTCTACAAAGGTTACACAGAATCCTGATGTAAGAGACATGAAGTGGCCTACAAAGGTTACACAGAATCCTGATGTAAGAGAAATAAAGTGGCCTACAAAAGTTACACAGAATCCTGATGTAAGAGAAATAAAGTGGCCTACAAAAGTTACACAGAATCCTGATGTAAGAGACATGAAGTGGCCTACAAAGGTTACACAGAATCCTGATGTAAGAGAAATAAAGTGGTCTACAAAGGTTACACAGAATCCTGATGTAAGAGAAATAAAGTGGCCTACAAAGGTTACACAGAATCCTGATGTAAGAGAAATAAAGTGGTCTACAAAGGTTACACAGAATCCTGATGTAAGAGAAATAAAGTGGCCTACAAAGGTTACTCAGAATCCTGATGTAAGAGAAATAAAGTGGCCTACAAAAGTTACACAGAATCTTGATGTAAGAGAAATAAAGTGGTCTACAAAGGTTACACAGAATCCTGTTGTAAGAGAAATAAAGTGGCCTACAAAGGTTACACAGAATCCTGATGTAAGAGAAATAAAGTGGCCTACAAAAGTTACACAGAATCCTGATGTAAGAGAAATAAAGTGGTCTACAAAGGTTATACAGAATCTTGATGTAAGAAAAATAAAGTGGTCTACAAAGGTTACAGAGAATCCTGATGTAAGAGAAATAAAGTGGCCTACAAAGGTTACACAGAATCCTGATGTAAGAGAAATAAAGTGGCCTACAAAGGTTACACAGAATCTTGATGTGAGAGAAATAAAGTGGCCTACAAAAGTTACACAGAATCTTGATGTAAGAGAAATAAAGTGGTCTACAAAGGTTACACAGAATCCTGATGTAAGAGAAATAAAGTGGCCTACAAAGGTTACAGAGAATCCTGATGTAAGAGAAATAAAGTGGTCTACAAAAGTTACACAGAATCCTGATGTAAGAGACATGAAGTGGCCTACAAAAGTTACACAGAATCCTGATGTAAGAGAAATGAAGTGGCCTACAAAGATTACACAGAATCCTGACGTAAGAGACATGAAGTGGCCTACAAAGGTTACACAGAATCCTGATGTAAGAGAAATAAAGTGGCCTACAAAAGTTACACAGAATCCTGATGTAAGAGAAATAAAGTGGCCTACAAAGGTTACACAGAATCCTGATGTAAGAGAAATAAAGTGGTCTACAAAGGTTACACAGAATCTTGATGTAAGAGAAATAAAGTGGTCTACAAAGGTTACACAGAATCCTGATGTAAGAGAAATAAAGTGGCCTACAAAGGTTACACAGAATCCTGATGTAAGAGAAATAAAGTGGCCTACAAAGGTTACACAGAATCCTGATGTAAGAGACATGAAGTGGTCTACAAAGGTTACACAGAATCCTGATGTAACAGAAATAAAGTGGCCTACAAAGGTGACACAGAATCCTGATGTAAGAGAAATAAAGTGGCCTACAAAGGTTACACAGAATCCTGATGTAAGAGACATGAAGTGGTCTACAAAGGTTACGCAGAATCCTGATGTAACAGAAATAAAGTGGTCTACAAAGGTTACACAGAATCCTGATGTAAGAGAAATAAAGTGGCCTACAAAAGTTACACAGAATCTTGATGTAAGAGAAATAAAGTGGTCTACAAAGGTTACACAGAATCCTGATGTAAGAGAAATAAAGTGGTCTACAAAGGTTACACAGAATCCTGATGTAAGAGAAATAAAGTGGCCTACAAAAGTTACACAGAATCTTGATGTAAGAGAATTAAAGTGGTCTACAAAGGTTACACAGAATCCTGATGTAAGAGAAATAAAGTGGCCTACAAAAGTTACACAGAATCTTGATGTAAGAGAAATAAAGTGGTCTACAAAGGTTACACAGAATCCTGATGTAAGAGAAATAAAGTGGTCTACAAAGGTTACACAGAATCCTGATGTAAGAGAAATAAAGTGGCCTACAAAAGTTACACAGAATCTTGATGTAAGAGAAATAAAGTGGCCTACAAAAGTTACACAGAATCTTGATGTAAGAGAAATAAAGTGGCCTACAAAAGTTACACAGAATCTTGATGTAAGAGAAATAAAGTGGCCTACAAAAGTTACACAGAATCCTGATGTAAGAGAAATAAAGTGGCCTACAAAGTTACACAGAATCTTGATGTAAGAGAAATAAAGTGGCCTACAAAGGTTACACAGAATCCTGATGTAAGAAAAATAAAGTGGCCTACAAAGGTTACACAGAATCCTGATGTAAGAGAAATAAAGTGGCCTACAAAGGTTACACAGAATCCTGATGTAAGAGAAATAAAGTGGCCTACAAAGGTTACACAGAATCCTGATGTAAGAGACATGAAGTGGCCTACAAAGGTTACACAGAATCCTGATGTAAGAGAAATAAAGTGGCCTACAAAGGTTACACAGAATCCTGATGTAAGAGAAATAAAGTGGCCTACAAAGGTTACACAGAATCCTGATGTAAGAGAAATAAAGTGGCCTACAAAGGTTACACAGAATCCTGATGTAAGAGAAATAAAGTGGCCTACAAAGGTTACTCAGAATCCTGATGTAAGAGACATGAAGTGGCCTACAAAGTTACACAGAATCCTGATGTAAGAGAAATAAAGTGGCTTACAAAGGTTACACAGAATCCTGATGTAAGAGAAATAAAGTGGCCTACAAAGGTTACACAGAATCCTGATGTAAGAGACATGAAGTGGCCTACAAAGGTTACACAGAATCCTGATGTAAGAGAAATAAAGTGGCCTACAAAGGTTACACAGAATCCTGATGTAAGAGAAATAAAGTGGCCTACAAAGGTTACACAGAATCCTGATGTAAGAGAAATAAAGTGGCCTACAAAAGTTACACAGAATCCTGATGTAAGAGAAATAAAGTGGCCTACAAAAGTTACACAGAATCCTGATGCAAGAGAAATAAAGTGGCCTACAAAGGTTACACAGAATCCTGATGTAAGAGAAATAAAGTGGCCTACAAAAGTTACACAGAATCCTGATGCAAGAGAAATAAAGTGGCCTACAAAGGTTACACAGAATCCTGATGTAAGAGAAATAAAGTGGCCTAGTTTTACAGGTTATACTCTAACTTTAACTATATGTATAACAAATTCAATTTATATTTTATGAATCTTGAGAATTTACAATAGTAAAAATTTCTCAATATGGCTTTGAGTTTACATTATAATGACTTCATATTTGAAATATTCATAGACAGAAAGTTCTGTAAAACTGTATTTTTGTTTTGTTCTTGTAATAACAGTAGTGATGATTAAATCTCTCAGGACAGATACACCAAACTTGTTACTTACTCATAAAAGCATTTATATAGCATTAACTGTGCAACTCTATTGTATCATGTGATCATGACCCTTAATTGTAATCAAGTCTGTGTATGCAGTCCCCTGTGCTATTAGTATGGTTGTTGTGTGTGGTTAACTTACCTTGTGGTAGGAGTATCGATTGCCATGGTTACGATCAATCAATCACATTATTTCTAATCTGACAGTTGCATGCAAACATAATTATACTCTAGACATTTTCTATTTTGAGGATTTACCAACTAAAATACCAGCAGAAATAAATAAACAGGATGATGAAGAGAATAAGTGATCATTTATCTGAGCTTAAAAAGGATTCCAACTTGGTCCCTGAGGACATTATCTACAGGTCCCTGAGGATGGTATCTACAGGTCCCCGAGTTGGGTACAGGCTTAGAACAAAACAAAATCTCCTTACTTCTTTGTAGCTAAAAAAAAATCAATTTCCTGACATTTTTTTTGGTCTTTATAGTCAAGGGTTAAAAAAATCTTTTTACTTATGGGTGTGTTTCTCATAAAAAAAAATTGTTAGTTACATCTTAAAATAAATAAGTGATCCAAGTAAAACATTTTGAAGTCCAAGACAGAAACTTATTGCATTTCAGATTTGACACTTAACCAGTTATCTTTAAAACCTGCTGGTCATAAACAAAATGCAGTGGTCTCTGACATTCAATTCTTTTTTTTTTCAAAAACTGCAAATTAAAAAAAAAATGTCTCACACTGTGACGTGTTCAAAGTGGGATCCAGGTCATGGTGCTAAAAAGCCTAAACTTTAGACCACTCATGCCATGAGTCTCCCTGTAAAAAAAAGGAAAAATATATTTAATACTCACCCATTCATAATAATCCACACAGGATTCCCATGTGTACATTATCATTATGATCTGCTAATTAAATCCTCAAGGAGTCTGGATATGATGCAAAAGTTCATAAATACAGGTATTATATAAAAACCATCCATGAATATAACACTATCCTGGAAATTCATTTAGTAATTATTCAGTCGGGTACATTAATATAAACTTTATATGAAGTTTATACTCCATCACATCAGTTTCCATTGTAAAAGTCAATGTGTCCTTGTAACATTACACACATTTATCATTTTAAGTTTTTTGTCAGAAGACTTTCTAGTAATACTGATTTAATTAATAATAAAGATGGAGATCTCTAATTAATAATTCCAACTGATACCACTCTGTAATAAAAACTTTGAACATCTTAAACTGGAATCATCTTAACATAAATACTTCTACTTATTACAAGTCAGTATATCCTCTGACAAAACAAGACACACTGGCCTGACTATCTCCAAACCTTTTAATTAAATTAAATAACAAAGTAATGATATCAGACCATTTATCCTTTGATTCAATTAAAACATTATTTAAACTTAATCATAATGACATGTACAGCCAATACAAAAAGGCACTGTAGCACTGTACAAAAGTCACAGCTATATATCCCCTGACAAAAACAGCCAGACAGAAGGAGCACTGTAGTACTGTACAAAAGTCACAGCTATATATCCCCTGACAAAAACAGCCAGACAGAAGGAGCACTGTACCACTGTACAAAAGCTACAGCTATATATCCCCTGACAAAAACAGCCAGACAGAAGGAGCACTGTAGTACTGTACAAAAGTCACAGCTATATATCCCCTGACAAAAACAGCCAGACAGAGGTAGCACTGTAGTACTGTACAAAAGTCACAGCTATATATCCCCTGACAAAAACAGCCAGACAGAGGTAGCACTGTAGTACTGTACAAAAGTCACAGCTATATATCCCCTGACAAAAACAGCCAGACAGAAGGAGCACTGTAGCACTGTACAAAAAGTCACAGCTATATATCCCCTGACAAAAACAGCCAGACAGAAGGAGCACTGTAGTACTGTACAAAAAGTCACAGCTATATATCCCCTGACAAAAACAGCCAGACAGAAGGAGCACTGTAGTACTGTACAAAAGTCACAGCTATATATTTCCTGACATTAACAGCCAAGCAGAGGGAGAACTGTAACATTGTACATAAGTCACAGCTTGTATTACCTGACATTAACAGCCAAACAGAGCAAGTACTGTAGTACTGTATAAAAGTCATAGCTTGTATTCCCTGACATTAACAGTCAAACAAAGGGAGTATTGTAGTACTGTACACAAGTCAGAGCTCTATATCACCTGACATTAACAGTCAAACAAAGGGAGTATTGTAGTACTGTACACAAGTCAGAACTCTATATCACCTGACATTAACAGTCAAGTAGATCGAGCACTGTAGCACTGTACAAAAAGTCACAGCAATGTATTCTCTGACATTAACAGCCAGGCAGAGGGAGCACTGTAGTATTGTACAAAAGTCACAGCTATATATTCCCTGACATTAACAGCCAAACAGAACAAGCACTGTAGCACTGTATAAAAGTCACAGCTTGTATTACCTGACATAAACAGCCAAGCAGAGGGAGCACTGTAGTACTGTACAAAAGTCACAGCTATATATTCCCTGACATTAACAGCCAAACAGAACAAGCACTGTAGCACTGTATAAAAGTCACAGCTTGTATTACCTGACATTAACAGCCAAACAAAGGGAGTACTGTAGCAATGTACAAAAAGTCACAGCTATATATTCCCTGACATTAACAGCCAAGTAGACGGAGCACTGTAGCACTGTATAAGTCACAGCTATATATCCCCCGACATTAAGTCAAGCAGAGGGAGCACTGTAGCACTGTACAAAAAGTCACAGCTATATATTACCTGACATTAACAGCCAAACAGAAGGAGCACTGTAGTACTGTACAAAAGTCACAGTTATATATCCCCTGACATTAAGTCAAGCAGAGGGAGCACTGTAGCACTGTACAAAAAGTCACAGCATGTATCCCTTGACATTAAGTCAAGCAGAGGGTGCATGGTAGCACTGTAGCACTGTACGAAAGTCACAGCTATATGTCCCCTGACATTAACAGACAAGCAGAGGGAGCACTGTAGCACTGTACGAAAGCCAGGCAGGGGGAGCACTGTAGCACTGTACGAAAGCCACAGCTTGTATTCCCTGATATTAACAGCCAAGAGAAGGAATAACTGCAGCACCATACAGTTACTGGGATGACAGTTGTTTACCTGACCTTACAGACTTTGATACAGGAAGATAAAGTTCTCATCTTGGTTCATCTTCATTTATTAAACATCTGTCTTTTATGTTTATTTATGGAACTTGATTGAGAAATCACAGCTGTCTATACACATGAAAAATACTTCTACCAATATGTAAATATATCTATATACACTATATAGTTGTGATCAATTATTTATAATCGCTTTCAAATCACTCAACAAATTATCTTCAAGTAAATTCTGATAACATAAAAAAATATCTGTAAGCTGTAACAAATTTATCTGAAATATGTTTCCTTTGTTTTTACCATTTTATTACCTTTAATCCTGACTTTTGATATTTCAAAGATTTTTACTCTTACTTTTGAACATTTAGAGAACATAAAGCCAACAACAATGATCCATCTGTACACTTACTATACAATGAACATAAACATGGGAGGAATATCAATCAGACTATACCTGCACCAAGCAATGAGGAGCACACATTGTCATCAATGACCTTGACAATAAAATGATTTCATTTTGTGGTTTAAATGATCCTCAATTTCTTCATTGACTTATATTAATATCCTTGTCTGAGTTTCAACTATAAATGTCAAAGTTAAATTAAACTTTTAAATTTATTCTCTAAAAGCATCAATTCAATACAAATCCAACCAAATTCCAATATTCTACAACAATATCATCTGGCCTCATCACAAAAATTTTTTTATCTTAAAATTGTTCTAAAACTAAAACCGGAAACAAATTTTCGTCACTACCTGTACATCAGGTTCATTTTTTCTTTGATCACCTGTGATCAGTGTAACACACATCAACTGATACCCTCACAAAAAAGCTTTACTTCAAATTCCCACATTCCTGCTTCTATAACAAGTGCTGCACCTGTAAATTGTCAACATCTTCAGGTATACTAGAATCTGCATATGAAACCCAATCAAGCATTAACTTATAACATCGACAGATTACGTAATGTAAACACTCAGCTCACTGCAGAAACCATACTGATGTTGGCAATCAATGCTTTATACCTGATAAAAATTCTAATCAATGGCTTTTCCTAAAAAATATCTGTTCAAGATTTTACGTCAAATTTCCTGATCAATTCAATAAACCATTACACTGATTCCTTAAATAAAATACATGTATATGTATTTTCCATTAATATCTTGGTGAAAAAAAGCTGAATGATACCAATAAATATTGGTCTACTTTCCCATACATGATGAGGCTTCCATAGGCTTGTTTCAACTAAACTATGATAAAATAAAATTTTTAACCTGTCAATCCAATTTTTGGATCACCCTAATTAAGATGAGCTTGATATTTTATACCTGTATTCTTATACTCAAAATATTGAGAAAAACTCCAATTAATGTGTCAAATTATCAATATTCTAATTACTTAATGTAAAATGTCAAATTAAAGTACCTTCAACATGTGAATAGATATAAATCGATGGCTTCTTATCTACTCTAAATCATGTTAATTAAGATCTATAAAATCTGACGTGATAAAACTTCTAAACTAGACTTTATCTTCCCGATAATCGCCTCCTGGCATCCCATCTGTAATTATGATGTAGAGCAAAAACTGACATTTAATTTTAAAAATTTTGAAAAAAAGGTCCATTAAGGTGAATGTATTATACTTTTATAATTTTCAAGATTTGTCTAGACAAAAAGTTTAATCTCTTTTATCCAATCTAACTACTGCTGTATACATACAAGCTTTACTAGTGGTTGAAGGCGGTGGAACTCTTCTTTAAAAGAAGTTAAGAAAGTATAATTATACTGGCTGTCCTCAACTTGTAAATGAGGAAACAAATTAGCTGCTTATTTAGAAATCTAATCTCCTTATCTGTATACAGCACTTACATGTCCCCCCTCCCCCAGCCAATGTTTGGTGAAAGATGCAACATCCTCTAAAAATTAATCAGAGAAGAAATTTTCTGGTGAAAGATGCAACATCCTCTAAAAATTAATCAGAGAAGAAATTTTCTATTTAAATTTTGCATTTAAATTTGTACTTACATCACATCAATGTCCCAGCTACATAACACTTATGTGTAGAATTAAATAATTTGACCCTTTATATCAAAGAATTTCATAAAAATTTGATATTCAAATATCAATTCAATTCCTTTAATCACTAACAACTATATTCCCTCTGACCTCAGAATCAAACTGTTTTCATTGTCACTGCTACCTCTAACATACATTTTTTGGAAAAGCAGATAAAACATTCAAGTATAAAAATTTGGATAATAATTTGACAATCTGAAATATGAAATCAAAACTTCTACTTCCTTCAAAACATCATTAAAAGATACATTTCCATTTAAAGAATTATAAAAGAATTATTTAGGTATAAACAAGTCAGATTTTTGTAACAACACAAGACTGTGTGGTTCAGTTATCTTAAATACAACATGATCTGATTTGTACAAATTAAAAACAAAATAACATAAAAATAAAATTACGAAATGAATCATGTATAGCTGTAACCTAAACTATATAGAATCCAATAAACCACCTGTACTTTGCTGAAATTATATAATTATATCTGTTAAACTTGCACCACTAGTTTAACATCTCCTGTATTAAAAGCAGAGGAATGGCAGTAAAGTAGAGAGTTAAAATGGGTAGAGGGGAAGGGGCTTGTTAGCCTATATACGGTAAGTAATGCTAGATACAAACAGAGACAGAGAGAGATGATACAACATTAAATGAATGATGTTATCTTTTAAATTTTACACGTCTTTATGATTCAGAAATGATTTCTTTACAAACATCTAAGTTTAACATCACAGATAAGTTTTCTTTATTTCAAGTTCAATTTAAACAGTTTTTCTCATCACCCCTGTTACTAAGTCAGTGTGTGCCAATCTATCCATGATAAATAACTAAATTTCTGCCAGCGACAATCAGATTAAATTGTAAGTTTTTCTTTTAGTGCCAAAACTTTTGAGTCATAGCTAACTAACATCAAAACTCATATAAAATGAAATGGTTTATCTATTAAGAAAGAAGTGCATTTTGGCCCACATGACAAACACTACATGAACTGTCTTGTTACTGAAATTAGAAACTTTTACTTGGTCTCTGTTGTATACAATTGGCCACAATATATTTGCCAGTTTCAGCCCTAATAAAGCCTGTAAATTTACATAATTAACTTGCACTTTATCTTCATTCAATTTGAACAAAAACAAAGACAGATACTCATTTTATATTACTGTTGCCTAGGTCAGAAAGATCAACTACCACAGACAAATGATTGTCTGTGACTTAATATTATACAGCATGCTACACAAATTAACAATAGTGCTGATTCAGCGTAAATCCCAATGGCTGACTCTGATAGCTATTCTCCTTGGACATATCCCACAAATAATGTAAACTTGATTATTTAATGTATCTGAATTTTCATTGGTGCACATAAATTCTCAGGATTCCAAACTAATGCATTGGAAAACAAAACATATAAATTTCTGGAGAATGTACAATGAGTTCTCCATGTCTGGTCCGATTCTTGTAATGTATGATTATGTAATCTTATCATACTATCCCTCCAGATATATTGTCTACATATAAAGTGATTCCTCTGAGTTGTCATTCAGATCAATAAATACATGTACATTAATAAATATTGTATTTTACAATAGTAAAACCTCTATCAAAGTATCAATAAATAACGATCAGATATTCCGATTAGAGATTCCTCGTGGATTTGTAAGCTTTAAGTATTGATTAATAAGTACAAAACACTTCTGATACAGACCATCAACAATGACTGCCTTGTCTTGTGGTTACCATAGAAACCTTTGCATTTTTCTACCTTTTGCCATATTGATATTTAACTTTTTTTTGTTCAATTTTAAACTGCTACAATTACTGTGAAAATATTGATTATCTCAATTAAATATTTAAAATATTCTTCTTTCCATAAACTGCAGTTACCATGGAAACAAGTTACTGATCCTCTTATATATGTGACAAAGCAATGATTTATATTACCCCTATTTCTTTTTTTTCAGTTTTTTTTATTAACTTTTACAGTTACTATGGAAACGAGTGACTCTTCTACCCTTATTTATTTCATGCTTGATATTATGTCAGTTATCATTACCATGGAGAGTCTACAGGATTCATCTTGTTTCAGCCCTCCATCAGAAGTATAAAATAAAAATAAATCTTACCTCCCTTTGGTCACAGCTCCCTCCAGTCTGTCTGAAGTACCAATGTAATATTTGTGCCAATTTTTTTCAAAACCCATTTGTGTAAGTTATGGAGTAGATACAATTTTACATGGAAAGAGACTGTGATTTCTATATATACATCCCCCCTCCTAAACCTAGCGACAAAGTAACAATAAATCTTACCTCTGATCGTTTCTTTTGCTCCTCTGTTGCTTGCTGTAACTGTTTCTCGAGTCCTTCCCAATCCATCTGTGGCATTGCTGTTTCAATATTAAATACATCAAAATCTCCTTCTTTTTCACCAGGAATGTTTGAAGTCCTGTCACACTGTTGACGATCTCCAGTTTGAACATTTTGAATATTTCTTTTATTTTTTGGACTAGAGTTCAATAAGTCCTTGCTATTTACAATAGAATCAGTCACATTTTTGTCACATGTTTTCATACTGGAATGAATTGTATTACTATTTAAATCTGTGTCTGTTAGACTGTTAATGTTCTTCATATTTTCAAAGGAAACTGTTGAGTCTACAGGTGTATTCATTTCTGATGATATTGCAGAATTTGATGCTGAGCTTGAAGCACTAAGACTACTTTCATCAGTATGACCTTGAACTTTGTGAAGGTCAAGAGGTAAAGCATTTACATTGATTTTTTTCAATTCTGCAAACTCTTGTGCTATGCTTAGTAAATTAATCTTTCGAAGTCGTCTGCTATAATCTTCATCTGATTCACCTGGCTGTTTCTCAACCTGAGTTGAAGTTAATGATGATTTTTGATAACTAGATTCTGATTTTTGAGTATTGTGACCATTGTCCAGTTTCTGAAGTTCTGCTTCAGCTATGTCTCTGAGAGGAGCTGAAACCTCAGAATAATCTGATGACAAAGATTCTGTATCTGGTTCTCTGTCTGACAGAAACTTTTGTAGAACACTGTTTTTGTTTTGATAACTAAGTCTATCATCTGGAGTTGACTCTCTACTTATAGAACGGATGTTTTCAAGGGAGTTAGAAATATCTAATTTTTCATATTTTTTAATTTCTTTAACTTCTGTAGATTCTTGTATATCAGATGACTGTTTGATTGTATTTTCTGTCACATCAGAACAGTTTATATTTTTCTCGCTATTATTTGCTTGTTTTCTTTTCACATAAGCTTTCCAGGCTCGCTGTATTCTGTAAAATTAATTGTAACTTGATAAATAGAATAAAAGTATGTGTATACTTACAACATTTATGATAAGTAGAAATCTTCACAGGAAGACATTTAAGTTGTTGTTTCATTTTAGGCAGATACTCAATAAAGATGTGGTATAGGCATGCACAGTCAATCTAACTCTCACTGTCTTTAGCAGAATAAGTAAAAGAAATTTTTTAGTTTGTTTGTTGAAGGTTGGTAATTTTCTCCAACATCAGATTGACTGTATTGATACAAATAAAATAGTCATGAATACTGTAAATACACTCCTTTCACCTACTCATTTGTTGATAAAAAATTTTTAATCTATTTAACCGAAAAATCAATTTTTCCTAATATGCCAGATTAGTAGCAATAAAAAATAGAACTCTAAATTTTTTTATCAGATGCATCAAGGGAGAGAATTTATATAATGTTCGGCCCAAAAATAATAGTTTATATACAATGATTATATGGCCTGGAGCAGATATACTTCTTTACGTAGAATTAAGTAAACTTAACAACTTATAATATACATATATATATATATATATATATAATTTTTATATATACCCCCCAAAAATGAAAGTTTACAGTGCTACTAGAAACACACAATTTTTTTCTCTTTGCCTTAAGTAAATACATTTTCAGATATCCTGACTCTGGTCAACCAAATCAAAACTCTGATTGTGTTTTCTAAGTAAACCAGAGATATAAAATGTCCTGTTGTTTTGATGGATTTGTGTCTAATAAACAAGGCTAGAATTGTGTCTGAATGATTCTGTTTGGGTCCTTCTGTCTCTGAGGAGTTATTGATTATTCTCAGAAAGATAAAATAGAGTAAATCATTTAAAATTCATGATATATAAAATGATAGGGGAAAGGGAGATAACTCTAGGATGCCTGTCTTTACTTCTATCTTTTTTAACTCAAAAGTGGCATTACAAATGTAATTGAAACTGTGAGTAAGTATATATCTGTGTATCATTTATGTAGATATAAAGAACTTCCTGAAATACAAAGAGAAGAAATAGAACATAAAGTGATTAATGCAAGGGAGATAATCTACTGATGTATCCACCACAGTAGAAACACAAGAAGTTATTTTAACCAGATTTATCCAGAGTCTATAGGGAATGATAGCACCCTGCCAAGGTTCAATCTCTACCAGTTTTAAAAAATTGAACCTGCTTGCATAAACAACAAAAGAGGAGATTTGATAAACAAGAGTGCCATGAAGGCCCTGGACGCTCACCTGAAAATGATGTACACTCAGCTTGATTTTGGCAAACTGGAGCTTCTATTCTTAAAAGAGATTTTTTCCTATATTTCGAGCTAGTGACCTACTTACTGACACAAAATGACCCATATATTAACTTGAGCTAGCTTTTGTCAAGAGCATCATTCTGAGACAGTTTGATAAGATTGGTCCAAAATGGATCCCCTCATATGTGTTAACAAGGTTTTTATATAATTCGACCTAGTGACCTACTTATTGACTCAACATAGCCCATATACAAACTCAAGCTAGCTTTTGTCAAGAGCATCATTCTGACTAAGTTTGATGAAGATTGGACTAAAATTGGGGCCCCAGGAGTGTTAGCAAGGTTTTCTTACAATTTGACTTAGTGACCTACTTATTGACCCCACATGACCCATATACGAACTTGAGCTAGCTTTTGTCAAGAGCATTATTCTGACTAAGTTTGATGAAGACTGGACTAAAATTGAGGCCTCAGGAGTGTTAACAAAGTTTTTCTACAATTTGACCTAGTGACCTACTTATTGACCCAACATGGCCCATATACGATCTTGAGCTAGCTTTTGTCAAGAGCATCATTCTGAGAAAGTTTGATGAAGATTGGACTAAAATTGGGTCCTCAGGAGTGTTAACAAGGTTTTTCTACAATTTGACCTAGTGACCTAGATATTGACCCAACATGGCCCATATACAAACTTGAGCTAGCTTTTGTCAAGAAGAACATTCTGACTAAGTTTGATGAAGATTGAACTAAAATTGGGTCCTCAGGAGTGTTAACAAGGTTTTTCTACAATTTGACCTAGTGACCTAGATATTGACCAAACATGGCCTATATACGAACTTGAGCTAGCTTTTGTCAAGAGCATCATTCTGACTAAGTTTGATGAAGATTGGACTAAAATTGGGTCCTCAGGAGTGTAAAAAGGTTTTTCTACAATTTGACCTAGTGGCCTACTTATTGACCCAACATAGCCCATATACGAACTTGAACTAGCTTTTGTCAAGATGATCATTCTGACTAAGTTTGATGAAGATTGGACTGAAATTGGGTTCTCAGGAGTGTTAACAAAGTTTTTCTACAATTTGACCTAGTGACCTAGATATTGACCCAACATGGCCAATATACGAACTTGAGCTAGCTTTTGTCAAGAGCATCATTCTGAGAAAGTTTGATGAAGATTTAACTAAAATTGGGGCCTCAGGAGTGTTAACAAGGTTTTTCTACAATTTGACCTAGTGACCTAATTATTGACCCAACATGGCCCATATACGAACTTGAACTAGTTTTTTTCAAGAGCATCATTCTGACCAAGTTTGATGAAGATTGGACTAAAATTGAGGCCTCAGGAGTGTTAACAAGGTTTTTCTACAATTTGACCTAGTGACCTACTTATTGACCCAACATGGCCCATATACTAACTTGAGCTAGCTTTTGTCAAGATGATCATTCTAAGTTTGATGAAGATTGGACTAAAATTGGGTCCTCAGGAGTGTTAACAAGGTTTTTCTACAATTTGACCTAGTGACCTAGATATTGACCCCACATGACCCATATACGAACTTGAGCTAGCTTTTGTCAAGAGGATCATTCTGAGAAAGTTTGATTAAGATTGCACTTAAATTGTGGCCTCAGGAGTGTTAACAATCAAAAGTTGATGCACGACGCACGACACACGTCGCACGAAGCACACCGGACAATGACCCACCACAATAGCTCACTTGAGCACTTTGTGCTCAGGTGAGCTAAAAATACTGAGAAACAACAGTATGTCTGTACTATTATGCAGACATAATAGTATTTTGTAATCACTAAAAACTGTAAAGTGTAGACTGATATATATATTAAAGATTTTTATGGAAACCATCTTGTAAAACCAGTGCTTTTGTGGAAATTTTAATGAATTGATTAACTGTTCAATAAACAATTTGGTTCTTTGTCAAGGACTTGATTTTCAAAATGTCACCAGCTAATTAAGTGACAGAAAAATTTAACCCTTTAAAATGTCTTTTAGGAAACAGGAATTGGGAGGGTTTTTGTGTGATTTTTTTTACCATCTACTGCATTTTTTTATTTTTTTATTTATTTTTTTAATTATTCAAAGAAAAATAAAGAAGATGGATGAATAAATGATTGTAAATTGAATAAAAATGAACATTTGTAAACTTTTATTTAATTTTATTTTTTAAACTTCTGATTCAATGTTTGTGTTTTAAAGACTGATATTTAATGCTTCCAACACAGAAATTTTCAATATTAGTATTTGCAATATAAGCTAAGTACAATCAAGTCATCAAGTCAGACAGAATATTTCTATTTTGATTGTAACTGAAATTCTATCATCTATAATCAATGACAAAGACCACTTTGATCATATTAATCATGTTAGACTAAGAAGTATCTATCTGTTGCTAGGATACTGATTTTTGATAAACCAAATCAAACACTTGAAAGACACTGACATAAAACTTTCAACAGACTAAGATTAATCTAGACTATGGATGAATCAGATCTTTATAGGTTGTCATGTTTGAAAAAGATTTCTTTTTTTAAATTCTTTCAATATATATATATATATATATATATATATATATATAAGAATTTACCGGTGTGCAAAAGGTTGATGAATGACTATGTGAACCTCCATATATCAAGAAAAACTGGACAAAAAAATACTGGATTCCACAGAGCTTAATATTTATTATATATCTGTTACTATTGTGATAAAGAAATGTGACATAAATGCAATGTCACTTGTAGGTTCAATTTAATCTTAATAATGCATATAAAGGTAAAACTTTACTGACAATTTATAGATCTCAATATAACAAGATTGAGGCATCAACTGAGCTAAAGTTTGTTTTTCTTGAGATAATGCAGATGAATTTGTCCATAAATGTAAGGAAATAAAACATTCAGATATAAAAGTTGTTTTATACATGACATAAATAAATTCATTTTACCATTATTATTATTGATGGATCAGAGGGAGGTAGATAAATGATGATTTTATTGTGGTTAAGTTTCTTTATTTTGTATCAAAGGAATCAAGTTCTGGTATGGTACAGGAAACCAGTCTGTGTACAGATAATCGGGAACCATGTTGAGCCTTGGTTTAAATCATGAATTGGTCATCTCATTCTGCTACCAACATCAACCCAACCGAACAGAGAAAAATCATGGACCTTTGGTAAACCAACTGACATTAACTTTCTCATGCAAATGAAACTACCCCCAGTGATTGGTTGTTTATTTGAATGTTTCAGCAATTTTAACCTGTTTCACCAGCTAATTATTACAAATCTTGATGACTAATCTTAACACAAGTTTATGTAGTGTATCTTGTGTGCAAGGTTTCAGATATCATTGTACTAGTGCATACTTATAACAACCCTTTAGAGTGCTAGAAAAACTTCCGCTGCAAAGCACAGATAACTTGTACAAATTTTTTAATATCAAGGTAACCAGTAAAGGACTATGTCAAGAAAAACATTTCTCACTTTCAGTCAAACAGATTCAAACCAACAGTAATGAGACACCTTGAGTTTGAAGGCTAATGCCTTGACATTTCCAGAAATTGTTTGAACCCTAATACTTATCACACCATAAACATTCCAAGATTTTTTTTAGATTGTCAAACCGGATGTTTCTAGATTGTCAAACCCATAAACATTCCAAGATGTTTCCAGATTGTCAAACCAATAAACATTCCAGGACTTTCTTAGATTGTAAAACCCATGAACATTTCAGGACGTTTCCAGATTGTCAAACCCATAAACATTCCTGGACTTTTTTGGACTGTAAAACCCATTAACATTTCAGGACGTTTCCAGACTGTCAAACCCATAAACATTCCTGGACTTTTTTGGACTGTAAAACCCATTAACATTTCAGGATGTTTCCAGACTGTCAAACCCAAAAGCATTTCAGGACTCTTCAAGATTGTCAAACCCACAAAAATTACAAGAGGTTTCTAGATTGTCAAACCAATAAACAATCCAGGACTTTCTTAGATTGTAAAACCAATAAACATTCCAGGACTTTCTTAGATTGTAAAACCCATAAACATTCCAGGACTTTCTTAGATTGTAAAACCCATGAACATTCCAGGACTTTCTTAGACTGTAAAACCCATGAACATTCCAGGACGTTTCCAGATTGTAAAACCCATAAGCATTTCAGGACTCTTCAAGATTGTCAAACCCACAAAAGTTACAAGAGGTTTCTAGATTGTCAAACCAATAAACAATCCAGGACTTTCTTAGATTGTAAAACCAATAAACATTCCAGGACTTTCTTAGATTGTAAAACCCATAAACATTCCAGGACTTTCTTAGATTGTAAAACCCATGAACATTCCAGGACTTTCTTAGACTGTAAAACCCATGAACATTCCAGGACTTTCTTAGACTGTAAAACCCATGAACATTCCAGGACTTTCTTAGACTGTAAAACCCATGAACATTCCAGGACTTTCTTAGACTGTAAAACCAATAAACATTCCAGGACTTTCTTAGACTGTAAAACCCATAAACATTCCAGGACTTTCTTAGATTGTAAAACCAATAAACATTCCAGGACTTTCTTAGACTGTAAAACCCATGAACATTCCAGGACTTTCTTAGACTGTAAAACCCATAAAAATTCCAGGACTTTCTTAGACTGTAAAACCCATAAACATTCCAGGACTTTCTTAGACTGTAAAACCCATAAAAATTCCAGGACTTTCTTAGATTGTAAAACCAATAAACATTCCAGGACTTTCTTAGACTGTAAAACCCATAAACATTCCAGGACTTTCTTAGACTGTAAAACCCATGAACATTCCAGGACGTTTCCAGATTGTGAAACCCATAACATAAACTCTTCAAGATTGTCAAATCCACAAAAGTTTCAAGACATTTTCAGATTTTCTTACCCACAAAAATTACAAGACATTTTCAGATTTTCTTACCCACAAAAATTACAAGACATTTTCAGATTTTCTTACCTACAAAAATTACAAGACATTTTCAGATTGTTCAACTGATAAACACTATGATTATTTATGTCACATTATCAGTTACTAATGGTAATTATACTTTTTGAAAGTTAAATATAACTAAACAATTAGCAGCATGATAATAAATAAGACAAGTTGCTTTTATACTTCGTTTATAAAATCTATTTAATTTCCAGTAATACACATGGGGAATAGTTATATGGCAAAATAATTATTAAAAATTTTCCCATTATTTTGGAGAAATTACATTAGTTCTATTGTAATTTATGTGTATGAACTAGATTTCTGTTACAGAAATTTGATTACAAGTAATTCCCTGATTATTATGACATTGTTTATACAACAACACTTCTATCTATCATAATATTTTTATATTTTCAATAAAAATGTTGCTGATAATTTTGTGATAATGATGATAAACATTAGTAAAGTTGTGAGGCAGTTAAGTAAGTTGTTCATGTATTGGAATGGTGTTTCTGCTCCAGTCAAGATTATAAATGTCACTTTCAATAAGATAGCAAGTTCTGGGACAGGTAACTAGAGTCCACTGACCTTCCTAAAAATGATGAAATGGCACCCCTTGTGTGCAGAGGGAACTTTCAACATAGTAAATGGATAAACATAATACATGATGTTAGATCAATCACTGATATGGTGAATATAAAACTCTCTCTCTCTCTCTCTCTCTCTCTCTCTCTCTCTCTCTCTCTCTCTCTCTCTCAAACTCGATCTTTCTCTCTCAAAACTATCACTTGGAGCCATGATAGAAAAGTGGTAATGGTATAATTCCCTTCAATCCATGGTGTCTCCAGGCTGTGAGTTCAATTCTGGTAGACCACAGATGTATATAGTCTGCTATGTTTACAACATTGTAGAAGTGTGTACTAACTCTATCAAGATTACTTACCATGAGTGTTTAAGTATGCACTAGTAGAAATCAGATACTTACACAAACTCATACAATACAAACTTGGTGTTAAAATTAGTCCAGAGTAATACAAATATATTGTCTTATTAAAAAATAAAAATTATTGATGCACTATAAAACATTTAACCAACTAATGCTCTCTCTATCTCTCTCTCTCTCTCAAACTCGCTCTTTCTCTCTCAAACTATCACTTGGAGCCATGATAGAAAAGTGGTAATGGTATAATTCCCTTCAATCCATGGTGTCTACAGGCTGTGAGTTCAATTCTGGTAGACCACAGATGTATATAGTCTGCTAAGTTTGTTTACAACATTGTAGAAGTGTGTACTAACACTATCAAGATTACTTACCATGAGTGTTTAAGTATGCACTAGTAGAAATCAGATACTTACACAAACTCATACAATACAAACTTGGTGTTAAAATTAGTCCAGAGTAATACGAATATATTGTCTTATTAAAAATAAAAATTATTGATGCACTATAAAACATTTAACCAACTAATGCTCTCTCTCTCTCTCTCTCTCTCTCTCTCTCATCATCCTAACAAAACATAATCTTTTCTCAATAATTAAAAAAAAAACATTTATCAAAATAGTTAACACCTGCTCATAATTATTTATGCCATAAATAGCTTCCAAGGACAAATTAACTTACATACAACATCTTTACAAGTTAGAGTTCTTACCTGACAGAAAACTGCTCCATCTTATACTGATGACTAATGATTGTAGTGGATTGAGATTTATCAGTCACTCAGATGTGATATTGGACAATATTTGTTGTTAATGGACAGAAAAATTAGCTTTTCTTATCATCAACAGATATTCATGTGCATCATTTTGTTGTAATGAACAAATGCCTTCACATATCAATATCAATAATGAGGCTCAAAATGGGCTACAAAAATTCACTTACAGGAATATTGGTCTTAATCATCATATACAATTACGGTTGCTAAGTAGGTTTTTTATTCACAGTTTTCTTGTATATATATATATATATATATATATATATATATATATATATATATATATATATATATATATATATTTGTATATATATATATATATATATATATATATATATATATATATATATATATATATATATATATTAAAAAATCCCATTTTAGCAAATATTATCCTTCAAAATACACATACTTTTCATTTGTACTTTTTAAGGTTAAGGACTAGTAAATGGATTTAATTAACATCCAAGTCAGGACACAATATACATATAGATATATATATATATATATAGAGAGAGAGAGAGAGAGAGAGGGAGAGAGAGAGAGAGAGAGAGAGAGAACATAACTTATACTAACTCAAGCTGCTTGCAATTAAATTGTTGACCCAAGAATATTACAAGCCTAGGCTAATCAAGGCCCTTAAAAAGTTTTATGGCCATCATCACAATATTGTTGATAAGTATGGAATAACTGTATCCAAACTTATACTGGATATATTTGACTGAGTATACTTTGTTCCATTCATTCTCAAAATTGACTTGCACATGACAGGTGTAGCTAGCTAGACAGGAGGTGCTTACCCTTCCGGAGCCCCTGGCCTCACTTTATTGATGGAAGTGCATGTGTATAACTAATTTTGCTAGCTTATGTTTTTATATATCAAGTTCCAACAGGCCATGGAGGACAGCACTTATACTAACTCAAGTTCTAACAGGCCATGGAGGACAGCACTTATACTAACTCAAGTTCCAACAGGCCATGGAGGACAGCACTTATACTAGCTCAAGTTCCAACAGGCCATGGAGGACAGCACTTATACTAACTCAAGTTCTAACAAGCCATGGAGGATAGCACCTATACTAGCTCAAGTTCCAACAGGCCATGGAGGACAGCACTTATACTAACTCAAGTTCCAACAGGCCATGGAGGACAGCACTTATACTAACTCAAGTTCCAACAGGCCATGGAGGACAGCACTTATACTAACTCAAGGTCCAACAGGCCATGGAGGACAGCACTTATACTAACTCAAGTTCCAACAGGCCATGGAGGACAGCACTTATACTAACTCAAGTTCTAACAAGCCATGGAGGATAGCACCTATACTAGCTCAAGTTCCAACAGGCCATGGAGGACAGCACTTATACTAACTCAAGTTCCAACAGGCCATGGAGGACAGCACTTATACTAACTCAAGTTCCAACAGGTCATGGAGGACAGCACTTATACTAACTCAAGGTCCAACAGGCCATGGAGGACAGCACTTATACTAACTCAAGTTCCAACAGGCCATGGAGGACAGCACTTATACTAACTCAAGTTCTAACAAGCCATGGAGGATAGCACTTATACTAGCTCAAGTTCAAAAACAAGCCATGGAGGACAGCACTTATACTAACTCAAGTTCCAACAGGCCATGGAGGACAGCACTTATACTAGCTCAAGTTCAAACAGGCCATGGAGGACAGCACTTATACTTGCTCAAGTTCCAACAGGCCTTGGAAGACTGCACTTATACTAACTCAAGTTCTAACAAGCCATGGAGGATAGCACTTGTACTAGCTCAAGTTTAAACAGGCCATGGAGGACAGCACTTATACTAACTCAAGTTCTAACAAGCCATGGAGGATAGCACTTATACTAGCTCAAGTTCAAACAGGCCATGGAGGACAGCACTTATACTAAATCAAGCTCCAACAGGCCATGGAGGACAGCACTTATACTAACTCAAGTTCAAACAGGCCATGGAGGACAGCACTTATACTAACTAAAGTTCCAACAGGCCATGGAGGACAGCACTTATACTAACTCAAGTTCCAACAGACCATGGAGGACAGCACTTATACTAACTAAAGTTCCAACAGGCCATGGAGGATAGCACTTATACTAGCTCAAGTTCCAACAGGCCATGGAGGACAGCACTTATACTAACTCAAGTTCCAACAGGCCATGGAGGACAGCACTTATACTAGCTCAAGTTCAAACAGGCCAGGAGGACAGCACTTATACTAACTCAAGTTCTAACAAGCCATGGAGGATAGCACTTATACTAGCTCAAGTTCCAACAAGCCATGGAGGACAGCACTTATACTAGATCAAGTTCCAACAGGCCATGGAGGACAGCACTTATACTAGCTCAAGTTCTAACAAGCCATGGAGGATAGCACTTATACTAGCTCAAGTTCCAACAGGCCATGGAGGACAGCACTTATACTAACTCAAGTTCTAACAAGCCATGGAGGATAGCACTTATACTAGCTCAAGTTCAAAAACAAGCCATGGAGGACAGCACTTATACTAACTCAAGTTCCAACAGGCCATGGAGGACAGCACTTATACTAGCTCAAGTTCAAACAGGCCATGGAGGACAGCACTTATACTTGCTCAAGTTCCAACAGGCCTTGGAAGACTGCACTTATACTAACTCAAGTTCTAACAAGCCATGGAGGATAGCACTTGTACTAGCTCAAGTTTAAACAGGCCATGGAGGACAGCACTTATACTAACTCAAGTTCTAACAAGCCATGGAGGATAGCACTTATACTAGCTCAAGTTCAAACAGGCCATGGAGGACAGCACTTATACTAACTCAAGTTCCAACAGGCCATGGAGGACAGCACTTATACTAACTCAAGTTCCAACAGGTCATGGAGGACAGCACTTATACTAACTCAAGGTCCAACAGGCCATGGAGGACAGCACTTATACTAACTCAAGTTCCAACAGGCCATGGAGGACAGCACTTATACTAACTCAAGTTCTAACAAGCCATGGAGGATAGCACTTATACTAGCTCAAGTTCAAAAACAAGCCATGGAGGACAGCACTTATACTAACTCAAGTTCCAACAGGTCATGGAGGACAGCACTTATACTAACTCAAGGTCCAACAGGCCATGGAGGACAGCACTTATACTAACTCAAGTTCCAACAGGCCATGGAGGACAGCACTTATACTAACTCAAGTTCTAACAAGCCATGGAGGATAGCACTTATACTAGCTCAAGTACAAAAACAAGCCATGGAGGACAGCACTTATACTAACTCAAGTTCCAACAGGCCATGGAGGACAGCACTTATACTAGCTCAAGTTCAAACAGGCCATGGAGGACAGCACTTATACTTGCTCAAGTTCCAACAGGCCTTGGAAGACTGCACTTATACTAACTCAAGTTCTAACAAGCCATGGAGGATAGCACTTGTACTAGCTCAAGTTTAAACAGGCCATGGAGGACAGCACTTATACTAACTCAAGTTCTAACAAGCCATGGAGGATAGCACTTATACTAGCTCAAGTTCAAACAGGCCATGGAGGACAGCACTTATACTAAATCAAGCTCCAACAGGCCATGGAGGACAGCACTTATACTAACTCAAGTTCAAACAGGCCATGGAGGACAGCACTTATACTAACTAAAGTTCCAACAGGCCATGGAGGACAGCACTTATACTAACTCAAGTTCCAACAGACCATGGAGGACAGCACTTATACTAACTAAAGTTCCAACAGGCCATGGAGGATAGCACTTATACTAGCTCAAGTTCCAACAGGCCATGGAGGACAGCACTTATACTAACTCAAGTTCCAACAGGCCATGGAGGACAGCACTTATACTAGCTCAAGTTCAAACAGGCCAGGAGGACAGCACTTATACTAACTCAAGTTCTAACAAGCCATGGAGGATAGCACTTATACTAGCTCAAGTTCCAACAAGCCATGGAGGACAGCACTTATACTAGATCAAGTTCCAACAGGCCATGGAGGACAGCACTTATACTAGCTCAAGTTCTAACAAGCCATGGAGGATAGCACTTATACTAGCTCAAGTTCCAACAGGCCATGGAGGACAGCACTTATACTAACTCAAGTTCTAACAAGCCATGGAGGATAGCACTTATACTAGCTCAAGTTCAAAAACAAGCCATGGAGGACAGCACTTATACTAACTCAAGTTCCAACAGGCCATGGAGGACAGCACTTATACTAGCTCAAGTTCAAACAGGCCATGGAGGACAGCACTTATACTTGCTCAAGTTCCAACAGGCCTTGGAAGACTGCACTTATACTAACTCAAGTTCTAACAAGCCATGGAGGATAGCACTTGTACTAGCTCAAGTTTAAACAGGCCATGGAGGACAGCACTTATACTAACTCAAGTTCTAACAAGCCATGGAGGATAGCACTTATACTAGCTCAAGTTCAAACAGGCCATGGAGGACAGCACTTATACTAAATCAAGCTCCAACAGGCCATGGAGGACAGCACTTATACTAACTCAAGTTCAAACAGGCCATGGAGGACAGCACTTATACTAACTAAAGTTCCAACAGGCCATGGAGGACAGCACTTATACTAACTCAAGTTCCAACAGACCATGGAGGACAGCACTTATACTAACTAAAGTTCCAACAGGCCATGGAGGATAGCACTTATACTAGCTCAAGTTCCAACAGGCCATGGAGGACAGCACTTATACTAACTCAAGTTCCAACAGGCCATGGAGGACAGCACTTATACTAGCTCAAGTTCAAACAGGCCAGGAGGACAGCACTTATACTAACTCAAGTTCTAACAAGCCATGGAGGATAGCACTTATACTAGCTCAAGTTCCAACAAGCCATGGAGGACAGCACTTATACTAGATCAAGTTCCAACAGGCCATGGAGGACAGCACTTATACTAGCTCAAGTTCTAACAAGCCATGGAGGATAGCACTTATACTAGCTCAAGTTCCAACAAGCCATGGAGGACAGCACTTATACTAGCTCAAATTCCAACAAGCCATGGAGGACAGCACTTATACTAACTAAAGTTCTAACAAGCCATAGAGGACAGCACTTATACTAACTCAAGTTTTAACAAGCCATGGAGGATAGCACTTATACTAGCTCAAGTTCTAACAAGCCATGGAGGATAGCACTAATACTAGCTCAAGTTCAAACAGGCCATGGAGGACAGCACTTATACTAACTCAAGTTCTAACAAGCCATGGAGGATAGCACTTATACAAGCTCAAGTTCCAACAAGCCATGGAGGACAGCACTTATACTAGATCAAGTACCAACAGGCCATGGAGGACAGCACTTATACTAGCTCAAGTTCTAACAAGCCATGGAGGATAGCACTTATACTAGCTCAAGTTCCAACAAGCCATGGAGGACAGCACTTATACTAACTCAAGTTCTAACAAGCCATGGAGGATAGCACTTATACTAGCTCAAGTTCCAACAAGCCATGGAGGACAGCACTTATACTAACTCAAGTTCTAACAAGCCATGGAGGATAGCACTTATACTAGCTCAAGTTCCAACAAGCCATGAAGGACAGCACTTATACTAGCTCAAGTCCCAACAAGCCATGGAGGACAGCACTTATACTAACTCAAGTTCTAACAAGCCATGGAGGACAGCACTTATACTAACTCAAGTTCTAACAAGCCATGGAGGATAACACTTATACTAGCTCAAGTTCAAACAGGCCATGGAGGACAGCACTTATACTAACTCAAGTTCTAACAAGCCATGAAGGATAGCACTTATACTAGCTCAAGTTCCATCAAGCCATGGAGGACAGCACTTATACTAGCTCAAGTTCCAACAACCCATGCAGGACAGCACTTATACTAACTCAAGTTCTAACAAGCCATGGAGGACAGCACTTATACTAACTCAAGTTCTAACAAGCCATCGAGGATAGCACTTATACTAGCTCAAGTTCCAACAGGCCATGGAGGATAGCACTTATACTAGCTCAAGTTCCAACAAGCCATGGAGGGTAGAATGATACTAGTTCAAGTTCCAACAGGCCATGGAGGACAGCACTTATACTAGCTCAAGTTCTAACAAGCCATGGAGGATAGCACTTATACTAGCTCAAGTTCCAACAAGCCATGGAGGACAGCACTTATACTAACTCAAGTTCTAACAAGCCATGGAGGATAGCACTTATACTAGCTCAAGTTCCAACAAGCCATGGAGGACAGCACTTATACTCACTCAAGTTCTAACAAGCCATGGAGGATAGCACTTATACTAACTCAAGGTCCAACAGGCCATGGAAGACAGCACTTATGCTAACTCAAGTTCCAACAAGCCATGGAGGACACAATTATACTAGCTCAAGTTCCAACAGACCATGGAGGACAGCACTTATACTAGCTCAAGTTCAAACAGGCCATGGAGAACAGCACTTATACTAGCTCAAGTTTCAACAGGCCATGGAGGACAGCACTTATACTAGCTCAAGTTCAAAAACAAGCCATGGAGGACAGCACTTATACTAACTCAAGTTCCAACAGGCCATGGAGGATAGCACTTATACTAGCTCAAGTTCTAACAAGCCATGGAGGATAGCACTTATACTAACTCAAGTTCCAAAAGGCCATGGAGGACAGCACTTATACTAACTCAAGTTCCAACAGGCCATGGAGGACAGCACTTATACTAACTCAAGGTCCAACAAGCCATGGAGGACAGCACTTATACTAACTCAAGTTCTAACAAGTCATGGAGGATAGCACTTATACTAACTCAAGTTCCAAAAGGCCATGGAGGACAGCACTTATACTAACTCAAGTTCCAACAGGCCATGGAGGACAGCACTTATACTAACTCAAGGTCCAACAAGCCATGGAGGACAGCACTTATACTAACTCAAGTTCTAACAAGTCATGGAGGATAGCACTTATACTAGCACAAGTTCCAACAATCCATGGAGGACAGCACTTATACTAACTCAAGTTCTAACAAGCCATGGAGGATAGCACTTATACTAACTCAAGTTCCAACAAGCCATGGAGGACAGCACTTATACTAACTCAAGTTCTTACAAGCCATGGAAGACAGCACTTATACTTACTCAAATTCCAACAAGCCATGGAGGACAGCACTAATACTAGCTCAAGTTCCAACAGGCCATGGAGAACAGCACTTATACTAGCTCAAGTTCCAACAGGCCATGGAGGACAGCACTTATACTAGCTCAAGTTCCAACAAGCCATGGAGGACAGCACTTATACTAACTCAAGGTCCAACAGGCCATGGAGGACAGCACTTATACTAACTCAAGGTCCAACAGGCCATGGAGGACAGTACTTATACTAACTCAAGTTCCAACAGGCCATGGAGGACAGCACTTATACTAACTCAAGTTCCAACAGGCCATGGAGGACAGCACTTATACTAACTCAAGGTCCAACAAGCCATTGAGGACAGCCCTTATACTAACTCCAATAAGCCATGGAGGACAGCACTTATACTAACTCAAGGTCCAACAAGCCATGGAGGACAGCAAATATACTAAGTCCATACCAGAAGCATCCAAAATCTATATATTTGCATTAAGGAAAAAAAAATTTACTTGAAAGGAATAACATTATCCAAAAACCAGTCAAACACTGTACTATGATATCATTTTATCCAACACTGAATGTTAAGTCCGTCCCATAGTCATATGTATCATGGAATCAATAATAAGTTGTCTCAGAAATGGCAGAATGTTATCATTCAGTACAAATTCCAAAGTTACTCTGATTACATGATCATAACTGTATTGCGTATTCCTTATATATTGGTGAACCACAAGAATAATTCTTAAAACTCAAAAATACATGTATAAAATAAAATTCAGAATATATTAGTTCAAAACCATATAAATAGACTGTTAACCTTTAGTGGTCGGTATCTCTCGAAGTTATGATCAATGTAAACCAATATCCTTCTAACATAAAGCCAGAATTCATTAGATATATGTAACAATTTTGTTTTATATATAATATAACATTGCAATAAGTCTGTCTGAGACATCATATAAAGTTATATAAAAAACATTTAAATCTATAAGATTCTTGTTACTGTTTTATCTTACAACAATGAAACCTGTTAACCAAGCCAAGTGTAATCTTGAATCCTGACCAAACTGGACTACAGTGGAACACGATAACAAAACCATAAGTTATCTCAAATCCTGACCAAACTGAACTACAAGGGAACATGATAACAAAACCATAAATCATCTCAAATCCTGACCAAACTGGACAACAGGGGAACATGAAAACAAAACCATAAATTATCTCAAATCCTGACCAAACTGGACTACAGTGGAACATGATAAAAAACCATAAGTTATCTCAAATCCTGACCAAACTGGACTACAGGGGAACATGATAAAAAAACCATAAGTTATCTCAAATCCTGACCAAACTGGACTACAGGGGAACATGATAACAAAACCATAAATTATCTCAAATCCTGACCAAACTGAACTACAGTGGAACATGATAACAAAACCATAAATTATCTCAAATCCTGACCAAACTGGACTACAGGGGAACATGATAACAAAACCATAAGTTATCTCAAATCCTGACCAAACTGGACTACAGGGGAACATGATAACAAAACCATAAATTATCTCAAATCCTGACCAAACTGGACTACAGGGGAACATGATAACAAAACCATAAGTTATCTCAAATCCTGACCAAACTGGACTACAGGGGAACATGATAACAAAACCATAAATTATCTCAAATTCTGACCAAACTGGACTACAGGGGAACATGATAACAAAACCATAAATTATCTCAAATCCTGACCAAACTGGACAACAGGGGAACATGATAACAAAACCATAAATTATCTCAAATCCTGATCAAACTGGACTACAGGGGAACATGATAACAAAACCATAAGTTATCTCAAATCCTGACCAAATGAACAACAGGGGAACATGATAAAAAACCAAGTGTAATCTGGAATCCTGACCAAACTATAAATAAAATGGATTCCTGTTGACACTAAACTACAGGGGAACCAGGCATTGTTAACTTAATCAGAACCTTGTTAGGCACACATGGCTGAAATAGACACCAACAAAGAGTTAAGTAGGCACACAAACAATGGCTGAAATAGACACCAACAAAGAGTTTAGTAGGCACACAAACAATGGCTGAAACAGACACCAACAAAGTAGGCACACAAACAATGGCTGAAACAGACTCAACAAAGAAGGTACACAAACAAGAGCTGATGTAGATAAACAAATAAGGATTTTAGTTGGCACACAAGGAAGGGCTAAAATAGATACACAAACAATGGTCAATGTAAGACACAAACAAGAACAGATGTAGGCACACAAATAAGAGCCAATGTAGACACACCCACATACACACACGCACACACACACACACACACACACACACACACACACACACACACACACAAGTACCTCAATAAGCACACAAACTTGGATTTCTAAAGGTAAACTAACATAGGCTCCTGTAGACATACAAACAAGTACCTCAGGTGAAAATTATGTAGTGCTTCTAATTAGACATCAGAAACAAAACTGAGAAGGCTAAGCGAAGGATGAATAATACAGCAGCACCCTATTATTAAATAATCTGATTCAGAACCTCTTGTAATAAATACCCCCACTAAACCCCTCCCCACCTCCAACCCTGCCAAATCCAAACCCATACACATCTATACAACAACAAAACTTATAATATGACATAATGACAAAATATTTTAAACCTTGTTTCTTTTGAATACCTAGCACTCTTATTTCTTCCCCCTCATCCCTAAAAAAAGGTCCTACTTACGTTATGATATATGATAAATAATGACGAGCTTTGTTTCTTCTAGTTGTTATATTGTCTTCAAGTAAAACTTCTAACTGGTGACTGAAAATAAAATTAATTCAAACAAAATAAAAATGTTAATTTGTAAACTTACATGAATTACATATTTCTTATCTAATTGTATCTTAATTCTTTCAGTTAATTTAACATTTTCACATAGTTAAACCAATGTCCTTTATATATGTGACAATAACAGTCATAGAGTCTTAATTCCTTAATTAAAACGATGATGTCATGATTAACCTCGACTGAGTCTCAGATGTGTTATGTAAATAACTGTCGAAAAGGTAATAAATTTCACTTATAATTGTCTTACAGTTAAGATGATATTTTATGTCATATTAGCATTTGAATATAGCTTATTACAATAACTGTAAAACTCAGATTTGTCACAATAAAAATGACTTGTAATCTAAATCTAACAGATCTTTATTTAATACTACAGGGATCTACTGAATGTTATTTTTTCTGTGTTTGTTTGTGTCCCAATTTGGCCCCAAAACAGACCTTATATTCCAAAGATTTGGCAAATAAATTCAGTGAACTAAGCTATCCCCTGCCAGTAGATACGTTTTATTATTTGCATATTAAATAATCAATAAAATACACATCTCCTATTCCCTTTTGAAAAATTATAAAGGTCAACTCAATCAACAACAAAAAAGAAATGAACACATATGTTACCACTGCTGATACTTTCAACCCCAAACTTCTGATGAATTGTTTGAACTAATAAATACAAACTGAAAACTTAGAAGGGCCATCAATCTACAAAAAATCCATTAACAAACTCATGCCAAACTTGGGTTAATAATATTTGAATTTTTGAATTGTCACTGTTGAAATTCTCCATTAATAAAAGCTCTTAATTTGTTGTTTTGAAGACTTTTTCTGAACCATTTTTTCCTAATTAAAATTTCAAAGGGCCATAACTTTCCAAAAAATTAGCATAAAAACTCGGGTTAAATTATTTGCATCTCTGATTGATGTTAATGCACAAAGTTTTAGAGAATAATTTTGGATAAGAATTTGAATGAATGGAAGAACTTAAAATATATATTCCCTATTTCTTTATACAGTTAAAACAATAGGAACTATATCAATTAAACTGTCAACAATTTTTCTTTGTATGGATCCTGTAAGAATCAAGGATTTTCATATCAACTTTCAACTATAGACCTAAGTAGGTGAAATTAACTAAGCCTTTTTTTTTAGATTTTCTGTGCATGATTTATGCTGTTCTTAACACAAAGAAGGGTACATATAAAATATATTATTATATAATACAACAGATTTCTTAAAGAAAGACATATCTGAGGAAACTGCATGAATATATTTGTCTACAGTTTGCAATTGTCAAATTTCTTAAGGTTTTCATTTAATATTTGGAAGAGTATGCAACTATAGATTAGTATATATAAGAATGACTCTTCAACATCTACCAGACTTCAGAAAAATATCAATCTTACCAATATCAATCTTACCATTTAACTGGAACTTGATCTTGTATTACAATCTTACCATTCAACTGGAACTTGATCTTGTATTACAATCTTACCATTCAACTGGAACTTGATCTTGTATTACAATTTTACCATTCAACTGGAACTTGATCTTGTATTACAATCTTACCATTCAACTGGAACTTGATCTTGTATAACAATCTTACCATTCAACTGGAACTTGATCTTGTATTACAATCTTACCATGAAACTGGAACTTGATCTTGTATTACAATCTTACCATTAAACTGGAACTTGATCTTGTATTACAATCTTACCATAAAACTGGAACTTGATCTTGTATTACAATCTTACCATGAAACTGGAACTTGATCATGTATTACAATTTTACCATTAAACTGGAACTTGATCTTGTATTACAATCTTACCATTAAACTGGAACTTGATCTTGTATTACAATCTTACCATGAAACTGGAACTTGATCTTGTATTACAATCTTTCCATTAAACTGGAACTTGATCTTGTATTACAATTTTACCATTCAACTGGAACTTGATATTGTATTACAATCTTACCATTCAACTGGAACTTGACCATGTATTGCAATCTTACCATTCAACTGGAACTTGATCTTGTATTACATTTTTACCATTCAACTGGAACTTGATCTTGTATTACAATCTTACCATTAAACTGGAACTTGATCTTGTATCAGAATCTTACCATTAAATTGGAACTTGATCTTGTATAACAATTTTACCATTCAACTGGAACTTGATCTTGTATTACAATCTTACCATTCAACTGGAACTTGATCTTGTATTACAATCTTACCATTCAACTGGAACTTGATCTTGTATTACAATCTTACTATTCAACTGGAACTTGATCTTGTATTACAATTTTACCATTCAACTGGAACTTGATCTTGTATTACAATCTTACCATGAAACTGGAACTTGATCTTGTATTACAATCTTACCATACAACTGGAACTTGATCTTGTATTTCAATCTTACCATTAAACTGGAACTTGATCTTGTATTACAATCTTAACATTCAACTGGAACTTGATCTTGTATAACAATCTTACCATTCAACTGGAACTTGATCTTGTATTACAATCTTACCATTAAACTGGAACTTGATCTTGTATTACAATCTTACCATTCAACTGGAACTTGATCTTGTATTACAATCTTACCATGAAACTGGAACTTGATCTTGTATTACAATCTTACCATTCAACTGGAACTTGATCTTGTATTACAATCTTACCATACAACTGGAACTTGATCTTGTATTACAATCTTACCATTCAACTGGAACTTGATCTTGTATAACAATCTTACCATTCAACTGGAACTTGATCTTGTATTACAATCTTACCATGAAACTGGAACTTGATCTTGTATTACAATCTTACCATTAAACTGGAACTTGATCTTGTATTACAACCTTACCATTCAACTGGGACTTGACCATGTATTACAATCTTACCATTAAACTGGGACTTGACCATGTATTACAATCTTACCATTAAACTGGAACTTGATCTTGTATTACAATCTTACCATTAAACTGGGACTTGACCATGTATTACAATCTTACCATTAAACTGGGACTTGACCATGTATTACAATCTTACCATTAAACTGGGACTTGACCATGTATTACAATTTTACCATTCAACTGGAACTTGATCTTGTATTACAATCTTACCATTAAACTGGAACTTGATCTTGTATTACAATCTTACCATTCAACTGGAACTTGATCTTGTATTACAATTTTACCATTCAACTGGAACTTGATCTTGTATTACAATCTTACCATTCAACTGGAACTTGATCTTGTATTACAATCTTACTATTCAACTGGAACTTGATCTTGTATTACAATCTTACCATTCAACTGCAACTTGATCTTGTATTACAATCTTACCATTCAACTGGAACTTCATCATGTATTACACATGTTATTTTCAATCTCTTTACAGGATATTACAAAAGTTGTTTTCCTATTTTTACACAATATTACACATGGCATCTTTCAATTCTATACACAATATTATTTTTTCCTTCACATTTCAGATTTCTATTCCTCAATGAGTCATGGAATATTTAAATTTTATACGATATTACAAATACATGTCTGAGTGTAAATCTAGTTTTGTAAATACACTAATTTACAATTCATCTGCATGCTGCACGCATCTTATAATACAAAAGTCAATAATCTATTTACATGTTGCATATACCTAAACATTTAGTCAATACAACATGCTCGTATGGGCATCTGATATTTTATCTGCACGTTCCATGTGTCTATACAACTGTCAGAGTAAATTACTTCATTCAACAAATTAAATAACAAAGTCTGTTTTAATCAATATTTAGTTACAAGATCACGGGCATTTCAAAGACTCTAAAATTAGATAATTCTAAGTCTTTCTGGGATAAAAAACATTTTCAAGACTTCATGAAAATATGATTAATACTGGCCTGATTGATAAGGATTTCTTAATTAAAAAAGATCAAAAATAAAGGTAGATGTAAAAATGTGCTATGGACAATAATCATCCAAAAAGGAAACAATTCCATAGAGAAGTAGATACATGTAGTCTTTTAAAAATAACAAAGGAATTCAAGCTATCCTAAACTATTTTTAAATAAGGGAAAATCCACTGCAGACCTCTTTTATTGTTCTACAGACTTAAGACCTCTTCTGTTTAGGCTGGTCTGCAGACCTAAGACCTCTATTGTTTAGGTTGGTCTGCAGACCTAAGACCTCTTTTGTTTAGGCTGGTCTGCAGACCTAAGACCTCTTTTGTTTAGATTGGTCTGCAGACCTAAGACCTCTTTTGTTTAGGATAGTCTGCAGACCTAAGACCTTTCTGTTTAGGTTGGTCTGCAGACCTAAGACCTCTTTTGTTTAGGATGGTAAGCAGACCTAACACCTCTTCTGTTTAGGTTGGTCTGCAGACCTAAGACCTCTTTTGTTTAGGATGGTCTGCAGACCTAAGACCTCTTTTGTTTAGGTTGGTCTGCAGACCCAAGACTTCTTCAGTTAAGGTTAGTCTGCAGACCTAAGACCTTTTCTGTTTAGGGTGGTCTGCAGACCTAAGACCTCTTCTGTTTAGGTTAGTCTAAAGACCTAAGACCTCTTCTGTTTAGGTTGGTCTGCAGACCTAAGACCTCTTTTGTTTAAGCAAAAATAACTGTATAAAAGGAAGTGGCTTTTGATTTGTTGCAACCAGTCACTGACATTTTTCTAACCCAAAACCATTAAATCTCCAAATATGCTTTACATTAAGCTACATTTGCATTAGTTATTAATTCTTTGTCATCATTAAAAACAGAATAGTAACAGGCAAGTTTAACTTGTCAGGATGATCACTTTGGGCATGTTTGATTGTCAGGATGATCACTTTAGGATAATTTGATTGTCAGGATGATAACTTTGGGCATGTTTGATTGTCAGGATGATAACTTTGGGCTAATTTGATTGCAGGATGATAACTTTGGGCATGTTTGATTGTCAGGATGATCATTTTGGACATGTTTGATTGTCAAGATGATTACTTGGGAATTTTATTGTCAGGATGATCACTCTGGGCATGTTTAACTTGTCAGGATGATCACTTTGGTCATGTTTGATTGTCAGGATGATCACTTTGGGTGAATTTGATTTTCAGGATGATAACTTTGGACATGTTTGATTGTCAGGATGATAATTTTGGACATGTTTGATTGTCAGGATGATCATTTTGGGCATGTTTGATTGTCAAGATGATCACTTTGTAAATTTTATTGTCAGAATAAACACTTTGGGCAAGTTAAACTTGTCAGGATGTTCACTTTGGGCATGTTTGAGTGTCATGATGATCATTTTCAGCGTGTTTAATTTGTCAGGATGATCACTTTTGGCATGTTTGATTGCCAGGATGATCAATTTGGGCAAGTTTAACTTGTCAGGTTGATCACTTTTGGGCAAATTTAACTTGTCAAGATGATCATTTGGGCATGTTTGATTGTCAGGATGATCACTTTGGGCAAGTTTGATTGTCAGGATGATAAATATGTGCAAGTTTAACTTGTCAGGATGATCACTTTGGGCAAGTTTACCTTGTTAGAATGATCACTTTGGGCAAGTTTACCTTGTTAGGATGATCACTTTGGGCATGTTTGAGTGTCATGATGATCATTTTCAGCATGTTTAACTTGTTAGGATCATCACTTTGTGCAAGTTTGATTGTCAAGATGATCAATTTGGGCAAGTTTAACTTGTCAGGATGATCACTTTGGGCAAATTTGATTGTCAGGATGATAACTTTGGTCATGTTTGATTGTCAGGATGATCACTTTGGGCGAAATTTGATTGTCAGGATGGTCACTTAAGGCAGGTTTAACTTGTCAGGTTGATCACTTTTGGCACATTTGATTGTCAGAATGATCATTTTGGGCATGTTTTGTTTGTCAGGATGATCACTGGGTGAATTTGATTGTCAGGATGATCATTTTGGGCATGTTTGAGTGTCATGATGATCATTTTCAGCGTGTTTAACTTGTTAGGATCATCACTTTGTGCAAGTTTGATTGTCAAGATGATCAATTTGGGCAAGTTTAACTTGTCAGGATGATCACTTTGGGCAAATTTGATTGTCAGGATGATAACTTTGGTCATGTTTGATTGTCAGGATGATCACTTTGGGCAAATTTGATTGTCAGGATGATCATTTTGAGCATGTTTTGTTTGTCAGGATGATCACTTTGGGCATGTTTGATTGTCAGGATGATTGCATGGGCATGTTTGATTGTCAATATGATCACTGGGTGAAATTGATTGTCATGATGATCACCTTGGGCAAGTTTAACTTTGTCATGATGATCACTTTTGAGCATTTTGAACTTGCCAGGATGATCGATTTGGGTATGTTCAACTTGTCAGGTTGATTATTTTGGGCATGTTTTATTGTCAGGATGATCACTTTTGGGCAAGTTGAACTTGTCAGGATGATCGCTTTTGGGTATGTTCAACTTGTAAGGATGATAACTTTGGGCATGTTTTATTGTCACGATGATCACTTTTGGGCAAATTAAACTTTTAAGGATGATCATTTTGGGCACGTCTGATTGTCAGGATGATCATTTTGGGCGAATTTGATTGTCAGGATGATAACTTTGGGCATGTTTGATTGTCAGGATGATCACTTTGGGCGAAATTGATTGTCAGGATGATAACTTTGGGCATGTTTGATTGTCAGGATGATCACTTTGGGCGAATTTGATTGTCAGGATGATCACTTTAGGCAAGTTTTACTTGTCAGGATGATCACTTTGGGCAAATTTGATTGTCAGGATGATAACATTTGGGCAAGTTTAACTTGTCAGGATGATCGCTTTGGGTATCTTCAACTTGTCAGGTTGATTATTTTGGGCATGTTTTATTGTCAGGATGATCACTTTGGGCAAGTTTGATAGTCAGAATGATCATTTTGGGCATGTTTAGTTTGTTGTCAGTTCGATCACTTTGGGCATGTTTGATTGTCAGGATGATCGCTATGGGCATGTTTGATTGTCAGGATGATCACTGGGTGAAATTGATTGTCATGATGATCACTTTGGGCAAGTTTAACTTGTCAGGATGATCACTTTGGGCAAATTTGATTGTCAGGATGATAACATTTGGGCAAGTTTAACTTGTCAGGATGATCGCTTTGGGTATATTCAACTTGTCAGGTTGATTATTTTGGTCATGTTTGATTGTCAGGATGATCACTTTGGGCAAATTTGATTGTCAGGATGGTCACTTAAGGCAGGTTCAACTTGTCAGGTTGATCACTTTTGGCACATTTGATTGTCAGAATGGTCATTTTGGGCATGTTTTGTTTGTCAGGATGATCACTTTGAGCATGTTTGATTGTCAGGATGATTGCATGGGCATGTTTGATTGTCAATATGATCACTGGGTGAAATTGATTGTCATGATGATCACCTTGGGCAAGTTTAACTTTGTCATGATGATCACTTTTGAGCATTTTGAAATTGCCAGGATGATCGATTTGGGTATGTTCAACTTGTCAGGTTGATTATTTTGGGCATGTTTTATTGTCAGGATGATCACTTTTGGGCAAGTTGAACTTGTCAGGATGATCGCTTTGGGTATGTTCAACTTGTTAGGTTGATCACATTTGGGCATGTTTTATTGTCAGGATGATCACTTTTGGGCAAATTAAACTTTTTAGAATGATCATTTTGGGCACGTCTGATTGTCAGGATGATCATTTTGGGCAAATTTGATTGTCAGAATGATAACTTTGGGCATGTTTGATTGTCAGGATGATCACTTTGGGCTAATTTGATTGTCAGGATGATCACTTTAGGCAGGTATAACTCGTCAGGTTGATCACTTTTGGCATGTTTGATAGTCAGAATAATAAATTTTGGGCATGTTTGATTGTTAGGATGATCGCTATGGGCATGTTTATTTGTCAGGATGATCACTGGGTGAAATTGATTGTCATGATGATCACTTTGGGCAAGTTTAACTTGTCAGGATGATCACTTTGGGCAAATTTGATTGTCAGGATGATAACATTTGGGCAAGTTTAACTTGTCAGGATGATCGCTTTGGGTATATTCAACTTGTCAGGTTGATTATTTTGGGCATGTTTTATTGTCAGGATGATCACTTTGGGCAAGTTTGATTTTCAGGATGATCACTTTAGGCAAGTTTAACTTGTCAGGTTGATCACTTTGGGCAAATTTAACTTGTCAAGATGATCATTTTGGGCATGTTATATTGTCAGGACGATCTGTGATTTGGGGTAAGTTTGATGTAAAGCCTTACAGTCCCTTTTAATTCAATGGCCAATCATTTTTGATAAAACCAAACAGAATGGAAACAAAGCCTGACCATCCACAACAAAAATATCCTTATTGAGCTATTATATTGGTATGTATTTGTTCCTCAGTGAGACAGTAAGCTAATATCTAAAAATAAACTCCTTCAAACGCAATAAAAAGATTTTGCAAATAGAAATTCCATTATTATCAACATAAAAAATGTTCTCTGGAGCAAATTTAACATCCATATCAGTTATAATTTTTGCTGCACTTTAAGTTCTACTATAGAAGAGAATACATGTAGAACAATATATATCATCATCCTTTCAGTAATACAGTAGGATTACAAACCAGGGATAAAATACTTTACAAAATTACATTACAAAATTAAAAAAGACTACATGGATTTATTAATGACAATTATCAAAATATGTTAATATTTAGATTAAAGAAAATCATTCTGTAGCTAAATAAGAATAACATCATGAAGGCCCTAGATGCTCACCTGAGAATAATTTGTAATTTGATTGATTTTGGAATAATGTAATCTCTTATTTTAGAAATATTTTATTATCTGAGTTTTAACCCATTGACTTACTTCTTGTAGCAACTGATATGTAAACTGGAGACCTAGCTTTTGTCAAGATAATTTTCTTCAGCAAGGTTCAAGAGTAATGATTTAGATACATTTCATAATGTTAATGTTACTAAGGCTTAATTTAGCTAGTAATTCTGGTTCTTAGAAAAAAAAGATTTAGGGTGATAATCAGGAACCTTGATGAATATCATGAATCAGTCTGAAAACCATTATGTAAAACTACACTGTTTAAATCATGATAAAGAATCTCCGCCCATTTAATTCAGTGTACTCCAATTCAACTTTTATCAATTTTTAAGAATTTTTGGTCAATCTATGCTGTCAAAGGCTTTTTTCAAAATCTATAAGTAAAGTCAATCTTCATTTAATTTTTACTTACAAGATAGATAAGACAAATAGAGTATTGTTATTACTATCTTTAATTTCAGACTACACATTTTACATTTTGATACATGTATCCATCCTTTATACAACCTGTGCTGTTTATTTAGGTAAGGAAGTTTTAGATTTTAAAATTTGAGATACTGGATAATGTGACTCATGTTGAGTGTTGTGGTTGTCAGTGGCATAGTAATTCAGTGACCTAGCAGTTTACCAGAATGTCTCCCTGAGTGTGTGCTAGCAGACCTGATTATACACAACCTCACATCTTATACCTAAAACCTTAAACATGAATAACTTTGCATTTGTCATGAATAGCTGAATAAATGCTGATCTGACATGAAACAACATTACAACCAACCAATCCTGACCCTTTTAAGAAAATTTCAAGAAAATGCTTTTAACTATGGGCATAAACTTATCATTGTTTTACAATAAAATAAATAACATCCCTGCCCCCTCACACTGTCTCCACAAATTTAAAACAAACCAATAAAATAAATAACATCCCAGCCCCCTCACTCTGTCTCCACAAATCTAAAACAAACCCATAAAATAAATAACAATTTAGCCCCCTCACTCTGTCTCCACAAATCTAAAACAAACCAATCAAATAAATAACATACCAGCCCCCTCACACTGTCTCCACAAATTTAAAACAAACCAATAAAATAAATAACATCTCAGCCCCTCACTCTGTCTCCACAGATCTAAAACAAACCCATAAATAAATAACAATCTAGCCCCCTCACTCTATCTCCACAAATCTAAAACAAAACCAATCAAATAAATAACATCCCAGCCCCCTCACTCTGTCAACACAAATCTAAAACAAACCAATCAAATAAATAACATCCCAGCCCCTCACTCTGTCTCCACAAATCTAAAACAAACCACTCCAATAAATAACATCCTTGCCCCCTCACTCTGTCTCCACAAATGTAAAACAAACCAATAAAATAATAACATCCCAGCCCCCTCACTCTGTCACCACAAATCTAAAACAAACCAATCAAATAAATAACATCCTAGCCCCTCACTCTGTCTCCACAAATCTAAAACAAACCACTCCAATAAATAACATCCAAGCCCCCCTCACTCTGTCTCCACAAATCTAAAACAAACCACTCAAACAAATAACATCTCAGCCCCTCACTCTGTCTCCACAAATCTAAAACAAACCAATCAAATAAATAACATCTCAGCCCCTCATTCTGTCTCCACAAATCAAAAACAAACCAATCAAATAAATAACATCCCAGCCCCCTCACTCTGTCTCCACAAATCTAAAACAACCAATCAAATTAATAACATCTGAGCCCCTCATTCTGTCTCCACAAATCTAAACCAAACCACTCAAACAAATAACATCTCAGCCCCTCAGTCTGTCTCCACAAATCTAAAACAAACCAATCAAATTAATAACATCTCAGCCCCTCACTCTGTCTCCAAAAATCTAAAACAAACCAATCAAATAAATAACATCCCAGCCCCCTCACTCTGTCTCCACAAATCTAAAACAAACCAATCAAATAATAACATCCCAGCCCCCTCACTCTGTCTCCACAAATCTAAAACAACCAATCAAATTAATAACATCTGAGCCCCTCATTCTGTCTCCACAAATCTAAACCAAACCACTCAAACAAATAACATCTCAGCCCCTCAGTCTGTCTCCACAAATCTAAAACAAACCAATCAAATTAATAACATCTCAGCCCCTCACTCTGTCTCCAAAAATCAAAAACAAACCAATCAAATTAATAACATCCCAGCCCCCTCACTCTGTCTCCACAAATCTAAAACAAACCACTCCAATAAATAACATCTCAGCCCCTTTACTCTGACTCCACAAATCTAAAACAAACCAATCAAATAAATAACATCGCAGCCCCCTCACTCTGTCTCCACAAATCTAAAACAACCAATCAAATAAATAACATCCAAGCCCCCTCACTCTGTCTCCACAAATCTAAAACAAACCACTCAAACAAATAACATCTCAGCCCCTCAGTCTGTCTCCACAAATCTAAAACAAACCAATCAAATTAATAACATCTCAGCCCCTCACTCTGTCTCCAAAAATCTAAAACAAACCAATCAAATAAATAACATCCCAGCCCCCTCACTCTGTCTCCACAAATCTACAACAACCAATCAAATAAATAATATCCCAGCCCCCTCATTCTGTCTCCACAAATCTAAAACAAACCACTCAAACAAATAACATCCCAGCCCCCCTCACTCTGTCTCCACAAATCTAAAACAAACCACTTAAATAAATTACATCCAAGCCCCCTCACTCTGTCTCCAAAAATCTAAAACAACCAATCAAATAAATAATATCCCAGCCCCCTCATTCTGTCAGCACAAATCTAAAACAAACCACTCAAACAAATAACATCCCAGCCCCCTCACTCTGTCTCCACAAATCTAAAACAAACCACTTAAATAAATAACATCCAAGCCCCCTCACTCTGTCTCCACAAATCTAAAACAACCAATCAAATTAATAACATCTCAGCCCCTCATTCTGTCACCACAAATCTAAAACAAACCACTCAAACAAATAACATCCCAGCCCCCTCACTCTGTCTCCACAAATCTAAAACAAACCACTTAAATAAATAACATCCAAGCCCCCTCACTCTGTCTCCACAAATCTAAAACAACCAATCAAATTAAAAACATCTCAGCCCCTCATTCTGTCACCACAAATCTAAAACAAACCACTCAAACAAATAACATCCCAGCCCCCTCACTCTGTCTCCAAAACTCTAAAACAAGCCAATCAAATAAATAACATCCCAGCCCCTCACTCTGTCTCCACAAATCAAAAACAAACCAATCAAATAAATAACATCCTAGCCCCCTCATTCTGTCTCCACAAATCTAAAACAAACCACTTAAATAAATAACATCCTAGCCTCCTCACTCTGTCTCCACAAATCTAAAACAAACCAATCAAATAAATAACATCCTAGCCCCCTCATTCTGTCTCCACAAATCTAAAACAAACCACTTAAATAAATAACATCCTAGCCTCCTCACTCTGTCTCCACAAATCTAAAACAAACCAATCAAATAAATAACATCCTAGCCCCCTCATTCTGTCTCCACAAATCTAAAACAAACCACTTAAATAAATAACATCCTAGCCTCCTCACTCTGTCTCCACAAATCTAAAACAAACCAATCAAATAAATAATATCCCAGCCTCCTCACTCTGTCCCCACAAATCTAAAACAAACCAATCAAATAAATAACATCCCTGCCCCCTCACTCTGTCACCACAAATCTAAAACAAACCAATCAAATTAATAACATATCAGCCCCCTCATTCTGTCACCACAAATCTAAACCAAACCACTCCAACAAATAACATCCCAGCCCCCTGACTCTGTCTCCACAAATCTAAAACAAACCAATCAAATTAATAACATCTCAGCCCCCTCACTCTGTCTCCACAAATCTAAAACAAAGCAATCAAATAAATAACATCCCTGCCCCCTCACTCTGTCTCCACAAATCTAAAACAAACCAATCAAATAAATAACATCCTAGCCCCCTCATTCTGTCACCACAAATCTAAAACAAACCAATCAAATAAATAACATCCTAGCCCCTCACTCTGTCACCACAAATCTAAAACAAACCAATCAAATAAATAACATCTCAGCCCCTCACTCTATCTCCACAAATCTAAAACAAACCACTCCAATAAATAACATCTCAGCCCCCTCACTCTGTCTCCACAAATCTAAAACAAACCAATCAAATAAATATCTCAGCCCCTCACTCTGTCTCCACAAATCTAAAACAAACCAATCAAATAAATAACATCCTAGCCTCCTCACTCTGTCTCCACAAATCTAAAGTTTTACTACTATATTAAATCCCATTTTAATTTTGTAAATCCCCTGTAAATTAACTCCCCCCACTTCCCTTCTATCTTGTAGAAAACTTGCATAATTATTTTGCTTTTTTTCTATAATTACTGGTACCTTTCAAAAGTTACTGATGAGAAAATGCAATGAATGTATTGAAAAACCCCTCACATCAATAACCCCTATCCCACCCCACCCCAACCTCCACCTCCATCTTTTTAAATCTCACTAGTTACATTTTCTGTAACTTACCTCAGTGAACTCATACAAAACTGTTTAAATCCTCTAATTCTTTTAACAGGTAAATGATGAACTAGTAAAGAATGTGTTGACATACCAATCAAATCAATATATATATATCTATATATCTATGTATGTCACAACATCAACATCACATTTTATACAATATATGTCATAAAACTTAATCCAAGTATTATTCTGGAAGTGTGTAATAGCCATTATCTAGGCTTATAAAATTTGACCATTATAACTGGGTTTTTTTTATTATTTTAGGTTTGATTTGGTTTGAAGACAGTTTCCATAAAGAGGTAGTTATTATAGCAGGTGTAAATACATCTACATCATTTCATATTAACTTCTATTAAAATGTTCACTCATTCATTAATTCATTCATTCATTCAATCTTTCATTCATTTATTCATTTGCAGCTTCTGTATCAAGTTATTATAAAGCATGTTCTTTTTGATACATAACAGTCAAAGTTTAAATAACATTCAGGAGGAAAGTCTTCCAGTAAGAAAGTCAGTTTTAGCACTACATTGTTTGTTTTTGCCTGGTACTCTAGCTTTCTCAACCATTCCTTTACTGAAGACATCAATATGAGTGAAAGACTGAAGTACTCTCAACTGGATATAATGACAAATACAAGTACAATGGACCACAAATTAATTACAGAATCTATCAAAATTTCTCTGAATAACTGATCCCACTTCAAGTATATTTTCAATTTTAATATTACATGTCCTAAGAATGCAAAATCTAAACATCCAAGGTCAATCCACAGTATATTTATAAACAGCCAAAAAAAGCAAAAAGTACAAAGGAAAAAAGTAAGTCACAGATCATGAATACAATTTTGACCCTAAAAAAAGTAAGTCACGGATCATGAATACAATTTTGACCCTAAAAAAGTAAGTCACAAATCATGAATACAATTTTGACCCTAAAAAAGTAAGTCACGGATCATGAATACAATTTTGACCCTAAAAAAGTAAGTCACGGATCATGAATACAATTTTGACCCTAAAAAGTAAGTCACGGATCATGAATACAATTTTGACCCTAAAAAAGTAAGTCACAGATCATGAATACAATTTTGACCCTAAAAAAGTAAGTCACGGATCATGAATACAATTTTGACCCTAAAAAAGTAAGTCACAGATCATGAATACAATTTTGACCCTAAAAGTAAGTCACGGATCATGAATACAATTTTGACCCTAAAAAAGTAAGTCACAGATCATGAATACAATTTTGACCCTAAAAAAGTAAGTCACGGATCATGAATACAATTTTGACCCTAAAAAAGTAAGTCACGGATCATGAATACAATTTTGACCCTAAAAAAGTAAGTCACAGATCATGAATACAATTTTGACCCTAAAAAAGTAAGTCAAGGATCATGAATACAATTTTGACCCTAAAAAAAGTAAGTCACGGATCATGAATACAATTTTGACCCTAAAAAAGTAAGTCACAGATCATGAATACAATTTTGACCCTAAAAAGTAAGTCACGGATCATGAATACAATTTTGACCCTAAAAAGTAAGTCACAGATCATGAATACAATTTTGACCCTAAAAAAGTAAGTCACGGATCATGAATACAATTTTGACCCTAAAAAAGTAAGTCACAAATCATGAATACAATTTTGACCCTAAAAAAGTAAGTCACGGATCATGAATACAATTTTGACCCTAAAAAAGTAAGTCACGGATCATGAATACAATTTTGACCCTAAAAAGTAAGTCACGGATCATGAATACAATTTTGACCCTAAAAAAGTAAGTCAAGGATCATGAATACAATTTTGACCCTAAAAAAGTAAGTCACGGATCATGAATACAATTTTGACCCTAAAAAAGTAAGTCAAGGATCATGAATACAATTTTGACCCTAAAAAAGTAAGTCACGGATCATGAATACAATTTTGACCCTAAAAAAGTAAGTCACGGATCATGAATACAATTTTGACCCTAAAAAAGTAAGTCACGGATCATGAATACAATTTTGACCCTAAAAAAGTAAGTCACGGATCATGAATACAATTTTGACCCTAAAAAAGTAAGTCACGGATCATGAATACAATTTTGACCCTAAAAAAGTAAGTCACGGATCATGAATACAATTTTGACCCTAAAAAAGTAAGTCACGGATCATGAATACAATTTTGACCCCAAGTCTGTTTTAAAGTTTATTTTCAGGAAACATTAAAATCAAAAATCTTATCATATAGTCCAGATATAGAAAATTAATGATCATTTTATAAATGTGTGAAGTCATAAAGTTTACATTTGACTATGTTTTAAAACAAGCACATCAGAACTTCAAAAACTTAAAACATGTATTGAAAAATCATCATGGTAGAAAAAGTACAAAAGATTCTAGAAAAGAAAGGTCATGACATTCCCTCAGTTTAAAGCTCATGCATGCAGGAAATAGTAAATATAAAAATTCCCATGTCAAAATCATGAAATGTAGTAATCTATTTAAATTTTTTTTTCTTTAATGAGGTCATGACCAAGACCTTAATATCATGCCAAAAAGTGCTAAAAGTGTGATTTTTTTTAAAACTCAAATATTATAAAAATCCTCCAAGTAGAAGCTTAGGTAAGAAATAAAACAAATAGTATTTGGCTGCCAATTATAAACCTGTTAAAGCTCATACAGAGAAAATGTCAAAACTGAATACCCACATGTTATCATCTGTTAGTACTGTATGGTCCACATAAATTAACAATTTCATTATTCTTTTGAATCTTTGGCCTGACCTTTTGAACCAATGAACTTGAGATGAGGTACCTTAAGTTTTAAGGCTTAACCACTCTGCCACCATGCCCCTCTTTATCTTTAGTATATCTCTTGTATATTCAAAGAAGATTTTTAAAAATTTTGCAATTTTCCAAAATGAGGCCAAAGAAAACCCTACTCTTTCATTTGTGCAAGTTTGAAAGTCTGTCACCCTGGCATGGAAATTAACAGGTTTAAAAAATATTGGTCCTGTAGTTTTTGGAAAAGAAGATTAAAAAGTATAAAAGTTTAGACATGACAGAAGAGGCATGACAGATGATAAACTACTGATGGCAGGTAGATAGGAAATCTCCACAAAACTTCAGCTCAGATTAGCTAAAAATCTGTTTATTAATCTGCATTTTTATATCTATTAACAAATTATTTTGCCTAATTTTGGTGGGGTCAGGATACAAAGGTTTAGCTTTTAAGCTGATACTTTCAACACAATGTCATATTTTACGAGATATTAGGTATCAATGCTGAAAGTTGGTTTTTGGTTTTCTTTGGGCATTTTAATTTCCTTTAGCATCCAAAAACTGAAAATTAAGTTAAATAATCTTTAATAGAGTGTAACATTCTTCCTTCACGTAACTCATTGAAGATGTTAACAAAGAGAGATAACTCTTTCCAACAAGAGGCCTAAGATGGCCCTAATTTGCTCACCTGAGTTGAATTGTTACTGGTATGTCTTGATAATACCTGGTTAAGTCATAACATGTTGCCTCAATAGAAGTGGTTTCAGATAACATTATTTTTATTGTTTTGGTTTTTAGCTATATAGGTCACTGTGACCTACTTTTGGTGGCAAAAGGACCAGAAACACAAATGAGAATGGCAATGGTTTAAAGGTGCTATTGACTAATATGAATGAAATGTGACCAGTAGAGTCTGAGAAGAAGTCTTTTGATGGATGGATGGATGGATGGATGGATGGCAGAGTTCCTATCCATAACAAAAGCTCACATGAGCAATTTTAGATCCGGATTTAAGACTTTACAGATTTGACACATTAATTAAAATATTTAAAAAAAAAATTATGAAATTCAACTGCAAATTATTTTTAAAAATTGTTCAATTAATCTAAATAATGTCACCTAACAATGATTTTGTAAAACAAAAAAAAAAAAATTCAAGGTTTTAGCTAAATCTACATATCAGTATCACATGTATTTCAAAAATAATAATTCACTAAAAGTAGAAATTCATAACATCTCTTCCATGCACCAATCACTGGTATTTGAACCCTCGACCCTTTGGTATCTAGAATTGAAACAGAATAAGGTCGAAAAAAGCGACTTGTATTTTACAGAATGTCATGAAAATTGTCAAACACATGTTTCTTCACACAAGAAAATGATGTTTGGAAAAAGAATTCACCTAAATTCATTCATTATTGTAATTTTTTGTAAAAAAGAACTATTTACCATATAAAAAAATTAAACACAAAAACGCGAAACCTAATTTTCACAAAAATTCTTGAAATTCACAAACTTGGTAAATAAGATGCCTCAGATGCCAAATATCACATCAGATTTTATCTCAGTGAAGTGGTTTTGGAGAAGATTTTTTAGGTTTTTAACTATGTAGGTCATTGTGACCCACATTTGGTAGCTATGGCAACCAAAAACACAAATCTGAAAGGCAAAGTTTTATAAATGCTTTTGACCAAGTTTAAACAAATGTGACCAGAAGTTTCTGAGAAGAAGTCGTTTGAAGCAATTGTTGACGGACAGACAGACGGACGGACGACAGAGGGTCTGCCTCTATTGATACCAATAGCTCACATGAGCACTTTGTGCTCAGGTGAGCTAAAAATAGACATTACTTGGATAAGACTGGAAATCACTTAGATCTTAGTAGAAGTTTAACACGTGTTTGTATCTTAACTTGAAAGTAAAATTATATAAAAATAGTGATGATTACAAAAACTATTTTGATTATACATTCATCAATCATTACTATTTTTGATATAAAAACTGAAAAAATAAACTTAAAACTTTAAACGCAGAATTTCCAATCTTTTCCTTATACATTTTTATCTGCAATCTTTGGTATATTTTTATTTTTTAAAATACCTTGATAACTGTAAAGGGCTCACACAGCTCATTTTGGGAATGGGGACGGGGCCATTGAAATTAGGAAAATTAGAGTTGTTTTGACTGATTTTCAGAAAAATCAAATAGAGTTTAAAAACTATTTAATAATTGCTTTAATAACTATATTTATTATATTAAAGATTATTTTACAAAATAAATATCTTTCTGAACAAACTTTTTAATGACCATTCAAATGTAAGCAACCAGTTTTGTTTTAAAGCACATCGGAAGTACTCTGATGTTTTATCCCGTATTATGTACCAATGTTAACAAACCAAAATGATGTCACAACATTTTTTTTTGGAATTGGGAAAAATCTAGGTTCCAATGGGAAACATAGCACCGCCGAGCGTAGCATTATACGCCCGTGTTATATTGATCGAGTAGTACTATTTACTAGTGTGGCGACACCTTTAGGGGTTTCGCGGGAAAGAATGGAACAATCTAGAGGATTTCTATCAGTAGAGCTCATCCACAGAACTTGCCTCTCAAAAGTTTGACACAGACCTAACGGATAAGTGCCAAACCTACCAATAATTTGGTAAAGAATTGGTTACTTTAATATGGGTACGAATTCAAAACGGTACGTTAAATTGTTTTTGGATGATAGCGCCGACTTTAAACAGTTATTGTGGATTTTATGTAAAAGATAGAAAAAATATAAAAATACCGCCTTTTCCGTCAGATCTTAAACATTTTTCGGTCAATGGACGACTTTTTCGTACAATGAACTGTTATTGAACAGGAGTGCGTTAAACGTAATTGTTTTTTGGAAAAATTCATTTTTTGCATGTTTGACCCCAAAATTAAGTATGATACTGATTTTTCCCAAAAATTTCACCAAGATAGATAGCTAGATCGCATTAGACTCCATAACCTCAGAAATTTTTAGCAAAATCTATCGAGGAGTTTTCAAGGTCCCCAAGATGCAAATATATGCTGCTAAAAAGGAGAAAGTTGTCGCCTTTATCATTTCACATCCAGAGGATGTTCCGAATGAATTCGTCACTAATCCTCTAGATTGTTTCATTCTTTACTGAGAAGTATAAGTACAACTAGGATATATGTATGTAAAAATATATTGCTAAATGGATAGTGGTAGACTGCTATATAATTCATATTCATTTCCAGGAAGGAAGAAGTTTAAAATATAATGTTAGGTCATGGCACTGTTTTCATGTGTTAAGCATTGCATGCAGGAAGATTTTAGGAAACAAATACATTTTTTGTCTGAAATGTTTTGAGAACTTTTTTTTTAACCAACCTGAAATAATTTATATCTCTAAAGATTAATTATAATTTGAACTGTTGTCGTGATCTGTGCAGTATGATAAAAAGGTGTTTTAAGTTAAAAAAGGGGCATAACTCCTCCAAAAATAATCTGAAAAAGTTGTAATTCGAACTTGCACCAGATAATAACATCGTAAATGTGTATACCAAATTTCATTTGAATCCATAAATAGTTGTAGGCTCTGATGATCGGAAACCACATGGTCATACATACAAAAATTTCTAAGTTAAAAAAGGGGCATAACTCCTCCAAAAATAATCCGAAAAAGTTGTAATTCGAACTTGCACAAGGTATTACCATGGTAAAGCTGTATACCAAATTTCATTTGAATCCATAAATGTTTGTGGTCTCTATTGAACGGAATACAAATTGTTAACAGACGCCCTCCCGCCTGCCCGCCCGCCCGCCCGCCCAGACGGACAGCACCGTAACATAATACGTCCCGTCATATGACGGGCGTATAAAAATTGGGAAAAAACAGCCTTTTTGCATTGGGAATGGGGCCGAAAGTTGGCCCCAAATCAAGCCCAGTGAGAGTCCTGCTGTATGTAGCAAATCTGAGAGTGTTCAAAGAATAAAAACATCAACAAAACTATTCATCAAATTTTCATTTAAAACATGGCAAAGACAAGAATGAGCTATTAGCTATTATGAGCTAATATTAAATGAAAGTTAAATAAGCTCTTCTGAGCTTGCAGCTTGTAAACTATAAACACCATGTATTTGTTGACCGAGTCTGAGTCATACCAAAATGCTAAGCTGGCATATACAAAACCTTTGTTATAACTTTTCTTATTCTAAATTATTTAATCTGTAATGAATTTATTAATCAACTATCACCAACTTTTGAATGATATCTTTATGGTTGTGAATGCTTAACTATTTATCATGAATTTAGATAATTTACAAAAGACATTCTTATTCAGATCCCTGCTCCACTCACTTTCTATTTTCCACCAACAGTTTTAGTGATTACTATTACCATATATATACATTATGATATTCATTTATGTTCCACTGTATGAAAATCATCAAGAGCAAATCATCATCATCATCATCAATATCACCACCATCATCATTATCATCATCATCATCATCAACATAAACATCATAACCATTTAATTTATCATCAAAAAGATAGTTTCCATATCATCCCTAGCATAAATTCAACATCATCAGCAGCAGCATGTATATTTTTTTCAGAAAAATAAAATCTTAAACCAAAATATCCACCTTATATAAAGAACCTTCATCAGTAAATTGATAAAAGCCACACAGAAGAATTTTCTCAAAATCACTGTTTTCTATTTACAACTGACATATTTACCCCCAAAATACTGAACAGCTTAAAAATGATGTATATAGTTATGTTAAAATTCTTTTAATTATTTCAAATATCTAGAGTTTCAACAGAAAATCCTATACAAAAAATTAGCAAGTTTATTTTCTCAAAATGTACATTTTTCATATAAATATACATTTTTACTTTTGATACATGTAGCAAACTTTAACCCAAAAGGTTAACATTGTATTCTAGATAGATTTTTGGGCAATATATTATGTAAAAACATATACATGTGTTTAAAAATAAATTAGAATAATATTTTCTTTAAATTAGAATGAAAAAATTCTGAAGAATTTCAACAGTTTGACAATTTTTGAAGAATTTCAACAGTTTGACAATTTTTGAAGAATTTCAACAGTTTGAAAAATTGTTAAGGAAAACTTAACACTGCACTTCATCAAATGAACAGAAAATGAACCAATGGACAGAACCCATTTCTATATCCCCCGCCAACTTTGTTGGAGTGGAGGATAAAATTCAAGTAACTAATACTTACTTTTCAATCAAGAGTTCCCCCTCTTCCACTTGTTGTACAGCTTTCTCTAGTTGTGTCTGTTCTTCCTACAACAAAACAATAACAAATAATTATTTATAATAATAATAACAAGAGGCCCATGAGCCTTAATGCTCACCTGAGGATATGTCCAAAATTGTTTGCAAAGCGCAAAAGACAATATAATTGGTACTGAAACTTTACAAGTTTTCTCAAGTTAAAAACTGCCACAAAACTTAATCAGAAATATATCCACTCACATTTCATTTATAAGTAGCTTATATAATATGCATGAAGTAACTGTAATGCAAAGAAAATAATTTCCAAATCATTAACAAATTTCAGTATACTTATGCAACTATGCCCTTAACCTTGGAACATATATGACCTTGAACCATATATGATCGTCACGTCAATACCTAAAATATTCTAATATACATGCCTAGATACAAAAAGTTCAAGTTTTCAAGATAATAAAAAATTTATGACTTCTTTTGCAGCTGTGACCTTAACCTTTGAACACATGACCTTAAACCATAAATCAAAATGACTGTCATGTCAATACCTACAATATTCTATACATGCCTTTACAAAAAGTTAATAGTTTTCAAGATAATTAACAATTTAAATCTTCTTTTGCAGCTGTGACCTTGCCCTTTCAACATATGACCTTGAACCATATATCGAAATGATCGTTGTCGCAATGCCTACAACATTCTAATATACATGCCTATACAAAAAGTTAATATTTTTCAAGATAATTAGCAATTTATATCTTCTTTTGCAGCTGTAACCTTGACCTTTGATCATATGACCTTGAACCATATATCAAAATGATTGTTGTCACAATACCTACAATATTCTAATATACATGCCTATACAAAAGATTAAAGTTTTCAAGCTAATGCACAATTTTAGTATTTATAAGCCAAAAATAACATTTCAGGGGCAACAACTCCTACATGGATTATCACATAGTTACAAAACTTGGTACTTTTTTTAATTTTGTCATGCTGAACATTTTAACAATGTTTTGATTTCATATATCTCTTAATATTTGCAAGAAAATTGCCTAAAACTGCATAAATCACAATTAGGTCATGACCTAATTAGCAATTTAAGTCATCTCTGCAGCTATGACCTTGATCTTTCAACATATGACCTTGATCTATATATCAAAATGATCATCATGTCATAAAATACAATATTCTAATATACATGCCTATACAAAACGTTAATAGTTTTCAAGATATAGTGAAAAATATATAATATTTAGCAATTTCCCCACTCAGTGCCTTACAATTTCCCTATTTTGAGCCCCATGGCTACCATTTGTGCAAAACTAAAGATAGATGACGGACGAAGATGGATAGCAATAGCTCATCTGTTCTTTCAGCTCAGGTGAGCTAAAAAGCATGAAGCATCAAGTACAATGCAATGAATTATGTAATCAAACCTTAATATTATAAGTATAATTATATTATACATGTATAACAGTAATGTTGCTAAAATATAATTCTACCTTTGTAAACTGTTCATATAGTAATTCTATGTATCGTTTTCTTCCTAGGTAACCACGGTAATAACGCTGTATACATATAGCTGCTTGCTCTTCCTTACTTTTAACTGGTTCATTCTAAATAAAATAATATAAAGTATTTATAACTTTAGATTTTTTATTAAAATATCACTTAAAAATGGCAAGGTTACTAAGTCAGTAGAGCGTCCTTCTAGTATTTGGGAAGGTCCCGGGTTTAAGTCACAAGTTGAGATGTTGTTTTTTTTCTGTTTCCTGCTTTACTTTGGGGTCTTGTGAGACCCTTGAATGTGACTTACAAAAGGTTGGTTCCAGGTAGAACATAGTAGTTTCAATTCAAAGTAGTAGATTTAAAAAATAGAGGAATGTGGCAGTCCATCTTGATAGGTGCCAGGAAAGCTAAGTTGGTACAGCCTCTCACTAATATTGGGAAGGTTTCAGATTTGGGTCTTAGGTTTGGCCATTGTATTTTTTTCTTATTTCTTTACACAGTTGTAGTGTTGTTTTAAGCCACAGTATAGTGTGATTATTTATTTATTTCGTTGGTTCTAATGACGTTTAATGCCACAGTAAAAATTATTTCACTCATATCAATAGGGTCCTGGAATATATAAGAAACCAAATTAACAGGAGAAACCAGACTTCTTCAATAACAAACTCTAAAACATTGTCATGTCTATGAATCTGTGAGTGTTGCATTTTGTTACCAGTGTGACAGACATGGTCACTGTTTGTGACTGGGAATAAAATGAAACTCTCACAGAAAATCCAAGTAACTTACATAATGTATATATTGTTTACTTACTTGAGTCCTTAGTAGTTAAAGCAAATTAACAGGCACATCATATATTACCATAAAACATTTGTGTAGAGATATTTCAGAAAGAAAAATGGTGATGTCCTTGGTAACTTCACACAATGTATGTATAAAAAGGATCATCACCTGCATTTTCGAACATGTAAAATCTCCATGATAGTTGTTTTTTGTGCAAAACTATTATATGGTAATCTTTGATGCACATAAATATTCCATTATTAGGTAAGTAAATGAAAAATACCCAATTTGTTTTTAGGTTAATTGGATTTTTGATAGAAATTGTCCATAATTCACTGACATTAAACACCAGTGACTCCAACAAATATGTTATCAAGCAAAAATTAAATTTATACTGCCAATGTTTTCACTCTATTATTCTACATTAATAATTTATAAATTGAGAGAGAACACTAAAGTATACTCATCTTTCTCTCTCTCTCTCTCTCTCTCTCTCTCTCTCTCTTCTGATGTCTTACCTTAGGAAATACAACATTAGTCATTACTGGATCAAAAGCCTACAAAACAGGGAAGAAGAAAAAATGACACAGCATACTACATGACAATTGATAAGATGGAAATTTGCTCTTACAAAACATGTACCTTGGTAATCGCCCTTAAACTATGTACAAGAAACAATATAAGATAGAACAGCCAAACAAGACAATACAAAGAAACACATATTTAGAACACTGATTATATAATCCTAATTTTGATAGGTACTACAGTAAATATCAAGTGGTGTGGTTATAATACTATTTAATTACTCTCATATACTTCTGCACTTACACACTTCATAAAACTGGAAACTACATCATATTTCACAGTTATGGTTAAAACCATATAACAATCAAAGTCTAACCATGACAACTGCTCAGAAAGACTACTTTAATCATAATCAGTTGAGAAACACTGTCTCCACATTACAATCAAAACAGGTTGCATGGTAAAGCTACTATATTATCAACAGAACCAGTTAAGCAACACTGTCTCCACATTACAATCAAAACAGGTTGCATGGTAAAGCTACTATATTATCAACAGAACCAATTAAGCAACACTGTCTCCAATGTGATTTGTGATTCACAGATCCAGAACAAGTCATGATTTGGATAGAACTAACTCTTTTGTATGGAAATTTGTCCAGTGTGTTAATTAAATAAAATCTTATTACAGAAATCTTTTTTGCATGAACATAAAGAAGACTAAAATCAATACCATCCATACTAGACCTGAAATACATGGCTCCAAACGGCTTTTTTTATAATACTGATGTTGCCGTTCAGAGCCATGATGCCACCCTATATAAAAACAGGGGAAATTACACTGACCTACATGCAGGTTATAAATTTCTTATAATAACAGGATTTACGGGTGTCTGAACGATCTCATTGTATATTGCCTTACCAGAAACATTAATGAATCGATCCGCGAAGTTTATTCAACCATGTTAGTAAAAATATCCAAGTTTTAAATCCATTTGTTTAAGCTATCGGCGCAAATATTTTTTGCGGGTCGCCATGTTTAAAATGTGCATTACTAGGCTTCGAACATGCGAACATGCTAATTTGGTTGAATAAACATCACGGATCGATTCATTAATGTTTCTGGTAAGGCAATATACAATGAGATCGTTCAGACACCCGTAAATCCTGTGATTATAAGAAATTTATAACCTGCAGGTAGGTCAATGTAATTTCCCCTGTTTTATATAGGATGGCATCATGGCTCCAAAACGGCAACATCAGTATTATAAAAAAGCTGTTCGAAGCCATGTATTTCAGGTCTACATCCATACTTGGAACATGTACTCATTTAAAAAGATGAATAATGATTATTGTATTGACAGATACCTTCATAACTTCTCTGTTACGTTCAAGTCTGTCAAGTCTTAACTGTTCCATATCTGGAGGTTCCAGAGTGATTTCATGTGTGTCTGTATCCAACTCTGGATAACCTTCTTCTATTTCCTCCTTAGTTATAACCACATCCATTTCGGTAATACTTGTGTCTTTATTTACTTGTAGTAAAATTCATTCTACATCTCTTCATATCTTTTACAGCAACATATCTAACCTTTCCTAAAAAAAAATGAAAACAATGTAGTATAAATAAGTTTATTATGCCTAAGGCCGAGACGGTGAGTCACGACTCACAGCGCCTTTTACAATACTTATTTAGAACACGCATGGGTATTAAACGAGCAAGTCATTTCTCGGAATTAAGCATCGTTAATTATTTGTTTTATGTTTAACTTCTGCCATTTTATGTTAGGAAAAACTTATAAATCAATAAATAAACAAAACATGCCTTTCAAAGTTTCGGCTGTCAAACTAACCGGAAGTGGAGTAAAGCCTGACTTTCCTTTTTTGTTTTCCTCCGTTTTTGGAGCACCTATTCCTTCCAATTTTTAAAAAACCGAACATCACAGGAAGATTGGATATCTCATCGAAAGTTGCAGTAAATTTCAATAGAAAAGAAAAAAACTAACAATACCCAATTTATCCAACTGTATCGTTAAGCAAAAGTTGGATTCAAGAATACAGTCAACGATTATATGAGAGCCTCGGAGAGAGAGAGAGAGAGAGAGAGAGAGAGAGAGAGAGAGAGAGAGAGAGAGAGAGAGAGAGAGAGTTTTAACAATGACATTCAAGTTCTTCAATTTTATCTGTCTTTTTTTTCAAAACTTGTTATTATAGGTAAGACTATCATAATCTTTCTTTTATGGAACGCCGTTTTAACATATATTCAATTATTTACACCTATCTTCAAGTAATTGAAATATACCTAGGTTCAAATATTTATACCTAGGAACAAATAATTGTTCCTAGGAATAATTCATTTATAACCTAGGTATAATTCATTTGAACATATCTTCAATAGAATTAGACCTAGGTATAATTCATTTGTACCTAGGTATAATTGATACGTCTCTTTAATTGATTTGAAGATAGGTGTAAATTGAATTTTACTACGTTGAAATTTCAAAGCATTAATGATCAATTCATTTAAAGATTGGTCTTAAGCCCGGATGAAAAAGGAGGATGGCTGGGCGTGGGGTCAGCACCCCACCCCACCCTGTAAAAACCACTTCGCTACAGAAACATTGACGACTATCCAAAAAACACATACAATCCTGGAAGAGGAAGGAACTTCGCCAAGAAGACAAATGACGTGCATAGAGACACCGACTACCCTTCTATCGACCAGGAAGATTTTACAGATTGGCACCTGAAATGTCAGAACAATGTACGAGGCAGGAAAAGCAGCACAAATAGCAGCAGAGATGCGGAACTACAATCTCGCCCTTCTCGGACTTTGTGAGACTCGGTGGACCCAACATGTTCAGCGACGGTGGCCAGTAATGACGAAGAGACAGTTTCTTTGAGCAGCTCACTACCATTTTAGAACAGCTTAGCAGTAAGGACATCAACATACTCATAGGAGACTTCAATGCAAAGATAGGAAGTGAAAACACAGGCTATGAGGAATTCATGGGAAACACAAGATTGGGAGAAATGAACCGAAAACGGAGAAAGGTTGGCTGATGCCTGTGCACTCAAACAACCTTGTTATTGGTGGAAGCATATACCAACACAAAAGGATACACAGGCAACATGGATATCCCCAGACCATGTGACTGATGAGAACCAGATAGACCAGATCTGTATAGGGAGGAAGTTTCGACGGTCACTACTGGATGTTCGAGTTAAGAGAGAAGCAGATGTGGCCTCAGACAATCACTTGGTAACAGCAAAGATCAAGCTAAAGCTGAAAAAGAACTGAGCCAAAAACGAGAGAAGGAATTCAGATTTAATGTCAACTTTCTTAAAGACGAAGCAATCAAGGGGGAATTCAAACTGGCACTGAAAAACAAATTCCAAATACTCCAAGAGCTTATTGTGGACGACCAAAAAGAAATAGAACAACAATGGACGGAGTATAAAGAAACAGTTGTTGCAGTTTGCGAAGAAGTCCTTGGAAGGAAGAAATCACTACAGAAAGAATGGATATCAGCAGAGACATACAGAAAGATTGAGACCAGAAAAAGCAGAAAGAGGTAGTAAACAATAGCCTAACAAGAACAGCAAAAGCCAAAGCTCAGGAAGAGTACAACAAGGCAAATAAAGAGGTCAAGAGTGGAGTGGAGTAGAGTAATGGTGTTTTACGCCCCAGTCAAGAATCTTTCACTTATTTCGAGGCGGTCAGTTCTGGATGGTTGAGGAAACCGGAGTACCCGGAGAAAACCACCGACCTTCGGCAAACGAACTGACGAACTTTCTCACACTAGGATCTGTCCCGAGTGGGACTCGAACACAGGCGGTGAGAGGCACTGTGATCCGTAAGCGCGCGCTTTAGACTACTCTGGCCACCAAGGCCCCAAGAGGTCAAGAAAAGTGTAAGGAGGACAAGAGAGACTATGGCGAAGATCTGCAGCACAGGACAGAATCAGCAGCAACAGCAGCCAGGTACATGAAACAACTCTACGATTAACTAAAAGACTAGCAAGAAAAAGTAAACCACCAGAGAGGCTAGTTAAAGCTAAGGAGGGTAAAATAATCACGGAAGCAGACAGGCAACTCAACAGATGGGCAGAACATTTCGAGGAATTGTTGAACCGACCATCGCCAGCAAATGTACTTGAGATTACAGAAGCAGAAGCCGATGTCCCTATTAACTGTGGACGCCCAAACAGAGCAGAGATAAAGAAGGCAATTAAACAGCTTAAACTGGAAAGTCACTAGGTTCAGATGAGATCCTAGCAGAGGTTTTGAAGGCAGACCCAGAAAAACATGGTAGAAAAACTATACGATTTGTTTGGAAAGATCTGGGAAGAAGAAGAGATACCATCAGACTGGAAAGAGGGTCACTTGATCAAACTACCGAAAAAAGGAGATCTCAGTATTTGCTCAAATTACAAAGGAATCACACTACTGTCTGTTCCAGGAAAGATCTTCAACAGAGTAGTACTAGAGCGTTTGAAAGGACCAGTTGACCAGAAATTGCGAGATCAACAGGCCGGCTTCAGACAGGACCGATCATGTACCGACCAGATTGTAACACTGCGAATCATAATTGAGCAGTCCATGAAACGGAGTTCCTCACTTTATGTAAACTTCGTGGATTACAAAAAGCATTCGACAGTTTAGACAGAGGAACACTGTGGAAATTGCTACGGCATAACATATTACCAGAGAAGTTTTTCAATATAATAAGGAACTCATATGAGGGAATGTCATGCAGTGTAGTACATGATGGGCAACTGACTAAGAGCTTCCAGGTCAGGACAGGAGTAAGACAAGGCTGCCTCCTCCTCCTTCTAGCCATAGACTGGATCATGTGCACCATCACACGTGGAAAGAGAAATGGCATCTAGTGGACACTGTTGAACCAACTTGATGACCTTGACTTCGCAGATGACCTGGCACTCCTGTCACATACACATAGATAGATACAGAAAAGTCTTCATTATTGAGGGACACCTCAGCAAAGGTAGGACTTAACATCCATAAAATAAAGACGAAGATCCTTATGGTCAACACGACTAGTAATGAAACAGTAAAACTGGATGATGAATCACTAGAGGAAGTAGAGTCCTTCACATACCTTGGAAGTGTAGTGGATAAACAGGGAGGCACAGAGGCCGACGTGAAGACCAGGATCAGCAAAGCCAGAGCAGCATTCATCCAATTGAAGAAAGTTTGGAGCTCAAAAGTATTCAGTCGCCATAACAAAATCTGACTATTTAACCCCAACGTCAAATCAGTGCTGTTGTATGGAGCGGAGACATGGGGATCCACAAAAACAACGATCAGTAAGATTCAGACCTTCGTCAACCGGTGTCTGCGTCGTATCCTCTCAATACGCTGGTCGGTAGATCATACGGAACATCAACTTCTGGCAACAGACGAATCAGCGACCATTGGAGGAAGAAATTCTCAGAAGGAGATGGGGTTGGCTGGGTCACTCTAAGAAAACCAGCAACCAACACAACCATGCCGGCACTTACCATGAACCCTTAGTGAAAAAGAAAGAGAGGAAGACCCCACAATATATGGCACCGAGACCTTGATGTAGACGTCAAGCTGACTGGAAAGACCTGGAGACAGCTGGAGCAGATGGCACAAAACAGGCAGAGATAGAGGGCAGTCGTTGATGGCCTATGCTCCAGGAGGACCGAAGGGCCTAAGTAAGTAAGTAAGTAATAACTTAATTTTACCTAGGTATACAATTCATTTGAATTGAACCTAGGTATAATTCAATTATTCCTATCTTTAAATGAATTGTACCTAGGTATAATTGAATTATACCTATTTTCAAATGATTTGTACTAGGTTCAATTATTTGAAGATAGGTATAAATATATAATACATATACCAGTTAAATTTGATGTGCCAGATGTGCACATTTCGGAAATTAATTCCTCATCAGTGACACTAAGACCGAAAAGTTTGATACAAAAAAATATATAACCCAAACAGTTGAAAAAAAAATGAATCTAAAGTTTCAAAATGATATAAATCCAAATCCAGCTAAGGAATGCTTTGCATGAGGGAACAAACCTTAGTTTTAAATAAATCTCAAATTTTAGACGACTGAAAATTTTGCTAAAAGGTACATTTTCTGACAGCACAAAGTACTGCCTACTGAGTTATAGATACCCTCGGGGAGTTTTACTCCACCAGCAGCGGTACCCGCTCAGGGGTAGTAAATATATAATACATATACCAGTTAAATTTTGATGTGCCAGATGTGCACATTTCGGAAATTAATTCCTCATCAGTGACACTTAGACCGAAAAGTTTGATACAAAAAAATATATAACCCAAACAGTTGAAAAAAATGAATCTAAAGTTTCAAAATGATATAAATCCAAATCCAGCTAAGGAATGCTTTGCATGAGGGAACAAACCTTAGTTTTAAATAAATCTCAAATTTTAGACGACTGAAAATTTTGCTAAAAGGTACATTTTCTGACAGCAAAAGTACTGCCTACTGATTATAGATACCCTCGGGGAGTTTTACTCCACCAGCAGCGGTACCCGCTCAGGGGTAGTAAATATATAATACATATACCAGTTAAATTTTGATGTGCCAGATGTGAATATATGTTAAAACGGCGTTCCATTTTCTTTTGCATTACAATTTTAGTCAAAAGGTTGAGTCGTATACTACTTTGTAACGAGCTTGGGTTTTAGTCTCACCTGTCTAGTTTCTTTTACGAGAAATATTATATACATTCAAATTTTTAAATTAATGTATACGTACATTTTGCTCAGAAAATCAATCCTACAATTATTGCAAACGT